>CM057001.1:85958963-86538963 GCA_029891345.1 Dryococelus australis | reverse complement strand
AGTTCTCTGATTGTACACATGAGTACACATACTGGTGAGAAGCCGTTCCAGTGTTCATTATGTAATACTAAGTTCTCTCGAAAGTATGCTCTGAACTCACACATGAGAACACATTCTGGTGAGAAGCCTTTCCAGTGTTCATTATGTCTTGCTGAATTCTCTCATAAGTGTAATCTGAACTCACACATGAGAACGCATACTGATGAGAAGCCTTTTCAGTGTTCACTATGTTCTGCTAAATTCTCTGATAAGGGTAATAGGAACTCACACATGAGAACGCATACTGGTGAGAAGCCGTTTCAGTGTTCAATATGTTCTACTAAATTCAGTTTCAAAAGTAATTTAAAGAAAACACATCAGAACACATAGATGAAAACTTTTTCCAGTGTTCGTTATTTTTACTAAATTCGCTCATAAGGATGCTCTCAACTTGCATATGAGAACACATACTGGTGATAATCCAGTGTTCATTATGTACTGCTAAATTCTCTTATAAAGGTGCTCTGAACTTACATATGAGAACAAATAATAGTGAGAAGCCTTTCCAGTGTTCATTATGTACTGCTAAATTCTCTCAAAAGGGTGCTCTGAACCACACGTGAGAACAAATACTCATAAGAGGCCTTTCCGATGTTCATTATGTTCTGCTAAATTCTCTCATAAGGTTGCTCTGAACTCAGACATGAGAACGCATGCTGGTGAGAAGCCTTTCCAGTGTTTATTATGTTCAGCTAAATTCTCTCATAAGGGTGCTGTGAAATCACACATGAGATCACATACTGGTGAAAAGCTTTTCCAATGTTCATTATGTTCTGGTAAATTTAGTTTAAGTGTTGTTTAAACAATGACATTATGATATACATGGTTTAGAAACATTTTGTGTGCACATAGTTAAACAAATCCTTTAGGATAATTGTTATGATTGATTCATGCAAAGCTGAATTTATTGTAATATATATTTTGTAATGTTTTAATAAATTGTGTTTCGTTTATTGATTCCTGTATAGAGTTGTTAATTTTAATATTCTTTAATAGTATAGTATGGTATAGTACTAGTTCATATTCTCTTTGCTCAGTTTGACGTACTCCCTTCTTGAAATTAAAGAAAATTATTTAGTAAATTAAAATTTTTCTTTTGTGACTGTGTTGCTTTCAATTCTGGGTTTGTGTCATCATCACAGGGAAGGTATTTCCATCTGACAAGAGACTCTGAGAGTGCTGATTACCCTGCTGAATATTAATTACAACCCTTTTGCGGCGTATTATTCACGTCTCGTGGGTTTTCTTTCTGCCTGGCGGATTGTGGTATGCCCACGTTGGGTTCATTATTAGGGAACCGCCTAGTGGAAGGGCTATGTCGAGGTGGAGGGGGTTCAAACACCAGGGTGAGTCGAATTGCAAACGTCTCTCGCCTAGGAAGTGCAAGTTTACACACCGTGATGTTTGTCAATAAGGAGGATGCCAGCTGTGCCAATTGGTTAAGAAGTTATTCTGTTGCTGTGTGTGGTGTTGAATATGGAAATGAATGGGATGTGGTTTGTCCTGCGGCGGGTTGGTTTATCTCAGGTTCCCATATACTACCTGGGTGTCCAAAAGAAGCTAGTCTCGTAGGGTTACGGTTGGGAACGAAGTTAAGTTGCGGGGTAGTTATCCGGTCATTAGAAATGATTTTGGGAGGTAAAGCACTTTTTATCACCTTCCCTGCTGCCATCCCGATCATACATGTGCTGGATCACTTAGTGTTGGTTTCCGGGTTAGGGGTAGGCAGTGATACAACAGGTATGTGTGTAGGCGGTTGGTAATATCTCATGTACTTATAGTCGGACCATGGCCAACAGATACCAAGGAGAGAATCTAGTTCCGATTCGTGTTCACATATGACAATCAGCGAAGTGGGATGCATGCAGGAATCATGACCTCTGGTACTGGAGATGGAGGTTTGACGTTACGAGGGGAGTCCACTGGCATGAAGATATTATGTGTCACTAATTGGCGCTGCACGGTTCATCACATTTTGCGTCAATTTCTGCTAGGTAGTTCACCGCTTTTCTTAGTCGTTGGAAACTTTGGAAATTAACGTTAAATATTCTAAAAGAAATACAACTACTCTAAACGGGGCTCTATAGTAAATATAGTTACTGTTTCCACTCTTCCCCTGTGGCTGCCTACTTTCAGGTCTGTTGGAAATGTCTTACTCAGACACTCCCTAGGCACAGAGGTAGGAAATGGCAAGCGAGAGTTGGAGTGAGGCTGTGAACAAGCGTGACGTACCTGATGCTCCCAGGAATCTTGGTATGTCCTTTCAGACTGTCGCCTTCTTCGAGCCCTGGATCCTGAGGGTTCGGGGCAGTCACATCTAATCCGCAGTTTGGAATTACAGAAATAATGAGCCCACCTGTAACACTTTGAGTTAAATATTAAATGAGTTGGGTAAGCAAGAACAAATAATACCACAATTATCCTTTGACGTAACATTTATTAATGTCAAGGAAAACACTGGGGAATCCCGGCTGTTGTATAATCTAGAATGAAAATTGATTTACGTAGTCACTTCAGGTGAAGGCATACCTGAACGAAACTTTAACCACAAGTAGCTAGCCCTATTAAGGTCGCAATTTACAGCGAGTTACTTTCTTAAGGGGTGGTTGTCCAGAAGGACTTCGTTTAGGCTTGCTACAGTGGAGTCAAGGAATAGACTTTGGGTAAAGGGTGCAGGGTGAGGATGTCAAGATTACCTCTGATGAGTTTTATGCAAGCTGCTGGTGGTGTTAGAACTGGAGCGGGTAGAGGTTTTGCAAGCTGGGAGAGGAGAGGTGGTCTTGTCCAGACCCAGGAGAGGCCCCCAACTGTTGCGGCTGGTGGGTCGACGAACCCTGGCCAGAGGGATTTTGGCACTTCCTTGTATAGTCCAAAATCTTCTCTTCGTGGTTCTCGAAGGGGTGCGGGGGATGCCAGCCTTTCTCCGCAGGGGTTGATTATCACAGGGTAGCGGGTGGCGCTGGGCATTCCTTATCACCCTGGGTTTAGACTGATGACTGGTTTACTACCTCTGCTTGAGGCTCTGCTGCGGTGATGACACAGGGCGCAGAGGTGCTGCGATCCTGTGGTGACTCTTATAACCTTCTTCTCGGCGGTTGGCTGATCCGTGGCTCATTGGTTTAAAACAATATGTGTAGCGAGGGTGGCAACCGCATGTTTAAGTTTGGGCGGGCAGCACAATTTTAATTACTAAAATGTCTTTAGTTATCTTTCATCTCTGTAATTGTCCAGCTCATTGATTAATCCTGTAGCAACTTGGAATCACGTATGCCGCTTAGGACTTGCCCTGAGGCTCTCAGTGCTCGCTGGTGGGGCAAAGTCGACCCGTAGTGTGCGCAGCAGTGTGGCATGCATTGAGTTATTGCCACAGCCTATCAGTAAGGTAATTTTAATTTATTGATCCTGCTATCCATTTTAATGTATATATAAAATTAATATAGTTTTTTTAATAAGAAATATTTGTGATAAAAATGCTTGAAATTTGAAATTTAGTTTCTTTTTTTCATTATGTAACATTAATATGTTTCAACCGTGGTTGTAGTTATGCTTAGTATTTAATGTTTCTTTTTTGAGAGCTCATTGCCACAACTGCATTACTTCTTGTGGGATGTTCAAGTAGGTCAGAAATGTGCATCTTAGTGTAAATTTGTGTCTGAAATTCTGTGAATAGGATGTTATGAAAAGATATAGTATAATTTATTTAGGCAACCATACATGCATAAGAAGAGAGTTGAGAGATGGAAATAGTAAGTATTTTAGTTTGAAATTTGCTAAGATGGACAAATATTATTACATCTGCATCTTAGAAATTTAAAAAATCCTCTATATTAATGTCACCATCATGAAGTTGTAGGGGTACCTATTTGACATCAACGTTATTGTGATGTCATTTTTTTTTGTTTGTTATTGCTACTCAATGCATGAGAGATATACCAGCGTTCGTGAATGATGGATGTTTTAATAAAACTAAAATGATTAAATTAGGTTTTTAATTTATTCACATACCTATTATTTACAATGTTACACTATCTAAGGTCAAGTGAGGTAACTAGGCCCAGGGGGTTATTGGGCCATAGTTTTATTTTCAATAACTTGTTTGAGTATTTCAACTAGTAGCGATTGGCCGCCTGCAAGAAGTTATCTTCTTCTTCAAACAACAATTCTTATGTTAAGTGTGTACATTGTTGTAGTAGGAATATTTTGTGAAGTTTTAAATTTTTTTTTTCTGAAAACAACATGCTGTTATCATTATTTGTGTGATTCTCAGTTCTACTACTGTAAGTTGTAGCGAATTATGACTTTTGCCTTATGGGTGTAAACCTTATCATACTTGGGAGCAAGTCATATAGTATCAAGAGGTTATAATAAAAGCAAGGTGTAGCTAAGTGAAACACACGGGTAATGTGTCATTTCTTTATATACTATAAATTCTCAACAACTCAAGGATACAACTTAGTACAAAAGCTTGTTCTAAAATGGGGGAATGATTATATTCTAACTGACTACAGTTAATATCATCAGCCACGTATATTATCTAGCAGTCTCTTGCAGATCGCTATGGATTTATAATGCCTCAGTGTGATGCTGAAAGTTGTTGATGACACTCTCGTACAGCGGTGGTCTCGGAATGCCTCGCGTTCTCTGGGTGGCGACTGTCTGGCAGCAAGTCAGCGACAGGCCTTGTTTCGTATCTCTGCGTGCGCTATATCATCAGCGCCATGAGGTGTTTGGTGCTCAATTATGTTATTAAAACATCCTCCTCGCCATGCGCAGGCTCGCTCTAAGTATTATTGCTAATTGGTTTCCAGCCAAGCTCAGGAAGCCACTTGATCACCTGCTACAAAGTGTTTTTGATATGTTTTGTTGTTTAACGTTATTATTAAAGATGATATTAACATAATATGTATGTTCTTTCCTGCATGTTTTCTCTATAAGTTGTGACATTAGAATGAGTGGTCCAGTTACCCCACAAATCAAACTGAAATTGGGTATCTGGGCCTTGTCTTATGAGTAACTGGGCCAGTTGTGGATCCAGTTACCCCTGCTGGACCCTGTTACCCCAAAGTAGAGAAATCATTCTTAACAAATGCAGATAAGAAAGATAAGGTTACTGGTAAGAAGAAAATTCTAAGGCGGAATAAGAAAAATTTCCCACAAGACGAGTCAAGTGAAGACACCGACAGTTTTTCCTCATTAGACATTATTGTTCAGTTCGTCTGACGAAAAAGACAATGACATTTATGTAATTTCTCTTTATGAAGGAGATTACTGCATTGTTAAAGTTTTTGGCAAGACTCCTGCAACTTTCAGATTGTACATAGCAAAAGTTTTGGTGTAAACAAATGACTGGTTATGAGGTCACATTTTCCAAAATATACAGTCTAACTATGAAGTTTATTGAAACTTCCAAAAAATCATATGTTCCAGGGACCGATTGTCAAAGTCGATAATGAACAACTGTGCCCGCTTCAAGGTTATGATAAGTTTCACCACTGATTTAAGCGATTTTACTAACATTTATTAGATTTAATTGTTGACTCGTGACATACTGGGGGAACATATATGTACTGTAGTCTGGCAGCAGGAGGCAGTATGGACTATCTTGTTAAGGAGTTGAGTCAGGCTCTCCTCTTATGCTGGGGTTCAGTTCTGAGTTGGCGCTGAAGACTTGCCTGTGTACAGAACTGGCCATGTGGCTACTCGGCAGGTCACGAAATTTGGGGTGACTAGTACAATGCGGTGCATTGCAGGTACTGTAGATGAAAGGTTACCTGGATGACTTTTCAGTACAGAGGAAGTGTTCTGAAGAACAGTTATAACTGGTGTAGCTGATTGAAGGGGCAACTCCTGAGGTCTTTACAGTGGTGTAGGGAGTAGTATGGCTGGTGTAAAGTGTGCAACAACTGGGGTTGGAGCTTGTTCAGGTCATCTAAGACACTCCAATATCCACTCAGAATAGGCTGCAGGTCCGGAGCGCTCTGGTGGTGTGAAGAGATGATGTGGCACTGGTACCTCTCTTAGCTCTTGAAGGCGACGAAGAGCTTGCGCCTGTTCTCGTGGAGGTAGACTAGCTATCTGTTTCACTAAAGAGGGTTGATACTCGTGAACTTGACCTGGTGCAGCAAGTGTTACATTAACTCTCTTCTTCAATCTCCTTTAGGCAAAAGGCATCGGGAAGTGGAAATTTACCCTTACATAAACTGCACCGTTTCTGCAGGTAGTCATCTGTGCTGAGTTTACGTGTGTTACTGCAAGTGTGCATGGCCTGGTAGCAGTCTTCCTGACTTAGGTGATACAGTCTCCTCAGCGGAGCCACTTTGGAGAGACCATTAACACCAAGACGACAAGCTGGTTTGTAGATAGTGTACCTGTGGAGGGCTCTTCCTTTCCCACAATTCCTGGATTGTTGGAAAGGGCAGCCTGTACTAGTGCCTGGACTGTGGAGAAAGTAATTATAAGGCTCAAATGAGTAGACCCCGTGAATACCTGCAAATATATTACAAGGGTTACTATGAGGTACTAGGTTACAAGGAATACTTTATTTTCCGTGAAAATAAAAATGTGGTAAAATCACTGTAGCTTCGGACCAGCATCGCGGGCTTCAAACCTAAAAAGCTACAGTTAGGTTTGGCCGGTGGAGGCGACCGGCTCAAAACAGGGAATGCGTGGCGTATATTACTGGAAAATAAACTCTTGCATTGTTGGAGTGTGTGTTGCAGAAACGTCACGTGATCACTGGCACGAGCTTGGGAAACTAAGCGGGTATGTGACAGGATGTTAGTCTTGAAAGAGACTAGGATAGGATCCATGAGTTACAGGCATAACTGTAGGGGGATGTAGGGCTGCGGAGTATATAGCGGATATCTCCTAACTGACGTAGCCTACCCTACCGCAAGCTTTGCTGATGTGTACCATAAGGGAGGTTCTGAGCATTGCATGCTAGAACAGTGGTAACAATACAAAACTGAGCATTAAAAGAAAAGGGGGGTGTGCCTAAGCAACGCAAGCTGGTCACAACAATCTAGTCAATCTTAAGCGACGAGCAGTGGGAAAGAAGACTGGCATGGCACTCTGTCAGTTCCCGAGCGGTGGGCCCTGGGAATGAAGAATGGCATTTGAGATTCGGGCCGTCTCAGCTTTTATACTACTAATTGCGGGCCGGTGTCCAACTCTCATTGGCTGTTGCCACTAGGGCGAGGGGTGGTCGCTGAGCAGGGGGATGTGAATGCTTGACTTTGCTTCTGTGATGTCACTTGCAGGCTGGAAGGGGATGCGAAACAAAAGACAAGTATTATTACTACTAAAGCGATCTATCTGGGAGTAAATGAATTGGATTGTCCTCTAAGTATGAATACAGTGGACCGGTGAATAAAACAATCTGTGAAGCAGATAGTACAGTCTTGTCCTAATGTGATAAATTTAACCTTCAAACTCTGTGCAAGGGACCTTAGGGATGGAGCTGAAATCATTAAAATTACATTATTCAAAAAGTGTCATGCATCAACTCGCCCCCTCTTCGCTGGCAAATGAAGCTCATCCTTGAGGACGTGAGAAGGCATATTCTCCGTAGAGCAACAGCACACTTCCGCTATAACCTCAATCTGAACAAGATGAGATCAGAACTCATCTCTGAGGAGAGATAGAAGACTGTTTGACGAGGAGAACTACGCTTTTCGCTCAGCAGTCTTGACTACAGAAAGATGCAGGGGCCTACCATCTGGGTCCGGAGGAAGTGTACCAGAACTGCAGGCAAGCCTGTCTTACGATTCATTAACACTTCACCAAACTAGTAATCTACAAGGCAGCCAGGGCCAGAGGACCCCCACCTTGGATAGCGTTTCCTCTACCAATCTCCGTAGCAGTGGCTCTACCTGCCATCCTTGTGCTGAAACAGAACATATTACCTTTCCTGCAATTATAAAAGCAGAGAAGTGAGAATAGTGTTCTGTCAAACTTTTGCTGGTTAACTGCCTGATGCAAAGCACATTTTCACATGTCTAATCAACATTCCTCTCGTCCACCACCTTCAGAGGGATGCGTGAGAAAAAGAAAATTCCTTTGCGGGAATTTGGAGCTGTCCCCACATCAATTTTCTCTGTTTTGCTTCTGTACTAAGCACAGCGACACACGGTCGCTTCCCCTCTTATGAACTTGACCTTGCTTCCTAACAGCTGAGGGATGGGGTGAGGTCGTTTACATCACATCTGGCATCTAGAATGCATTTTACTTGCCTGCCGCAAATCAAAAAGAGAGAAAAAAGGAGTACACTCTCTGTCTACTTCAGGCACATATACATAACCCTAGCTCGCTCTCTCTCTCTGCTATGAGGATAAGAAAGGAAGGGATGCTTTGTATCCATTCTGGCATCAGGAAAAACCAGTTGTGTCCTTTTTATGTCTCAAATTACTGTGTGTTCTTGTTTTCTTTTTACGGGTTACGGCTGTTGTAGTGCTGCTCTTTTCTGTAAATGTGCATTCACAATTAACATTATTTACAAACATATGTGACCCACAAACTCACATGATTTGCATGCGAAAAATATTAATGGGGGTAGGAAAGTATTTTGTGAAATTGTCCTAAAGTCACCATTGTTAAAGCACTTCACTCTCTACTCTTTTATTCCCTGCAGCAATGCTATGCCGGCTACCACGGACGATTTGCAATACCAATGTCGCACAGCTTGCTAGGTTTACATCTTTTACTATTTCACAACCTAAGGAGTGTCAAGTATTACTAGTGTTTTTCAGACCTGTCTCTTGATTAAGGGCTGGTTCATAGAGTGAAGTGGCAGGGTAAATATTTACAAAAATAGAGTGCTTTCATCATTACAAACAAATATTTTAAAAACACATTACTTTGCACTACCTTTGCAAAGACACTCTAGGTACAAGAAATCAAGTTTTTCTTCTTGTAGCTGACGGGCTGCTGGTTTAGTTCAAATTAAAAATAATTTTGCTACCTTTCTTCTGTTGGATCTAATGTGACAGGATATTAGTCTTGGGATAGGATCCACTGTAGTTACGGACTTAACTTCAAGGGGGTATGTAAAGGATATCTCCTAACTGACGTAGCCTACCCTACCGCAAGCTTTGCTGATGTGTACCGTACGGGCGGTTCTGAGCAACATGTGCTAGAACAGCAGTAACAATACAAAACTGAGCTTTATAAGAAAATGGGGGTGTGCCTGAGCAACGCGTGCTGGACACAACAATCTGATCAATCCTAACTGGCGAGCGCTGGGAAAGAAGACTGGCGTGGCACTCTGGACAGTTCCTGAGTGGCAGGCGCTGGGAATGAAGAATGGCGTTTGAGACGCAAGATGTTTAATCTTTTATACTAATTGCGGGCTGATGCCCAACTCTCAATGGCTGTTGCCACTAAGGCGAGGGGTGGTCGCTGAGCTGGGGGATGCGAATGCATGACTTGCCTCTGTAATGTCACCGGCCGACTGGAAGAGGATATGAAACAAAAGACAAGCATTGTTACTACTACAGCGATCTAGCGGGGAGTATATTAACTTCCTTGTCCTCTAAGCGTGATTACAGTGGACCGGTGAATAAAACAAACTGCAAGGCAGATAGTACAATCATATCATAACGTAATAAATTAACCTTCAAACTCCGTGCAAGGGACCTTGAGGATGGAGCTGAATTCATTAAAATTACGTTATTCAAGAAATGTCATACGTCAGTGTATTACCTTAGTTCAAGAGCTAAATGAAATATTTTATAAATAGGTACAGTTGTTTAGCATAAATCTCTTTATTTGTCTTAACTTGTTGATACCCCATTAGTCTACATCCTTCTAGTCTGGCTCCTACCTCCTCTCTGGCGCCAACCTGTGTCCTCTAACTTAATTACATATCTTGAATTAGGTACTTCTAGGTTGAACTTGTTTAGTATATGTTGACATTACCTTCTACCGTCAATGATATGCTCAGTTACAAAAAATTACCCAAATTGGTATAGATTTTAGTTTAATTTAGCAATTAATAATTAGGAGTACTTAAAATGGCTGATTATGTGATTAGTTATTTTATGTGCTGAAGTTGTATTTTTCAATTAATTTTATAAATAAATTGTTTGTACTGACTTTGTACTTAATTCATTAGACAAAGCAGTGCTCTTACATTGACACTAGCTCCAGTACTGTCCAATCAATATGTTTGTTTGTAATTTTTTTTGTTAAATTTCAATTTAAGTCTATAGGCTGAGATGTCTCAAATCAATTTCAAACAGCGGTTTTGGAGTGTAGATCACATTTGGGGGTAACTGGACCCCGTCAGACACAGAATTTTACTATTAATATTATTACTATTAAAACTTTTAAACACTGCCATTTATGCATCATATGTTGAAACCAGAACAATGTTTAATACATTTTTAATTATTTCTGTGTCTCAAAACATTGAAACGTGTTCTTTAGGCAGCTGAGAACTCGAGAACTATTTACTCACATTGTATAATCATGGTCCAGTTACCTCATCTAACGTTATCTCCAATGTTACTCTTGTTATTCTCAGTGAGTGCATTATTTAATGTCTCTCCTAATTCTAATTAAAGTGCTTCTCAGTATGTCTTTATGTGTTATAGTCATTTAATTCTCACTCATTATTTACACATGTTCGGTCTGTCTATTACCATCATTCCAAAAGTCTTACACTCACTCATCTAGTTTATAGTCCTGCCTGCCAGTCTTATTCTCCATTGCAGCAATGCTCAAAGTCCGCAGACTTCTATTCCACTGGTCTCTCTTGCTTCTACTCAAAGCTCTGCTGGTTTTTCCCTGCTATGTCTTAGCACACCCATTGCTTAATTTTCCGCAAACCTCCAAATTTTCAAACTAACTACTTGGAGGCCTATCTTGGTTTAAGTAGTCTCATTGGCCCTTTTTAGAAGGTTCAGCACACACCAAATCTTGCTGAGAGATGTAAGGGCATTGACCAGAACATTCTTTAGTAGATAACATCAAATTATATCCTCTGAATGTCAGGAACACGCAAGTCGTGATAGGCTTATTGCAGCAGCACATGGTGGCTTGACTTGGTGAATTGAAGCTTGCTTCTTACATAACCACTTTGACCTTGGCACACTGTTTCCTTTCTCTAGTGGGACAAAGCAAGGGAAGCGATGCAAGGCAGCAACATGTAAAACTGTCTCCTCCTTAAGTGTGTTCATCCTGAACTGACTCTCCAACATCCAGACCTTCATAGAATGCCAGTCGGTCAATGTGAATAAGCTTCCCAACATTTCTGTAGCTGCGAGCAGTATCCTTTTTGTCTCTGTAGGTTTTACATCCAGACCATTTGTCCTTGAAATACCTTGCCTGCCTTGTCCTGTCCTACAGCATCATTTAGATAATGTTACAACACTTCAAGGTTACCCCTTTGATTTTACATGTGGTTATGACCACTGACAAATTAATATTTTAGGTGCAAGATTAAAAAAATATATATTGGAACATTGAATTCCGGGTATAATTAAATATTTATTCTACAAATTTGGTGAGTGTCATTATTATGAGCAGTTGTTATTTGTACGTACTATCTATTTGACAGTGACAACATAAAATAGTTGAGTTAGACATAGTGCAAACAAATATTATAATTGAAATTAAATTCATTTTTATCACCCATGACATGGTGACAAATAATATACCCACCATTAAGACAAATTAAAATATTTGTGGAGGTTTGTGGTTCACCACTTAAGGACTTTAACATAAAGATATGGTATCAGTACATATGTTCTTTTCAAATGATATATGTATATATGTATGTGTGTATATATTTCAATTTCACCTTAATTTAAATAAATAACATTATTAAGTATGGAATGGCTGATAAGTCCAGTATTATCAGTTTCTTGTTTTTATCCCAAAAGTAGGTTTGAATCATCTTTATGCAACAAGAGAATAAGTAGGAACGTGATCTGACATCATGGTAGTTAGAGAAGAAAACAAAGAACGTGAAGTCAGCTTCAAAGAAGTTCATACAACTGGACAAATCCACCCTCAAGGCAGTGGTCCCAAAATACAATTGTTTTTAATATTGTCAGTATATCAAAATTTCCTTTTGTTCATTATATAAATTACATTTGACGCTGGTTAACAGCCAGCGAGTGTTAAGACCATGATGCACTCACCACCATGTGACACGTGGGAAGCATGTGCACAAAGAGGCCTTAAACTGGACTTCCCCATAACAGGAATATTGTATTTTTCAAGTGTTAAATATGTTTTCTTTTATTCCAGGTTCGTTGTTTTTGTTATGTTTAATATTTGTATGTTCATAAAGTGTTGCTCCATACTTGGTTATAAATTCAATCTATGTGCTGCGCGGAGATTAAGAACAGTTCTGCTCCGGCCAGAATGCCGTAATAAAAGACATTAAAAAAAAGACAAGAAATTACAAATCAAAATGTACAATGTCAATTCATATTTTAATTTCTAAAGTACCTTTTACTTTCCAATATAAAATATTTTACTCTGTGTGCATAGCACTTCCGCTTATGTGAACCCCGTGGGAGGCCATGTCGGAGAGGTCGTGCGACCCGTGCAACTTGAATGAGGTGCCATCTGCCCATGCTAAAGGTGTTTCATTGTAATTTCTGTATCATTGCTGCGTGCAATTTTAAGGCCTTTAAATTCTATGTATGTATTTGAGGGTATTTTTCATGTTTAATCATTTTACGGGCACATTACGTATGACCACGCGGTTAAATATCGTCAAGTATGTATATGCACCATCAATGCGTTTTCAGGGCTTATTTGTGTAATATCATGTGTGCCATAATTTATTTCTGGGTTCTATGTATTTTTATTCAGGATTCCGTGTAATTTTCAGGTAAATTGATGCTTTGTATGTGTGACCACGCTGTCATTTTCATGTTTGCTTTTTCCGCCATCAGGCATGCTACAAGCCTATAAATGTTTCAGTCGTCAGGGGAATAATTTTCCCAAAGGAAACACCAATTTGTCTGATCATAATTTGCCATTTTTATGGAGGAATATTGCGATTTTACCTGCACCACATGGTCCACTACGAACTTTATCCAGCGGCATCCGCGCCATCTAAGCTTGCTTTCATGCATGTGCATGTTTATTGTGACTACTAATATTGTGTCCCTTCTTGTTTCATTGATATTTGTGTAATTTTGTACGGTGATATTATTTCCGTCCTATCCGACTATGTGTATAGGCCGTCATCACACATGCTGGAGGGCAAACTCCGAGTCCAAACTATTGATGCCAATTAATCACACGTGTTCATGTATTGATTTATCTTGTAATTCTCCATGTCCTATCTTCAGGGAAAATCATCAGTCCACCCTAGTGGCTGTCAACCCCTTTCCCTTGTGAAGATTGTGTTTTCAAACATTACGGTGAAGACATCCACATAGGAGTGCGCAAAATTATAAGAAATCTAACATTTTAAGATTTTTGAAAGTATTGGTTAACAATTTAATAAAATTATTGTTAATTAACAGTGGAAAGAAACAAATAAATAACAAGGACAAATTACATGACTTTTCCATTAATGTTAATGAAAAATGAAATAAAGTTTAAGCACGTTAGTGTTACAAAATAAGATGGCACATAACTACTATGTAAATGTATTCTTTCATGTAGACAATCCTGCCAATTCCATTCGTCTTTGTGATATGCAACTTGTTCACACATGTACATAAACCTGTGGATCCCGGCGCTGTTTTGCCTAACTTCAAATTCAATTAGAAAATACTTGATGACCTTTCCTAACATTATGCTACAATGATTTATGGTTTCTGACTAGGGGTGTGTGGGAATAGCTATTTTGTGTTGGGGGAATTTTTGGGAGAGAAAAATTTTTCCCCTTGGGAAACCGGACAGAATTGGGAAAAATATCACGTGTGTTAAAATTATAATTACATTGACAATTCAGAAAAAAAAAGAATAGAAAATTAAGTTTGACTAATGTACCAGTATACAACCATTGGTACTATTTATTTTATAACGGGCACTTTATTTATATTTCTTCCTTTTTTGATGAAGAAATATTAGTTCTTCAACATGGTCTGTTGTGAGTCTTTCTCTGTGTTCTGTGACAATGTTGCCTGCAGAAGAGAACACCCTCTCACTAGAGGCTTCAGTAGCAGGATGTTGGTTCAAGTGTATCAGCAGCCCAGACATACTCCCATGCTCACATTTTAACAAATTCTTGCCAGATACATGTCTAGCCAATGATTTACCTTCTGGCAGAAGTCGGTAGAATTTCCACGTGCCTAATTTTTTACTGTTTACCGACTTATCTGAATTATTCCATTTGCAACTGAACTACTACAGTTATAACATAAATAAAGTAAGTTCAAGTAAACAATATGCGAAAAAAAAAACGTATATGATTTTCTTGCCTTACATAAGTTAAACAAGTACGCTTCGCTTGGAGATAAGTGAAACAAGTTTGCTCTAGTAAGGTTTTCTTTAATTTGTTCTATGGTTTTTCTGGATCACCATGGTCGAAAACATACATCACGGGATATTTACAATAAAAAATTTTCAGAAAAAATGTAAATCTGCAATTAGGTAAATAATGAGTTTATAAGATAGCAATGCAATGGAAAACACTAATTAAAGTGTTGGAGAATACACACAAGAATTTGTTTAAGCTTGACAGGAAGAGAATAATTGTTTTTTTTTCTGCTCATAGGAAACATCATCATTAGGAATGTGCATTAAATATCATTTTCCCGAAAATTTTGGGAGCCAGCTATTTCTTGCCCGACATTTTGGGAAAGTCATTTTCCTGACTTTTTCCCAAAGGTTCAGGATCCCGCACATGCCTATTTCTGACCTATAGATGCTATGTTTTGAGTTTCGGCATGTATAGTTGAAAACCACCTTGTATATGTGTATTCTAAATTACGCGCTTCATTATTTTTCGGTGCATTATTAAAATTAATATCTCATATAGTAATTTAATTAAGCGAAATAATAAAAGCAAAAATTGGCACTGTTTAAACACTAGGTCTACTTGTCTTCGTATGAGAGCAGTAACAAAATGAAGTGTTTAAAACGTTTTGAATGGTAAGTATTATGTGCATGGCTGCAACTCAGTATAATTGTCGTTGTTTAAATGTGAAACAGCATTTTAATGTTTTCTTTTCATGCCAACTGGATGCAGTTTTGTGAATAATCTTGTCTTGCATACATTCAACAATACCAAGCCAATTTACTTTGATTTATACATCCCTTAGTGACAGTTCATGTGTACAACGAAGCATAAAATACTGCATTTGTTTTGGTTTTTGTTTTCTACCATAGAAAGCATGTTTATAGTGTTAGAAACAGAGTCACAAACATATAAACACACTATTCAAATGCAGAATGTCTATGTTTCATTGTGGAAAAATCAGCAACCTCAATTGCCTTAGCATTTGCCTCAATTTAGGCATTAAAGGCAGTACAATGTTACATGTAGGGCCAGAAAAAAAAAATGTAAGTGGTAATATTTTTAAAACTATAGTTAAGTTTGTAAATTAGATAACTGTAATGGAATTTTTTAAATAAATAGATTAAAAACAAAGTGCTACGATCAGGTGGTTTATATTTAAATAATTTTACGATTTTGTCACTCGCTGGAGCTGTGTATGTCTGGTGTTTATCATGTGGTCATTCCAGAATAGCTAGGGGAATTGAAAGGTAATTATTCCAGGTCATGTAGGCGGACTAAGGGCAGACAAAGGCCGGCATGGCCTTGAGTAGCAGCAGAGCTCTTTCCTAGGGTCGGCTATTTGTCTGGCAGAGGACATGTAGGGGCGAAAGTGTGCCAGGAGGGATTGAAAGTTACAGCTTTCAAGCAACGCCATGAGTTCATGGAGTTCTGAACTGTTTCCTTCATACCTCTTCCGGCGAACCTCGCAGGAGTTGGCGAGAGGAAGGTGCTGGATGTGTTGTGTTTGCAAAGGGGGCAGGTGTGTGTGTTTTATGAGCATCTATAGGCCATTCACGGTAGAGTGAGCACTTTTTGAAGCTGTTTCATCAGACATAATAACCAATAAACATATTTCATTGTGGCCTTAGAGTTTTGGTTTTGGGTGTGGTGAATGTATACACTGTCTTTATTACTGACATGGCAAGGTTTACATTAAGTGGTGGAAGCATATGAGTTGGTTGGAAGAAAAAAGTAACTAGGGCTTCAAAAGTGCTCACTTTACCATGAACAGCCTATACAGAGAGTGCCTGCATGTAAGAAGTGCCTGGTTGAGTTTTACAGACTGCTGGTTTGTTGGTTAAGAACCTGGATGGTGCAGGAGCTGATTTGACAGGTGTTGATTTGATTTCTTTTGCAGCTGTTCTTTTCTACACCAAGTCCATGAACTTGGGGTAGGCTTTTGAAAGGGCTTAGTGCTCACTTGTGCAGTTGCTGCATTTCGGTGTTGGGACAGCTTTTGGGCAGGCATTTTCGGGGTGTGTTCCGGCACAGTGAGGACAAGCTGGGGGCCTAAGGCTAAACAGTTCCTAAATTGAGCCACGTCTATCGAACGTTTCTGGTAAACACATGGATGCACAATGGTCGTATTAATTTTGGTCACTGTGTGGAGACAAAGTGAATGCGTTTGGGTCATTACTAGCTGAGGGTATTTTTTTTATTGAATTGATATATGTGCTGTATTGACTAGCCGGTGCTTTCCAGATCTGCTTGTATGTCTGCTGGGTCAGTGGTGGATGGCAAATCAAATATTACTTTCTGTGACCTGGCAGAGGCTTTAGCAAATGTGAAGTGGTTGATAAGATTAGCTGTGAGCATGGTTTGTGCATCCTGGCAGAACTGAGGGCTTGTGGTAATTATCTGAATACCTTGTGATGTGGGGAGCAACGAAAATCCGTCTTTGCTGATTACTCGCAGCTTGCAGCTAAGGATGTTGTACTTAGTGGCGTCAGGGACTACTATTCTGATTTGTTGGTTTTTTTTCTTTAGATATTGAACTAGCACCCGGTTGACTGAGGGAAGATGGTTGGCGTGAAGGGCTGGGGTTTTCAACTGAGGGGGTTGCATTTTCAACCTCGGACAGTGGGGCAAACCAGTTTTCAACCAGGATGGTTTTTGGTTGCGCTTCTAACAACACCTGTCGGAGATGCTTGTTCTCCATTTGGAGTTTCATGTGACTTTCAATTCCGATAGTTTTGCCTTTTCGTTTCACCAACTGTAAATCTGTTTCCATTTTCTCTGTCTCAGGTGTTGATGGGCGAGAGGGTTTTGTGTTGCTAGGTGTTTGTATTGGTGTCTTGGGAGCAGACAAGTGTTCTAGGAGGGCTTACAGGTTGTGGGGGAGACCGAAAGGGAATCTATCAGGAATTGTTTGGTGATTGGGAATCCTGCTTCCAAGATCCAACCAGTACTTATCTTCTCTCAGGTACTCCATACTGTAAACACATGTTTTCAAATTCCACGACAGATCAGGCATAACCCTGTCCACCACCATGGCCCAGGAAGGCGGGAGGGAGGGGCTATATGGAACGACCATGAGTGATGTTAGTGTGTAATAAATAAAACAGGTGTACCTAAAATGCTGCAGCGTACCCTGGCCACTGACCTCTGTGGGCTATGCTCGAGATGATCCAGCAAGCTAGAGTCGCTTACTGCGCCGACAAGTGTATGCAGGTATAGTGCTGCGAAGCTAGTTGATGCTAACTCTCAGAGGAGCGAGCTGGAGGTGCTGTGTGACGACGAGAAAGTCACTTTTAACCTGTTATGCTGCCTGAAATGTTGCATCAAGTAAATGTGGTCCAATCGTTGCTTCACAAAGTGCGCTAATGTCTAAAAATAGCCCATGAACTCTGACGTGGGTCTCGAAATCAAAGTATTACAATGTGCGCTAGTTGTCACTGTCTACCAACTATTACATCAGTACACTGAGTTTCTTCAATGGTGCAACACAGCACCTACGTGTTGCTTACTAACTCGTCATACTGTGATGATTATACTTCTGATGCAATGACCCAAATAAAATAATAATATTGGAAAATTGAACATACACTAAATACAAACAAATTATTATTGCTACAATCTTCTAAACTTTAAATGAATTACGTTCCTTAACACGAAAATATAACAAATTAAAATAATTCCCAAAAATATAAATCACAACATATTGCAATGCTACTGGGAGACAAGGTTTTCAAAAATGCTTTTGTTAGCGTGGCCAGTGTTAATAGTCAAGAAGACCTGCTTAAAATTGATAAGTTTTATTTGGACAGTGGGGCTAGTGAGCATATGTCTCCTTACAGAGATTATTTTATGAATATTAGAGATTGCACAAAAGAAATTAAAATGGGAGATGGAAGATTGCTGAAGGCATTTGGTATTGCCGACATAAATATTGTTTGCCATGTAGCTGATAAAGAAATTCAGAGTGTGCTGAAAAATGTTCTTTTTGTACCAGATTTACAATTGAATCTTTTCTCATTCTCACAAACTTTGGCTAAAGGACATACATTAATAGCAGCGGGAAATGAGTGTAGGTAAATTAAAAATAATGAAGTAATGGAACAAGCAAAATTAGAAGGGAAGATCTTTGTTGTGACGCCTGCTAACAGCCAGCTGCGCTAGAACCCATGATGGCACTCACCACGCACGTGTCACGTGTCCTGCGCGTGCGCAAAGAGACCAATAATTTCGAACTTTCATATAAATTTTATGTTTCAGTGTAAAATGTGTTTTATATTTGTCTTTGCAGAGTTTAATATGTCTTAAAATGTGTTCAAGTGTTTCTTACTATTTTTAAATTGTTTGGTTATGAAATTAAAAGTGCCCGCGGCACCAAGATTAAGAACACTAATATTCCGGCATGGACACCGTCATAAAGAGACACTAAAATTAATATGAAAATTCATAAGAAAATTATAAAAATTTTAAAAAATAATTAATTTAATTTGTGCCATTTTATTTTAAGTAATAAAATATTTTACTCTGCGTGCATAGCACTTCTGCTTATGTGAACCCTGTAGGGGGCCATGGTAGGTCCGTGTGACGCTTGTATCTGGACAGTCTGTCAAGGAGATCTGGCGGGGTAAGACACTGTCACGTACGCACTACTACTTTTGTTCACCGATTTAGGTTTCCATAGTCAATTTAGTTCACCGGTCAACTTTTGCTTGCGTACATTTTTGCCAGACATTTTCCCCAGCATTATGCTTCCACTTTATTAATTTACTGTGCCCTTGTGGCATTTTTAACTTAAATCGAGGAGAAGGAGTAGAAAGATGTCAGAGGTCACGCGACCCGTGCAGCTTGAATCAGGCGCCATCCGCCTATCTTTATGCTGTTTCATTGTAACTTCTGCATTATTGCTACGCGCAATTTTAAGGGCTTTGTTTTTATGTATGTATTTGAGGGTATTTTCCATGTTTGAATATTTTATGGCAACATGCATAACCACGTGGCCGACAGATGCCAAGTACTTGTATACGCCATCGTTGCATTTTGAGATCTTATTTATTTAACATCGTATGTGCAATATTTTATTCAGGGTTCTAGGTTAAATTTTCTTCAGGGTTCCGTGTAATTTCACGTAAATTGGTGCTTTTTGTACTTGACCACGCGGTCATGTTAATGCTTTATTTTACCGCCATCAAGCATTTTACAAGTCTTTAACCACTTCAATCGTAAAGAGAATACCTTTCTCAACAAGAATAATATTTTGTCTGAATTTAATTTGATGTTTCCACTAAGAAATATTGCAATTTCACCTGCACCACACGGTCCGCTACAAACGTCATCCAGCGGCGTCAGCACCATCTAAACTTGTTTTCACACGTGTGTGTTTATTGTGAATACTCATCTCGTGTCCCATCTTGTTTCATGTATCTTTTGAGGGTTTATGTAATTTTGTAATTAGTATACGGTGTACTTATTCCCATCCTAGCTGGCTCTGTGTATAGGCCGTCACCACACTACCCACATGCTGGAGGGTGAGCCCCGACAAGTTTGCGTTAGTGATGCCAAGTAATCGCATAATCGCATGTGTTAATTTATCATCAGGGTTTCATTTTGTAATTCACAGTGTCCCATCTTCACCCTAGCGGCTGTCAACTTTCTTCCTTTGTGAAGATTGTGTTTTCATACACAGCAGTGAGGTTATCCATCTAGGCATGCACTAGATTAATTGCGGGCTGGGGAGTACCCAAGCGGAGTTAGCTAGACACGACCAAGTGTTATCATTAATTTCATGGCACATTGATTTGTACACAGAGTATCAATAAAAACAAGTCTCACAGTGAACTTATCTCTTTCATTTGTAGTGACTGTGTTCTAGCCACATGTGTTTTTCAAGTGATAAATATGTTTATTAAATGTTTAGTATTGCCTACGTGTTTGTAAGTACACACGGGTGAGACAGACACACAGAACCTACAGCATCTTTGAGAACCCTGAGTCGCAATAGTGCGGTGATTGGGAAGCATCGCTGGCGCCCAAATTACCAGTAAGTATTTGTGTCATTGTGTTTCACCCGACGGCATCAGTTGTTAATTTGAATGTTCAGAAAATTGAGACAGCAGCAGTCACTGTATCTGAATTAGAATCTCTTGAAATATGGCACAGGAGACTTGCTCATCAAAATATCAAGCAAGTAAGAGACATAGTCTAAACTAAACATTGAATGATCCATTAAGGATGAACCATTCTCTTTTGATTCTTATATCCAAGGGAAATAGCACCGTTTATAATTTCCACCAAATGACTCAAAAACATTAGATATTGGTGAGATTCTGCACATTGATCTCTGCGGCCCTTTTGAAACAACAAGCTTTGATGGATAAAATATTTCCTTGTAGTAAAGGATGACTACTCTCATTTTAGATTTTGTTTTTTACATTCAGTTCAAGTCTGAAGTTCCTGATTTAATTAAAAGATGCATCCACATGGCAGAAAGGGACACAGGTAAAAGGGTTAAGGCTGGGAGATCAGATAATTGGACAGAAATTTAAAATAAAGGAATGGAAGATTACCTTTCATCTGTGGGAATTAGGCACCAACTTTTGACTGTTTATTGCCCAGAGCAGAATGGGCGAGTTGAAAGGGAAATGAGGTCCTTAGTGGAAGCAGCAAGAACTATGTTAGTCGAATCAGGACTGGAAAAGCGTTTCTAGGCTGAGGCAGTGCATACAGCTGTTTACACAATTAACTTGACAGGTGCAAGTTCAGTCAAAGGGAAAACCCCATATGAATTGTGGTTTAAGGAGACCATAAAAATAGACCATCTTAAAGTTTTTGGATCACTGGTTTTTGTACATGTAAATGACCAGAAGAGAAAAAGGAAGGAAGATTTGTGGGGTATGAGATAGATTCCAAATACTACAGGGTTTGCTTTTCTGATGAGAGGAATGTAATAACAGCGCGGAATGTAGTTTTTACTTCAGACAAGCCTAAAATTGCTAACAACTCTAGAGTCAGAGGAGGGCTTACTGCTGAAGAGAAAAAATTGGTGATAGAGTCAGAGGAGGTTGAGAACAGTTCTGATAGAGAACCAGTTATTCTTGGAGGAAGTGAGGACATCGTTGATGAAGAAGCTGAGATAAATAGAAAAGTTGAAGGAACGACCAATGAAGAAAAGACTGGATCAAAGTGGAAATCATGTATCAGTAAACATTCTGGAGAGTTCAGAAATATCTAGTAACCTCAGTGACTCATCAAATAACTTCTATAGTTTCCGCCCAGGAGGAATCACGTCACAGTATTATTTTTCTTATCCTGAAGAAGAAAGCTATAGAACAGAAAGTGAAAATATCCAAGACCGTCCACAAAATTAAAAAAAATCTAAGATCAGGGGAAAATATAAAGAAGCAATCTAAATATAATGACTTTGAAACATGTCTCGTAATGTCTCAAGAAGAAAGATTAATTTATGAGCAAGTAAATAAAGGACCAAATCAGGAAGAATGGAAGACTTCAGTAAAAGAAGAACTTGATGCGATGGAAATAAATGGAATATGGGATGAAGTAAATCTACCAGAAGGAAAGAAAACAATTGACACACAGTGGGCTTTCCGAAAGAATCAGAAAGAAGAGAAGATCAAACATAAAGCCCGCCTTGTTGCCCGTGGATTCCAACAAGATGAAGATTTTGACTTTAATGACATTTTTTCTCCAGTGGCAAAACTTCCAACACTCAGAATAATGTTAGCTGTTCCTGTGAACAGGGACATGAAGATCGTTCAAATGGATGTGAAGAATGCCATTTTGCACTGGGAAATTGAAAAAGTCTACCTCAAGAAACCAGAAGGAATGGTCCAAGATGGAAAGGTTCTTTTACTCAAGAAATCCCTATATGGATTAAAAAGATCCCCGAAAAACTGGAACTCAAAATTTAATGATTTTATGCTGAGGGAAAATTTACGAGATTCAAAGCAGATTATTGCTTACATGTCAAGAACCACGGAGGGAAGTTTAGCTATATCTTGGTTTATGTTGACGATATCCCAATCTTTTGCCAAGACTTGCATCTCACTAAAACCTCAAAATAAAAATTTGAATCTGCTTTTCATATGAAAGATTATAAAGATAAGATGAATTATTTGGGTCTTAATACTGCTCAAGATCTTTCAAAAGGAGTAATTGAAATTGATCAAGGTGACTATTTGAAATTATTGCTCAAAATATTTAACATGGCAAACTGCAGACCAACGTCAACTCCAATGGACCCAAATTTTAAAATGATTGATCCTGCTACGTCTGATGAAAGTTTAGGCAAAAAATGCAGGAGCATCATTGGATCATTAATGTATGCAGTTTTAGGAACCAGACCAGATTTGGCAGTCTGTCTGAATTTTGCTAGCAGATGCTAAAATCAGCCATGTAAAGATCTTTCTTACTTTTCTAAAAAGAATTTTGAGGTACATCAAGAGGACCATCAACTGCAAGTTAGTTTTCAGCAAGAACTCTGAAGCCCCAATTGTAGAAGGTTTTGTTGTTTTTGACCATGCAGGTGATCCCACAGACAGAAGGTCAATGACAGGTTTACTGTTTAAAGTCATGGGATGTTCCATTTCATGGAACTCATTGAAGCAGAAGTGTGTCAGTTTGTCTTCTACAAAGGCAGAGTACATCGCGTTAAGCAGTGGAGTGAGTGAAGCCTGCTGGATCAAAAATGTACTTCAAGACATTAGTGTGAAGACCAACTGCCCTCTAATCATCAACGAAGACAACCAGGCTGCTGTTTATGTGGCCGGAAATCCAGCCTCTCATCGTCGAATGAAGCATATAGACACCAGATTTAATTTTGTACGAGAGAAAGTGGACATTGGAGTGATTAATCTGAAAAATATAACGACCAGATTGCTGACAGTTTAACTAAGGCAGTACCTAAAGTCTCTCTTGAAGGATACTGTCGAGATGTAGGACTGATTAAAAAATATTTTTATTTTTTCTTGAATTTTAATTTTTCCATTGACGGAGTGTGTTAAATTAAAATGAAAAAAAAATAATTAATATGTGATAACTTAATTACGTAGTTTTGGATTTTGAAATTATCACCGACTTGTTTCTAGCATTTTCTTTTATAGTGCATTAGGTGGCAACACTGCCTTGATCGATAACTAAGATGTATGTTATTGTTAACTTTTAACTGTCATGTATTACTCTTAAAATATATTATTTGAAAACGAGTTCCGCAAGCTTTTTCTTATTTCTAATGTCCTAAATATTAACAGTTTCTAAGAGGAATTCCAAATTTTTGAGGTACTAGTGAAACTTTTCAGTGCCAAAAGCCATAGCTAAGCACTCTAACTCTTAGAGTATAGACTATTTTCGCTCTTGAGGAGTCAGCGTACGTGATGCAAATGCTATGGGCTGTCAAGTATTGTCGACTTCTTGGGCGAGAACTGCCCCACAGTCAGCATCTTATGGAGGTGGAAAATTTCTAATAGCCTGTGTTGTGTCCAGATCAAGGGCAATGCCTTGTGAGGAAATTTTGTGTCTGAAGAATGATATTTCCTAAACTGTTAACTTGACTTTTGCAGGATTGATAGCGAGGCTGGCCTTTTCTAATTGTGTCAGAAACTCTTTAAGGTGACTAAAATGTTTATCAAAGTCCTCGCAGTACACAACAAAATCATCCAAGTAATTATACAGATATTTTTATTTAATGTCATAAAATATTTTATCCAAAAGTTTGTTAAGGACTTCGGCATCAGTGGCAATGCCAAAAGGGATGCGGGTGAGTTGATAAAGGTTCCAAGGAACATGGAAAGTAGTGAAGGGTTTTGAATATTTTGCCAAAGGTATCTCATGATAGGCCACATTGATTATACTTCCAATAGTCAACTACCATTCTTTGTTTTCCATTAGGCTTTGGAATCAAAAATTCCAGACTAGCATATTGAAATGTGGAATGTTCAATAACACCTTTGTTAATGAGATACTGAACTTGCATTTTCAAAAGCTCCATTTTTGTGGAGGCATTAATCTTAAAGGATGATGTTTGACTGGTTCTTTATCTAATAATTGGATCAAATACGCGAGCAATTTTGTTAATCTCAGTTCTGAGGTAAGCACACTAGGAAATTGACTACAAAGGTTCTGAATAGCTGCACGTTCCGTTTCATTTAGATGACGTAAAAAACTTTCAGATGGGTGTGGATTTAACTCGGTACTTATGTCAGCCAGCATTCACTTGTTGGTTGCAATCAACAAATAACATTTTCTGGTCCGGAGCAAATTAAAAAAAACATGATTACCATGAAAATCAAGAATTTTGACTTAGGTTTTCTGCTACTAGGCACTTAACTACCTAAGTGAAATTATAAATATGTAATTTGACAGTTGCACTGCACTATATGGGTAAGGAATCATTAGATGCAGTGTAACACTTAAAGTGATTAACCTCAACACACTTTATCAGGTTCAAATTTTGAAGTTGTTTAAATAATTTGCCAGAAATAATGGTCCACGCTGAACCAGATTCAACAAGCCAAGGTAACTTCAATTCATGGGGTACTAGTCCTTTGGTATCCTACAAGATTGGGAAAATGCGCACTGCAGACACTAGCTTCAGTCGCAGATTCTTTAGGCTTAAAAGGCCCTAACAGACGCTGAAACAAATTACAATCACCTACAGCTTGTAAAATGTGAGCATTTACTTGAGAGTTGGCTAATTTACCCTTATCGTGAGAACTGTAGCTCACTTTCCGTTCTCGCACATATCGTTTTTTAACTTGTAACAGTTAGGAGCAATATGCCCTACCTTATTACAGTAGTGACGAGTTGAAAGCCTAGGTGGTGGTTGTTTTTGGTTGTTGGTAGCTTTCTCAGGATTAGCCCGATCCTTTACAGCTGTAGTAAATTGACTATCAACCACACCACATTTGAGTGAGCTTTATAGTGACCTTTTTTGATCTGCATAGCTAATGTTCTGAGAATGTATACACATTCTGTCAAGCTCAGCAAAACTGGTGGGTTTAGTGTGGAACACAAGTCGCAATCACTCCTGGGGAGTGAGACCTAAAATACTTTCCACTACTTCATTTTCAGATGCACCAAGCTTGAGAATAACTGTGGCCTCTTAAATGCTGCTCACATAAATGGAGAGTGGCTCATCAGTATTTTGCAAACAATTGCACTGCCTTAAATGTAGTTCCGTTAAAAGCCTAGAGGGTATGAAAAAGTTTAAAATATCCTCATAGTAAGCATCAAGTGTGTGCGCATGAGCAACAGCTATATCTGTTCTCTCACTTAGTGGGCCATAAGGGAAAGGGTATATCACTTCCAACAGCTGAGTGTTTGTTATGGTTTTACTTTGTTGTAAGTTGACAATGATTTTTAAAAACTCTAGAAACTTTGGCAGGTGCAGTCCATCAGTACTAGGTAGGTCCTTTAACATTCTTTGTAAGGGATGAGGAATTTGACCAAAACCAGTAGAATTCGTTTGGGAAGCACTTGGAAGAACAGAGGATATCATGCACACAGGTGTCACAAATATGGCACCAGTATTCGTAGGAGCAGAACGTGCAGTAGTGAAAATACTGTTACTAACAAATGATGGAGAGATAGTGGTAGAACTGGTTCCAGCAGCACCTCAAGGTTTGCCAATTAGGTTAGGCATAACAGGAATAGATTGGAAAGGTTGGATCTCAGTTGTATTACGTTCCCCAAGCGTAAAGTTACGCAGTTGCTCAGAGGTATGAGCAACGTCATCAATAGGTTCTGTGGTCGTAACCACACTACCATTTTAATGTTGATTTAATACTTCAGATAGAAAGGCTGTTTGAGAAATTGCATTTTTTAATGAATTTACTTGTATGTCATCAAGTTCTGTCTCAAGTACTCGAAAGATAATTGGTTTGCCTTTCAAGATGAGCCAAACTGTTTCTAAACCGAGGTAAAGACTGAAGAGAGGAAGCATTCTCTAAATCATTAACAAGTTCAATGAGAACAAGTAATTTAGTAGCTCAGGTTTCATATTCCAATTTCGCATCTAGGCCAGCAAGATTTTCAACATTAGGTAAGATATTTTCCTGAAGGGCACTGCACAGAAAAGTGTGCAATGATGTAACATTAGTGTCAGCAAGTTTAATACCTTGTAAACACAATTCATACAGTAACTTCTCCTTCAGGAGGTACTCTGGAACAATAAAAGAATACATTTTCACTTTTTGAATAATACACAACATTAAAGAAGTAATTACTCACACGAAACACTACTTAACCTAGAATACAAAATTCTCCAACACCATCCCTACCATTCTCAGTAAGAGGAGAAGAAAACAAAGACATGCATCAAAGTATGCAAACAAAACACACACAAGACACAACCACAGCCTCTGCTACCAGATATGTTGTGCCTCCCTCAGTCACATGACCTATATATTTGTGTTCGTGAAGATCTTAGCAATATATAATTTGCTAGACAGAAGGTGACCAATTTAAGGAGTTGATCTAGTTGCACTTGTGTATGTTTTGTGATCAATGTTAGACACTATGGCTGAGTCTGAAAGTCAACCTTAATATCCTCAACTGTTAACTACCACCCATCATAAACAAAAAAAAAAAACAATTCAAATAATGTGCACAGTAGTGAGGTTATAAGGTCAATTTATAAAGTAAATTGATTAAATAACTAACAAAAAATTTCGTGTGACAGTTATAATTTTTCCTTTGCTGATTTTGTACAAGTTTATGAGTATTCTATTCAATATTTGTGATGACAAGTATTAAAACAAAACAATAGATTTTAACGACCATACATTGGCAATAAAAAGATTAAAATTTTTACTTTACTAAAGGGAGGTGCACCTCATGGCAATCACATATGTTACATAGTAAAAAAAATTGTTAAAATGAATTTTGTTAACCTTACCACAATATTTTTCATAACAGAATATTTTTCTTTTGTTTAAATTTTGATGGCTGCCAAGTTCATTGGTGTTTTAATACCCCATATATTTAGACATCAAACATTAAGGTTCTCTGGATGAGTAAATTTGTAACATACAAGCTTTCCTGTTTAACTAGGTGCTGCTACTGCGAGCCAGATCCACTGCCATCAGACTGAAGTACGATCAGTTACATTGCAATTTGTAACACGTGGTGTCTGCTCGTGAAGTCAGCTAAGACATCATGGCTGGAATGTTGGCCAATCACCTGGACCGCTCTACACAAATACAAAATATAATCAAATGTTTATAACTTCTGAACATAAACACACATGTAAACATGGCCGAGTTAATAAAGATTTACTTTAAACTTACCAAAAGATACTAGATGTTTTGTCACTACATACTTAATAAAAATTCATGCGGAGCTGAAAAAACTTGCGAGTCAATTACATGCTGATAATTTTGTGAAAGGAAGAAGGTCGCATCAGCATCATGGCACAACACACAGAAACAGATAAATCCACAGAGTAGTGGTTCAACAGACTAACGGTTACTCGTGGTCATAGTTACAAGTAGATTGACCAGTGATTTAAATTAATTGTTATCGATTTTAATTTTTGTTCATGATTTTGTTATGTTGCTGACCGAACAGTAGATAATAATGACATTAATGAAAACAAAAATAATAACATATTATATCACAAGTCCTGCTATCTTAACAGATTGAACAAAAGACTTGAGAAATTCAACACACACACTTTAGTCACATACCATTGGAATTGACTACACATAGTCATTTTTGCAAGGAAAAAAAAAACTTAAATGAACCATTTTTGTGAAACAGTAAATCACATAGATAAACACATTACTCTTTAACAATTTATACAAGTTATGATAAACGAAATATGTAATAACCTGTATTTTATATAAATTTCAGGTTTAAGTTTGAGCATAAAAATAATGGTTTGCCAGTAGATAATTAACAACAAAAACATCAGAGACAACAAGACTTTGCCAACAAAACAAATTTTACCCAAATAAGGACAAAGAAAAAAGACAAAAGAAAATAAGCATAAGCTAAATGCTTATGGTACCACAGAATGGCACAGGGTAGTTAAATACCTACGTAATAGAAAAAGATTAAATGTTTGGTTCATGGCTCAATTTAATACTCATCAAAGAAATAAAAATAACGATCCAGTTTGTTTACAATTCGAAAAAGGCTCCGTATAACATTAGTATTGACATACAAGCATCAAAATTATCAAAAGAGGTAATATTGTCACAGCCAAGGATTCAACAAAAATAAACTCAAAATAGAATTAATTGACAAGCTGTCTCACAGTACCCAAAAATTTTTAACCATATGTACTTGGAACCACGATTGCCGAGAGACTCATTTAAACTAACAAACTGTACCCATGCGACAAATACGGAATCAGAACATAATTTAGTTAGTTGTGGTACGTGAACAAGTAAAGGACAACCGAACTTGAAAGAACACTTATTGTAACTTTAGATCTACCATTTAACTCTACCTACATAATAGAAAGTACAAGTTACTTATTTACATAGTAAAAGACATCGCTCCGCTGTCTGCCTGGAACAAACTTGTCCTCTTGCCGTCATCTTCTCAGTAGAAGAACAAAGTCAAGAAAGAGATCAAGAGCGTAAGATCACCCAAAGTTAAGTATTTATAAACTCATGCACACCTCTTACAGGTTAGAAAGAGCTTTCACAATGTCTTTTGATCATCCTGCTGATTGTTCGCAGAAAAAGTAGAAACAAATATTGAACAGTGCATGCATACGTGAGAAAGAAAACTCGCTTTCCGCCCCATTTCAAACACATATACGCGGTCGGTGCACGTGTTCAAATGCATCAATCAGCAAATATCACGAACCAACTGTGACACGTTCACCCATTGCAAAACCCCTACCCATGGCAATTAGCGTGAAGAGCAGTGTTGATAGCGTTCACAAAAAGAAAGGAAGATTAATTTCTAAAGATCGTGGTCAGCTGCTGAACTAAAGAGTATATTCTCTTCCCGTGTCAACAGATCCTGACAAAAGAATTACCTGAAATGAAAGCTACAACAGCCAAATCCAATTAAAGTTATGCATCCAAATAAAAAACCATAAATAAATATTTAATCTCCTACAAATTGCCGTAGCAATATTTCCAAATTTTTAATAAGGTAGATACATTTTCAGACAATTCTGTGGTCCGGAATAAAATGATTTAAGTAAGGTGTACGTACTACATTAAATTATTGATTGAAGTGACTTTTTTTACTGATGGAATTGTATGCTGGAGGTGAAATGTGTTTTTTTAAAGTACAATAATTTTGTAACAAAACACATTGCATGCATGCCCTGTAATGTGAAAAACATTCTCCAGGAAACAACAGAAATTTCCATAGTAGCTGATCAGATGTATGTGTTTTTGTGGGAACAGGATCTGGGCGACGTACTGTATCTTAACATGTAATGAACATTGCAGTATCATGCAGGAAATCTAGCAACTGCGTATAGAATAACGATGCCGCCATCTAGGAGATCATGCAGCAACAACATGCCGGTGAAACAGGACAGCCATAAATTGAGTTATCATAAGATTTCAAGAGAGATACAGCTTCTTGAAAGTAGTTTACAAATAATATTTAAACAAAAAGTAATTCATAAATGATATAGCTTAAAAATTTGATTACATTTACTTTCTTTAAAAATGTAATCTGTGATATTGTAATATAAATAGTTGTTTACACTCTGATTTCATTTTCAATACAAAAAAATATCACTGTGATTAACATTTCAAATGGTTATGCATTCATTGCCCGTGCCGTACAGCATTTGTTTTAAAAAAAATGGGATTAAAATGCAATGCATCATTTATAGCAACATAAAATGTTATGCATATTTTGTTTCTTTAATACAAATGTGATTATTTTTGCATAAAATAATTCAAATACAGCGGCTGGGAATTGATGAATCAAATTGGCCGGCTGTAGAGCAGTACACACTGCTATTATTTGCTTCCAAAATCACAATATTATTTTTTGGCAGAACGATATACATTTAAAAGTAAAAAGAAAAAGTTAAAAGTAAAAAATTAAAAAAAGTAAAATGTTTCAATGGAAAATCATTTCTAATGAAGGCAAAATTAACCTTTCCACAGAAATTAAATTTTCTGCTAAAATGGTGATTCAACCTGTGGTCTTGTATTTATTACAATAATTTTTTCCCAGGATTTTCCCCAAAAATCTAGGTTCAGCTTAGAATTGATGGCAGCTTGGAATCAAGTAAAAACTGTATCTCTCCATTAGGTATCAAGGCTATATAATGTAAAATAGCAAAGTTTAGATTACCCTGTTTCATTAATGCCTAGCATTTTTAATTGTCATCATGTAGTATGATGCTGTAAGTCAATTAAATAGGGTATGTTTTTCTTATTTATGCAGAAACATTTAAGATTAAATTTAACTGTAGATCAAGAACCAGCCTTGACGTTTTTCTTGTTGTGGCATCTGGGGATTTATTAAGGTGACCGCGGTTGTAGGTTATGTCTGGGCGAGCGCCAGTGCTCCCCTCAGCGTAGAGCATGAATTAATGCGTTGGGTCTTGGGCCGATCGCCTAAATGCGGCCCCCCAGATGTGCATACGTCTCTGTAGATGTCTCGAAGACGGTAAAAGTATATCCATCCTTTGCCTGGTCTAGTAGAGAGATCTAAGCTTCCTCTAAACGCTTGTACTAATCAATGAGGGATTGTTCTGGCCATCCCACGCTGTTACCAACACACGTTATGGGATTGTTAGGCGATCCTAGTAAATAAATTGGACGCCGAACTTTCAAGACAATCGCAGTTATTTAACTTGCTCTCTCATACAAGGCACTTATAAAGACAGACCTCCTATCAAGACGGATCACACATAAACTCTTAAAATGGTGCGAAGCCGGCAATGGTTACATGAAAGTTAAGTCCTAGACGTATAAAAGACGTGCTAGGTTGCTGTGTGGCACTCTCCCAGGATAATAAACGATTTAAGGTTCCATCATAACAAAGCTTGACTATTGATATTCTACATGATTAAAAATTAAAATGATGAAGGTCTGAGGAGGACGCTACAACGCGTGTCCACACAGTGCCGAGGTTATCACGCTACTCTCTTGGCATCAGGCGGGCTGCCTCCTGATTGGCCAGCTCGTCCTGCGCAACTTATGAAAAACTCTTATATTTTATTTTTCTTTCCATATTTAAATGAGTGATGCGCTAAGGTGATTTCGAATGACAAAACATAACACACGAACACTTTCATTTAACTCTGAAATTCTCTTATATGAAAATAAAAGTAATTATTTGTTACGCCGGTATGCGGCGGCTTAATGGTAACATTATGTCCTTACTACATTCACAATACATGATTTCTGCTTTTGATTGTGGGCAAAATAAATTGTCCAATTTGGAGTTTTATATCATACTTCACTAATATTAAACGTGGCTTTTCAGTGTTAATGATAAAAGTTCTCACATTTGCAGTTTTTATACACTTATAGTAAAAGTAGTATTAGAAAACCTGCCTGGTCAATGTTTACCTTACGTTGCCGGAGTTCATGACAACCTAACCTCACAATACTGTTCTGCCACTGGTGTAGTACTGCCCAATGCTTCCTTTCTTTTATGTGAAAAAACTTATTTATGAAATTAGCTATAGGCGCTTGTGATATTCGTACTGAAAAAGTACACCATAATTTATTGTACACTGTGCCACTGCTATGAGTGTAAAACGCTGTTTCTGTAGCCTGAAACCAATGTGCAGTCTGCGCACGTCAAACATATTTGCTCTTCATGACATCAAAACACTCTTTTACACACAAGCACTATAAAAATATTTATAAGCTGCGCCATGAATTTTGTGGATGGCAGTGACTTACCGTGTCTAGAGTGATACACAACATACATAAAACCCTTTTGTTTACATTTGGAACAGACACGTCACATATGAACATAACCCTCAAAATCATATGCAGCATTTGGCTTGTTGCATTAAAATGCACCATATGTACTTACTTGCCTTTCACAGTATTAAAACCCTTTAATTACTCTGCTTTATACACATCACGCACAGTCACTACATGGTGCCCTTGGTGTGTACACTGGGAACGGTGCGCTGAGTGCTTCAGCTCTCTCGGGGACAACTCCTGTGGCCGATGAGTGTTGGTCGCGTAGACTGGGAGAACGGCCTAGGGTGTCGGCTCACGTTAGCCTATATAACAGATCCCGGGCTGGAAAATAGTTTATCATTGCTTGGTGACTGATGCACATAAATGTTATAATTTTCCACTATTACCAATTTTTCTTCTCCACATCTGATAGTTCCTAACAAATATTAATGGAACAATACGAAATTTGTTACACAAGCATCAGTTCATGTGAAATTCTCCTTAATGTGACTGCCAGATTATCACCAAACTAGGGAAGAAATAACTAATAACATGGTTTACTATTAAACAAATACATTGAAATATGGCTCATTGTTCAATTAGACAAGGAAAAACTATGTTTTTAATCAAGAAAATTCATAATACCTTACAAGAATTTTGAAATAACTTATATGAGAAACAAATTTTATATAATTTAAAAACATCTCTTGCTACTTAAGTTACATTTGACATAAAGGTCAAGGTGTATTTATATAAATACACTTATAATTAGAATGGTTTAAAGCAAAATATAGCTGTGCCACTTTATGCAGTTGTTAAAAGAGATTAGAAACATATTTTCTCGTGTTACTAAAATTCAAGGTAGCTGAAAAGTTTACACTGATCATACATTAAGAACAGCATAGCAACATTTTAAAAATCACCATCCACAATTCATTTGTACTTGAACTGCTTAATTTGGGCAACATCTCCTTTATGGTTGCACGAGCTAAGGGAACGGACAATTCACAGTGCAGCCAGTTGACATAGCCTACAGCCCTGGCTGAGCTATGGTGTATTTGTGGTACCTCTGTGTGTATGGCATTTGCACAGTGGTAAGGCAGAAGAACTGTACCTTTACAGATCTGCATATATATTTACCGATTGTCAGTTTGTCCAAACTGCATGCAACACTTCACACTATAACATTTATTAACTTTTGAAAATAATTCTTATAACTTAGTTATTTAAAAGTATTCATATCAGTAGGTCACATTAGCAACAAATTTCATCACAGTGGTTGTAGAATGAAATGATCAGACAAAAGCATAATTACACATAATATTCAAGAATTTGTAGGTTTATGAAATTGTAATTTTTTAGGTCATTGGAATGTCATGGTTCAGATTATCTGAAACCAAAGCAGCTGTCATCCAGCTGAAATGAGAATAAGGGTTCTGTATCCTGTGCCTGAAATCACATTTTTTATGTACAAACATATTTCTGGCTTCTCTTTATCTAATTATATTAATCTAACATGATTAAACGGTACATATTATCAGTACTTAACTCCTGTAGGTAATGACAGTAGATTCTAATATTCTTGTTGTATGTGAAAAATGTGAACATGTGCATTTTGATTTGTGCTTTTTTCTGTTCTAATTATTCTGGTGTTGTGTTTGTAGTGTGTGCAAGAGATCATGCATTTCTTTCCACAAATGAAGAAGTGATGATATGTGAAGAGTACAGTGAATTGTCCAGACATTTGGATAATCGTGAATCACAGTGTTCATCTGGTTTCTCAGTTCAGTCATCAAATCCACAGATTTCAAGGTTAACATCAGAGACGAGAGACAAAGACTCAAAACTACTGGTTTATAAAAGTTCTTTTGAGATTGTTGAAAATACTACTGGTTCAACGATTACAGAAAAACCTTTCCAGTGGTTATTTCATTCTGCTCAATTCTCTGAAAATAGTGCTCTAAACTTACACATGAGAATGCACACTTGTGAGAAGGGTATCCAGTGTTCATTATGTTCTACTAAATTCTCTGCAAAGAGTTCTCTGAACACACACATGAGAATACACACTGGTGAGAAGCCTTTCCAGTGTTCATTATGTTCTGCTAAATTCTCTCATAAGGGTGCTCTGAACGTACACATGAGAACACATACTGGTGAGAAGCCTTTCCAGTGTTCATTATGTACAGCTAGATTCTCTCAAAAGAGTGCTCTGAACTCACACATGAGAAGACACACTGGTGAGAAGCCTTTCCAGTGTTCATTATGTTCTGCTAAATTTTCTGATAAGGGTGCTCTGACCTTACATATGAGAAGACATACTGGTGAGAAGCCATTCCAGTGTTCATTATGTTCTGCTAAATTCTCTCTAAAGGGTAATCTGAACTCACACATGAGAAGACATACTGGTGAGAAGCCTTTCCAGTGTGCATTATGTTCGGCTATATTCCCTCAAAAGGATACTCTGAATTCACACATGAGAACACACACTGGTGAGAAGCCTTTTCAGTGTTCATTGTGTTCTGCTAAATTCTCTCATAAGGGTTCTCTGAACATTCATATGAGAACACATACTGGCGAGAAGCCTTTCCAGTGTTCATTATGTTATACTAAACTCTCTGGTAAGAGTGTTCTGAACCAACATATGAGAATACATACTGATGAGAAGCCTTTCCACTGTTCATTATGTTCTGCTAAATTCTTACATAAGGGTAATCTGATCTCACACATGAGAACACACACTGGTGAGAAGCCCTTCCAGTGTTCATTATGCTCTGCTCTATTCCCTCAAAAGGGTGCTCTGAGATCACACATGATAACACACACTGGTGAGAAGCTTTTTCAGTGTTCATTATGTTCTGCTAAATTCTCTTATAAGGATTCTCTGAAATTACACATGAGAACACATACTGGTGAGAAACCTTTCCAGTGTTCATTCTGTACTGCTGCATTCTCCCAAAAGAGTGCTCTTAACTCACACATGAGAAGACATACAGGTGAGAAGCCTTTCCAGTGTTCATTATGTTCTGCTAAATTCTCTGATAAAGGTGCTCTGAACTTACATATGCGAACACATACTGGTGAGAAGCCTTTCCAGTGTTCATTATGTTCTGCAAAATTCTCTCAAAAGGGTACTCTGAACTCACACATGAGAATACACACTGGTGAGAAGCCTTTTCAGTGTTCATTATGTTCTGCTAAATTCTCTCATAAGGTTTCTCTGAACTTTCACATGAGAAGACATACTGGTGAGAAGCCTTTCTAGTGTTCTTTATATTATGCTAAATTCTTTGGTAAGGGTGATCTGAACAGATATATGAGAAGACATACTGGTGAGAAGCCTTTCCAGTGTTCATTATGTGCTGCTAAAGTCTCTCAAAGGGGTGCTCTTGACTCACACATGAGAAATAATACATACTGGTGAAAAGCTTTTCCAGTGTTCATTATGTTCTGGTAATTTCAGGAGTGTTGTTTAAACAATGGCATCTAGAGACCCATTTTTTATAAAGGTTTTTTGTGTACATAGTTAAACAAATCCTTTAGGATAAATGTTATGATTGATTCATGCAGAGCTGAATTTATTGTAATATATAGTTTTAAATGTTTTAATTAATTGCATGTGGTTTATCAATTCCTGTATAAAGTTGTTAATTTTAATAGTCAGTTTTAATATTGTTTAATAATACAGATCTAGTTCATATTCTCATTGCTCAATTATTGCCATAGCATAGCAGTTGGTAAATTTTAATGTATTGCACCTGCTGTCCATTTTAACACACACACACACACATGTGTGTGCGCACATACACACATGTGCACACACACACAGACACACTCAGTATTATTATTTTTTAATAATAAATATTTGTGATCAAAATTTTCAGAAATTTGAAATTTATTTTCTTATTTTCATTAATATGTGTTTTAACCGTGGTTGTAGTTATGGTTAGTATTTAATGTTTTTTTTTGGAGAGCTCCTTGGTACACAAGTTTTTTATGTTCTTTGACAGTGCAAGAATGTCGATCTTGCCACAACAGCACCATTTCTTGGTAGGTTGTTAGGTCAGACATGTGCATCTCACTGTAAATTTGTGTATGAAATTCTGAGTAGGATTTTATGAAGAGAGATAGTATAATTTATTCAGGCAACCCACACATTCGTACGAAGAGAGCTGAGAGCTGGAGATAGTAATTATTTTAGTTTGAAATTTCTTATGATGGACAAATATTATTACAGCTGCATCTTGGAAATATAACAAAATCCTCTGGATTTATGTCATCGTCATGAAGTTGTTCGGGTACCTATTAGACCTCAATGTTACTGTAATGCCCTATTTTTTAAATTTTGTTTTGTATTGCTACTCAATGCCATAGAGATTTATCCGAGTTCATGAGTGACGGATGTTTGAGTAAAAATAGAAGAATTATATTTTATTTATAATTTATTCGCAAAGCTATTATTTACAATGTAAAACGATCAATCTCCAATATTACTCTTGTTATTCTTAGCGAGTGCATTATTTAATGTCTCTCCTAATTCTTATTAAAGTCCTTCTCAGTATGTCTTTATGTGTTATAGTCATTTAATTCTCACTCATTATTTACACATGTTTGGTCTGTCTATTGCCATCATTCCAAAAGTCTTACACTCACTCATCCAGTTCATAGTCCTGCCTGTCAGTCTTATTCTCCATTGCAGCAATGCTCACAGCCCACAGACTTCTATTCCACTGGTATCTCATGCTGCCACTCAAAGCTCTGCTGATTTGTCTCTGCTCTGTCTTCACACACCTTTTGTGTAAGTTTACGCAATCCTCCAAATTCTCAAACTGACTTCTCTGAGGCCTATCTTGGTTTAAGTAGTCTCATTGGCCCTTTCTAGAAGTTTCAGCACACCCCAAGTCTTGCTGTGCGATGTAAGGGCATTGACCAGAACATTCTTTAGTAGATAACATTAAATTAAATCAATTGAAGGTCAGGAGCATGCAAGTTGTGATAGGCTTATTGCAGCAGCACATGGTGGTTTGACTTGGTGAATTGCCTCCTGCTTCATACATAACCACACTGACGGCACACAGTTTCCTAATCTATTAGGATGAAGCAAGGGAAGCTATGCAAGGCAGCAATGTGCAACACTGTCCCCTCCTTAAGAGTGTTCGTCCTTAACAGACTCTGCAACATCCAGATCTTCATAGACTGCTAGTCGGTCGATGTGGATAACTTTCAGCTTTGCCCAAGAGTCTTAGTGGTCTTCCCAACTAGGGATGGGTCAATATCAGTTTCGATACCAAAACATTCTCAGGATACTCAATACCGATACTTTTCTCAATACAAAATTGAAATTGTCATGGACACAAAACAACTTGGCCAAGAAAATTGCTCATTTTACTAGAGTCATTGATACACACTGAAACTATATAAAATCCCACATTACACTTCAAACAAATGGTGGATGGCATATAACCCAAACATCCTTAAGCAATTATAAACCAACACTGTCTCCTTCGATTCTATAGAATCACGTGTCCACAGTAAAAGTTGTAATCAAACGTTAAGGAAAATGACAGCTCATTACACACTTATTTTGCAACTTCGCAGTTATTTTATTTTGCGACTTCAAGGAAATTACTGTAACGCTAATAAATATTGTAACTATCCGATACACCCATCATGGCCTAGTCAGCAGAATATATGGGGTAGGCCACGACAGATGTATCAGAGAATTATGGTATTTATTTTTGTGAATATTTAATAATGCAGCTGCATCAGATAATTATGGTATGTGTGGGATGTACAATAACTACTCAATTTGTTCGCTCACAACTCTCTGCCTGCTTTTATTGTACCTGAAATGTACCATAAAAGTGATGATGGGATAAAAATTAATTAAATCGAAATTTTCAGTGCAGCATATAATTATGGTATGTATTGGATGTACAGTAACTACTCAAGTTGCTCACTTGTGCATATCAGCGCTTGCTCACAACTCCCAACCCATTTTTACTGTACTTCAATTATTATGTGTCATAAAAGTAATGTCAAGAATAATAATTGTGGTATGTATGGGTTGCCTAAAAACACCTCAAGGTGCTTGCAGCTGTGTGAACATTGTGCTATGAATAAAATATTGTTTATTGTGGTACACTTGTACTTAAATTCTGATACACTTTTCGAAATTACCGTATACTTTCTGAAAGTTATAGTACACTTTTTGGAATAGTCATACCTATTCTGACAGTTATGATACATTTGTACCATAATTATGGCATGATAAAATGGGTGTTAAAATTCAATACTATTGGATATTCTCATGCCATACTCGATACTATAAATATCAAGGTATTGCGATATCGAGGATCCCATCCCTATTCCCAACATTTCTGTAGCTACAAGCAGTATCCAATTTGTCCCTGTAGGTTTTACAGCCATACCATTTGTCCTTGAAATACCTTGCCTGCCTTGTCCTATCATACAGCAAGCATCTTCTTCTTGTCGCTATTTATTTTCTGGTGCTGTTGAGCAGAATTATTAATGCCATCTAGTATGTGCCATAATTTTCTGGTGTTATCAGGGCCAGCAGCTTACCCTTCTGTCAGTCGGCCAAACAGGAGATCAGCAGGAAGGCGTAACTTTCTTCCAAACAGCGTCCTTGATGGCATTACCCTTGTAGACTTGTGAACTGCAGAGTGGTAAGCAAAAGAAACAATGGCACCTTTGAATCCCATTCCTTTTTTGTCTGCCACAAAGATCAACAGGGACTGCTCAAAAGTAGGGCCTCTCGACCATTCCATCAGACTGGGGTTTAAGGCTGCAGTCCTAGTGTTTTTCATCCCCAGAATCTTTGCTACGTCCTGGAACACCGCAGCTTCAAAGTTTCTTTCCTGATGAGAATGGAGTTCCAATTATTCCCCAAACCTCGAGAAGACATGATCTACAAGTGCATCAGCAACAGTATGTGTATCCTGGTTCACCAGGGGAATGACGTCGGGCCACTTAGTAATATTGTGCCACCAGTAGATACTGATAACCTCTCTCTGTGACAGGCAAGGGACCCAAAATATCTACTGACATCCTCTTGAATTGGGTTCCTATATTGTATTTTTGGAGGTGACCTTGTCACCTGATCTTTGGTCCCTTCCTCGTGGTGCAGGTGTCACCCATTCTGCACCACTTGTCAACATCCTCCCAACAATGAAGCCAGTAGAATCTCAGTCTAACTTTGTTGAGTGTCTTATTAACACCAAAGTGACCACTCGTTGCAGTATTGTACAGTTTCTTTAAGACTTTGGGAACCATGCATTCTGTAAGGACCAACTGTAAGCATGTGTGTTTTCCTTAATTACTTTAGATCACATTCTGCATGCTCCGCGTAGGACGCAAACTTCTCAAGACCAAAGATGCGTGCAAGTGTTTTCTTCTCCGAGTTTTTGTTCACTCTCTGTTAAAGAGATGGCTGGCAAAGGCGACCGGTGCCAAACTAGAACCTACGTTCTGACTCAAAGCCACTCCGAGTGCGATAGGCGAGGCATCGACCTGAACTAAAAACAGTTTATTGAAATCTGGCAAATACGAAACTGCAAAAGATATTAAATTATCCTTTAACTTCCGAAAGGCCAGCACTGTTCCACACCCTTCACAAAAGCCACTCCCTTCCACTTTAAAGCATTCGAAGGTGCTGCTATTTCCAACAAATTTGGGATAAAACGAGAGTAATACCCAAGTATACCCAGAAATGTTGCACTCCTTTCAAGGTTTTAGGCTGCAGAAAATTTACGACTGGTGCAGTGCGATCGGGATCCTTCATCAACCGACCTTCATAAAGCACATACCCCAAGAATTCAACCTTATTAGATCCCAGAGTGACCTTATCAAGCTTAACAGTTATCTCTATAGATGGGCCGTTCGCTACTTTGATACCACAATACCCCTTGATACTGGGCAGTATCAAAAGTATAGAGTATCGTGACATGCTTATTGATACTTTTATTCGGTACTTTTTATCAACACATGTATATGGCTTGGATTCTTGGTACGCCATTTTCCCTATTGTAACGAAGTGGCACCGTTTATTTTGTTTTCGGCAGTTTATTAGTTTCGGAAAGCCCATGAAGTGTCGTAATTTTTTAATGATTCAGCTAATTATTTTGTGCCAATGGCAGAAGAAGTGTAGTAAGTATTGCAATAGAAAAACATGTAATCAGGAGTTTGCAAATAGGAATTATGAACAGTAAGTCAGTGTTTATTGTAAATAACGTGTTTTGAAAGTGTATATTGTAAATAACATATTTTGTGAAATGGTTATTAGAATGTTTTTAATGTACGTGACCTAAAAAACCACCACTTGAACTCGTTTTGCAGTGTAAAAATAACACATGTATTGTATGGAAAACGAACTTCTCCAAAAATATTTATGTCCCGAATGTGTTTAGTATTCGAATTACCGTACTAACTATGTATTTATCACGTTTTCTTTCGGTGAGGTTAAAACTTGACAGGTTATATGATAATTTGAATGTTTCTTTCATACAAGCAAATTTTCGACTCGTCCATTAAAACAATATGTAATTAAAGATGATACAGACCGTTCCAAATTGATAAATTTCGTTATTTAGTTATTTTGTAAATTCGTGATCTGGTAGGTATCAATTTTAATAGCGCAAAATATTTTTATCTAAATTTAATGCTTAAAACAGATGAAATATTTCTGCAATCATCACTGGAATACTACGAATATGTTAATGAATAAGAAAGTAATAAATTATGCAATAACGACTTTGAAAAAACTTTTATTTCTTTTATACATATACATACATACACACAAAGCATATTTCTTACTTGCTTTTTTTTTAAATAATGCTAGTGTATTTTATGTTCGGTTATTTGTTTAAGTCATTTTAGATACCTATTTGCGCACGTGTTAAAAAAAGTGGCGCTGTTGTTGTCATTTTGTATTTTTGCTAACATCTGCTAGATACAAAATACCAAATTACCAAATACATCATCATTTTTGTATACAAAATCGGGTCACATAATCATTTTGTCAACAAAATCTGCCAATTCGGACACAGCCACAGTCTCATAAGAAGATGTGCAGAAAAACGCAGTCTCATGAAAGACATTAAACTGAAGTCTCTCTCTCCCAACCTATCAAATCCATTGACAATAAAATTAATGGAGGCCCAGCAGTATGACTTAGCCATAACAAAAACAAGGTAGGTTGGAATAGTAACCTACATTGATCATAGCATTTGTTTACACTCAAATGTTTTATTCATAGACAGAAAATCTGTGGCACAAGGATACAGTGTGGCCGTGCTACATTTCTAGAACTGTCAAAATTTATGTTCGATATTCTGAATACAAGTACTACTTTTTTTTTCTACTTGCCATTTGTATTTACAGCCGGTATTTCATATTTATTGTACATGTTTTGTGTTTACACAATATGTGAAAATGACCAGCGCATAACAACAAACAGAATAATAAATTTATCTTGCTTCTGGTAGCAGAAGAATTGCTATTTTTTTATCTGGTGATAAACCATTCCCACATTTCCTCTTTCTGACTTAATCCAGAAAAAAAAATAATGCTTGTTTTTCTAAATAAATATTATTAAGCTTTCTTAGTTCAAAAATTGACATGCTTGATGTGCTTTATTAGTATCATATAAATGTATATAATTTTTTTTAACACTTGACAGGCCTACTGCTAAGTTATATAAATTTCAAATTTGTTTCCATCATCTGTAGTATCTTGCATGATTTTTCTTTGATTTTAAACTTTATCATAAATTTGTTCTAGAACCATGAAAATGCAGTTTACAAAAATTTGATTGCATTATTGAATTTTTTTACTCAAGAGTATCAAAAGTATTGATGGTATCGAGCTGAAAACTGTATTGAGTATCGACAACATGGTATCGTCCTACCCCTAGTTATCTTTCTTCTTTTTTTAACTAATCGCAAGTGCCCTAAGTGTGACTCCTGATCATTACTGTAAATAATAATATTTTCAACATAATTAAGTACAGATTTGTACTTAAACTCAGACAAAACAAAATCCAGAACTCTAGATAACGCCTGGCTACCAAAATTCGAGCCCATGGGTATTCTCGTGAACTTGACTTGGCTCCAGGGAGTACTGAATGCAGTGTATTTACGACAGGAGAGATCTAGCAGGGATTGGTGAATGTTATTATTAAGATCTAAAACTGAGAATACTTTCACGTTCCCCAAGTGCTGCAGGGCACAATCAATAGTAGGAAGAGGTAACGGATCCTTATGTATTTTTTTATTTACCAGGGAGTGATTGACCACTAAATGGTAATTATCACTGTCTCGCTTTTGGACCAGAAACCAGGGTGAACAATAGTTCGAGGTGGATGGAACTATAACACCAGTGGCCAAGAGCTTGTCAATAATTTCGCGGAATGCTTTCATCTTGGATGGAGGACATCTAAAATGACGATTCGCACTGGTATGTTGTCAGTAAATGAAAATCATTACGGCAGCACATCACACTTGCTGATACGCCGTGAGTTAACATAGCTAAACTGCACCTTTATTTTCTGTAATTCCCTCTGAAAATTTCCTTCAGCCTGATTCTCTTCACAGGGAAATATTGTAGCCGGGTTTTCACTTGTGTTTAAGGCTACCCTGATATTTGGAGCAAACCCAAAAGACATAAAGCCCTCGTCTAAATTTATGCTAGCCCTAGAGTGGCCTAGAAATTCGAGACCTAAAATCAGATCATGAGAGAGACCTGGATCACAGAAAATAAATAATTTCAGGGAAATCTTCCTATTTTAAAGAGCAGTTTCACCACACTACTAGATTAAACCACCTCCCCGGTAGATATACACAACCATTTTTCAGAACCAAACACGAGTGTCACGAACTACCTTTAAATTTTGAAGTTTATTTTTAATGGATTGACTGACCACACAAACTGTGCTCTGTATTAACCAGGGTGGGATAGTTAATATCAGTTATGGTTACCTGCAGTAAACTGTTATTTAATTTACGTGCTGGTTTTACATGAACCTGACCAGAAGCCCCGCGCTCACTACTGGTCAAACGTCATTTCCCTGCCTGGTACAAGATGAATGTAGATGGCCTGCCTCACCGCAGTGAAAACACAGTCTCTCATTAAATGGGCGACGTGGTAATTGGCAGTCTTTGATGCCATGACCTCGCTTGAAACCGTTAACGCAGCGGGAAAGGTGTGTAGCAGTAGAAACACTGGGTGTTAATGTGCGTGCATTGTGAGGCGAGTCTAGCTCGAGCAAGCTACCGTGTGGAGCAGTTTAGTAGGGGGAGGGGACTTCCGGCAGTAATCAACTGCACTCTTTAATTTTTCTTGTAAGTATACAGCGAAGCTACGTAACTCCAGCAAATTCACCGGCTTACTCTCCATCATGAACAAAGCCTTAACATGCAGAGTGAGGTTCGCCAAGATAATGCTAATCAAATCCTGTTCCGTCAGTCCCACACACAGTGTATCATGGTAAGCACACACTGACTAAACAAAATCCTGAACTATCTCTTTCGACTTTTGTTACCGGTAAACGTATGTTTGCTCACATTGGCGCTTAAGAGTGTGGGGAAATATAGCTTAAATTACGCGACTTTTGAAATTTTTAAAAGTGCCCCTAGAAGGTAAAACTAAAATTTGTAGCACAAACCCCTCACATTTCACTACTATGACGTGCAAAATTCCCTCCTGGCTACACATTCCCAAATTTACTAACTTTGCAATTGCAATAAAGAATGACAAAATGCAAGCACGATCTAAAGAAGTTAAAGTCAGAAGATTATTAAGAGAGGAGAGGAATAATTTCTCCAATCTGACAGCAGGATTAGTGACACTTACCAAAAGCGCCGGCACAGGGGCAGGTGCAGGTACTGTAAACCCTTGTTGCATGCGGAGGTGGTCGGCCGCAGTCCGCCTGAGTGATGCAACAGTCGCCGACTCCTTAATGTCAAGATCCAGATTGCGTAAATATTGAACCAGCTCTTCTTTCAACAACTGTTAGACAAACAATACTTGGAAGGATGTCATGACTTGGCGCATGAAAAAATAAATAAATACAAGACGTTAGAGTAGAAACAGATATTAAATATCCTTACCTTGTGCCGTACAAAGGAACACCAGGCAAGAACATTTAATCAAACACAGAACATCAGAAGATAGATACATTTTATTTCATTTTTAGCATCTTTTCAGACTACGTCTCAAAATAATTGATCACAAATGTATTATCTCGAGATACTTATACACAATACAATTAGCCGCATTTAGTTAACATTCTATCAACTTTACATAAGTGCCATGGGCACAATAAAGATGCTGTTTATTCATCAAAACTAAACCACTAGCTACTAGATTCATGTAATTTGGGTCAACTAGTACAATATAATTCACTTTGCGTGAATATTCAAATATTCTAATTTGAGGTAGACCTGCCAACTCATATAAGCACCACCACGTTAAATCATTAACATTATTGCTATAAAAATGATGCAGCTCTCTGCAATATGTATCAAAACTCTCACTTTAGGGTATATCACAGTCAATTGTATACCTATGCACCCTTTCTCATGTAAAGCACAAGGAATGAAAATAATTGCAATATTGAGGCTTAAAACAACAAAACCAACAAAATGCTACTATCACCCTTAATCACTTGAACGGCCCTTTGCGGGCCTGCAACGATTCATTATTCTCCAAAGGCAAAGCAATACAGAATTTAAGTACAGTACACAAATTATCTTAAAATATAGTCTCAGAGTGATAGCAAAGTTATACACTCAATTCAGTGTACCATATCTTGCACATACAAGCGTGCAACTACCTAAATCTTTAATGATGGTGCTGGGTGACATCTAGTGCCCTTTAATAGCCAGCACCGCCAAATTTGGAATTTCTCCTGTAGATTATAATATAAGTTGGAAACATAGAACAGGGGCACAAAATTAAGTTAAATGATATACTGTTTAAAGCCTCTATTCTGAAAATGTGTCAGCCAAACTCAAGGTTCAAAAGGGCAAGGTAGCCAAACACAAGCATGTATTTATTTCCCAAAAACATACTGATGTTAAAAACTTATTTAAAGCAGACATAGCCGATCAGCTGATCATCACCGCCAACCCTACGCTGAAGACCACAGAGTTTTAAAGGAACATTCTGCCAACTTTCTGTGCAATATTGGTAGCAGAAACTCACCATGAAAATTTTCACTTCTATATTCGTGGATGAATCTCATAATCCACAAAACTAGTGGATAATTTCGCTGAATTCCACTACTCCCAACAGCAGTCGTCTTTCAAGACATTGGCATCCCGCAGGCCGATGATCGATGATTCCGAAGTAAGCTGAATGTACCTAAACTCGACTGACTAACTTCAGCTGCAAGTTGATCAGGAAAAAAAGAAGTTAAAAGAAGGTGAAAACATATAAGACCCATGGTGTTAAGTGGATCCTAAGGGCAGAACACTTCTTTGAAGTTGGACCTGAAACACTAGTTTATTCAAATATTGCAGAAAATATTGAAGAGGGTACACTGATTGTTAGTATAATAAGTAAATGAACCAAAGTCTGCAAACAACACCTGTAGCTGTCATCAGAGTATTTCTTGTAAGTAATCACAGTTACTACCCTATTTTGACCTAACCTCTGTGATGCAATAGCATATTTGGGATTTAAATGATGGATCATTAATCTACATGTCACAAATAACAAAAAAGGTCTCCTTATATACAGTAGAACCTCTCTATTACCACCCCTCACGGTTCCCAAGAATAGGGTCGTAATAAAAAATTTGGAAAATTTCGGGCTGATTTTGACCACCCCTAACCCCTATGCCACCAAACATGCCATATTTTGCGTTAAGTTTATGTTCAATCGTCTCTAGCACATAAAAAACCAATTTAAAATTATATGTATATTTTAATAGCTGGATGTCTGCTGATTAATTTGATACCCAAGAAAGGCATATTGGACCACCCCTTGTCGTAAAAAGAAAGCCTACACACAGTATGACATGGACATTGAAAGTGTGTGAAAAGATTAGACTATGTATTATTAAAATGTAAAGTTATTATTAAATATCTATTATGCAGGTCTCGTTGGTCATACATTACTATGATGCACGTAGCGATAAAAAAGTTTAGGTGGTGTTGCACAATGCGTGTGTGCGCACCGTGCTCTTGCTTTGGTCTGGTCGTTTCATTGCTAGAAAATTTGACGTAATATGTACAAAGCAGTAACTAAAAACAGTTGGAGATGGCTTACGTTTGAAGTCAAACACCGCACTTTATTTATTGATAATAGATATGAAGATACATTATTTAGATTAAATCACTCATGTGCTGCGGCTAGCAGCAAATATATTGTCGTGTGTACGTAGCTGGGCGAGCACCTAGATCCTCTGCAGCGCAGCCGGGCGCGGCAGCTTACTGCTGTCGCTTGGACCTAGATTCTCTGGCTGGACTGTGAAGTAGGCGGCCCTGGCACAAGCATCATGTTCATACCAGGCAGCCCGAATGCCGCTCAGCTGCTGCTCATTCCGGGACAGACTGCCTCGCGCAGCTGTCGATCAATTGCTACAAGATTACTCGTGGGCAGCGGCTAGCCAGCGCCAATGCCATCGTTACTGCTTGTGTTGGGAAAACATGCTAATAGATGCTATTCACGTCAGTGTGTTGAATTTCTACAAAATTTAGGTGGCATGTTGGCCCCTCTGTACTGGTACAATGAGGCCCAGCAATGTTTACAATAATACAAAAATTTAGTGCGGCCTACTTGAAATATTAATTAACATGAATTTTTCATTAAAAAATTCTGACGTGGCATATACACGCACACTGCCTAACGCGCCAAAATAAATTGCTCACCATAAAAAATTATCAACATAGGTATGGGCAGAGGAGGGTTGATAGAAGTAAAAAATGATTGGGAGGGGTAAGGCAGAGGTGGCGGTACAATACGTGACCAAACAAATAATTTCTCAACCCGGCCTGAAACCCCCCCCCCCCCCCCCCCTGAAATTACCCCCTTGAGGTAATTTATTGCTACACGTTGCTTGGAACAACAATTGTCAAAGTTTTGAGAAATGGGTGACCGCTAACATCAGTAAAGTCCAGTTTTCCATAGACTAAAAACCGTGGATAATAGAAACTTTTACCGCGGTTGAAGAATAGGTCTACAAAAACAAATCCATGCATAATTGAAACTGCGTTTGAAGAAACCGCGGTTGGCGAGAAATTACTGTATCTATTTTAAATGTGCCTCAAATTTTTGACTTTTTTGACCTAAAATTTCTACGGTTCCTCGGGATTGGGTCGTAATAGAGAGGTGGTTGTAATAAATGGGGTCATAATAGAGGGGTTTTACTGTAAATACCCTAAGCCTTACCACTTTCAAGTAAGTAATGTTTTAATTTCGAAATAATATGGGTAACAAGCATAACACCTAATAACACACTGTTGCTGCTTCCAAAGAGAGGGGAAGATTCCAGAGACAGGTACATAACAGTGCCACAGTAATAAACTATTCCATCAAGGCCAACTTCAGAAATGTGTATCACCCTTGGAATTCACATTAGACCATAGGTCGTGAATGTTTTCAACTTCTTTTTTCGTGATTAACTTGCAATCAAAGTTTGTTGGTTGAATTTTGATACAGTTTGTATATGAGTACAAGATGTTTTAAAAGTACATGTTGAAATTCAAACCATGATATCTATGGACTAATATAAACAATAAATCCTGGTAGCAAAATTTTCAGAAAATTTATCTATTATTTTTAAATTTTAATTGAAGTTAGCAAACCAGCACCGGAGTCCGCAGCTGTACGCATCTGCATGCGCAGTATATCACGAAGGCGAACTTCCGTTCATATTAGCAGAGCCATCCTCTGGTCACATGGCTGGACCACGAATCATAAGCTCCAGAAAGTGGCAAACAACTCAAGCAGTTTCAACCTCAATTCCTGAAAATGCCCATAAGGAAATGTGCAAAACAAATTCCGCTACCAGGGTAGCCCTCTTTAAAAGAGTAAGAAACAAGGGACGAGCCCCAGAGTCAGTGCCCTTTACAAAATTTTGATAATGCCACAACACTTCAAGGTTACCCCGTTAAGTTTTCGTGTGGTTATGACCACTGACAAATAAACATTTTAGGAGTAAGATTAAAAAAAAAAAAATTGGAACATTGAATTCTGGGTGTATGGTGTGTTGTCACTACATGGGTAATAAATAAATATTTATTCAACAAAATTTCATGAATGTCATTATTATGAGCAGTTGTTCTTTGTACGCACTATATATTTGACAGTTACAACATAAAATAAGTTAGACATAGTGCAAACAAATATTATAATTGAAATGAAATTAATTTTTATCACCCCTGACATGGTGACAAATAATATACCGACAATTAAGACAAATTAAAATATTAGAGAATGTTTGTAGTTCACCACTTAAAGACTTTAACATAAATATATTATATCAGCACATATGGTCTTTTCAAATTATATATATGTATGTATGTATGTGTGTATGTATGTATGTATGTATGTATGTATGTATGTATGTATGTGTGTGTGTGTGTGTCTCTGTTTGTAGGTACGTATGTGTTTTTCTGTGTCTGTGTCTATTTTTTATATATATATAAATTTTACCTTAATTTAAATAAATAACATTATTAAGTATGGAATGGTTGATAAGTCCAGTAGGTTTGATGCATCTGCATGCAACAAGAGAATAAGTGGGCATGGCTTTCCCGAGACTGAAGTGCAACTAGCAAATAAAGTCGCTGCGAAACACTGTTGCCATGATGTTGGGTTGGATATCAGTTAGCTGTTTCGAGCAGCAAGATGCCGAACTAGGTATTAAACCTAGGTGGTGGACCGCACTACAAAGTAAAATGATCTTCCAAAATTATAAAAACAGGAGAAGTAAACCTGCAATTCATGCATGAAATAATATCAAATCATAAAATACACTCACCACAGGCGGTGATGCAAAGTTCTATGTCATAATTTGTCAAAAAAACTAATTATGTAACAATTAGGTTATCTGACATCAACGTAGTTAGAGAAAAAAGAAATCCCGCCAATTCCGTTCGTCTTTGTGGTATGCAACTTGTTCACACATGTACATAAATCTGCGGACCCCCTTCATAGGTGAATTACTTTTCAAAATATCCAAAATTGGGCAGAAAGTAGTTTTATGTGGTGACTTCAATATAAATACAAATGCTCTACGTTCCTCTGAGGTCACACAGGCATATTTAGCAATTCTCCAGCACTGTGGTATGGTGCTTCTAACTGACTTTGTAACCAGAGAAACACTAACCAGTACATATATAATCCTTACTACTATATTAATGCGAAAGTGTGTTTGTTTGTTTGTCCTTCTTTCACATCAAAACGGAGCAATGGATTGATGTGATTTTTTCCACAGAGATAGTTGGAGGGCCAGAGAGTGACATAGGCTACTTTTTATACAGAGAAAAAATCTCATTCTTTTAAGGAAAATTTTTATTGCGATATTTAGATTCACCGCGATTATGTAACGCAATGAGGCTTAGTGTCACAAAACTTCTTTATTTATCCCTATAAACATGTGCACGAAGCAGCGGGTAAAAGCTAGTAGATAGTATAATTATTAGCAATAATATATTAGATACATCTGTAAAAAGGGTAATAAGCTGTTTGTCAGACCATTATGGTCAACTATCAAAATTCAACTGCTCCAACCTTGAGACAAATACTTGTTGAACCTATCTTAGGTATTATAGTGAATTTTTGTTAAGCTACAACTGTTGATGAAAAGTTCAGAACCTTCATGAATATCTTTACTTTGACGCCTTCGGGTGAGGCACGAGATGAACAATGACACATATTACTTACTGGTGGGGGCGCTAGCTGTGTTTCCCAGTCGTCGCACTGTTGAGACTCAGGGTTTTCAGGGATGCTGTGGGTTCTGTGTGTCCGTCTTACTGGAGCATACTTATAATACACTTTGCAATACTAAACATTATAACTAAACTTTTAGAAAACAATGTCAAAAGGTAGCTGTCATTACAAAAGAGAGGAACACTTGTTGCACTTTTTTATTACTACTCGTACAAAGAAAACGTGCCAGAATTTATTTACGAATTACTCTCAGTCATGTCTAGCCAACTCTGGTTGAGTGCTCCCTAGCTTGCAATTATTCTAGCGCACTTCCTAAGTGGATGACTTCTCTGTGGTGTTTGAAAACACAATCTTCACAAGGGAAGGGGGTCGTCAGCCTCTAGGGTGGACTAACGATTTTCCCTGAAGGTAGAGTGCAGAGAATAATGAAATGAGACAAAAATGAACAAGTTACATGAACACGTGTGATTATTTGGCATCACCAACATAGACTCGTTGGGGCTCGTCATGCTGTACGTGGTTAGTGAGTTGACGGCCAATACACATAGCCGGCTAGGGTGGAAATAATGTCACCGTACAAAATTACGTACAATCACATAAATACACTTGAAAAATAAGGCACAGCATGAGTGGTCATAATAAACATGCCAGCGCGTGAAAGCAGTATTAGATGGTACGGATGTCGCTGGATAAGTGTTGCAGTGGGGCACGTGGTGCAGGTGAAAATGGTGTATTTCTCCACAAAGATGGCAGATTCTGGTCAAACAAAATATTATTCTGGTTGGAAAAATTATTCCATTGCAGATTGAATCGGTTTTGAGTCTCTAGCATGCCGGATAGCAAGAAAATCAGACATTGAAAATGACAGTGTGGTCAGACATACAAATCATCAATTACACAAAAAATACATTGAACCCTGAATAAAATTGACATAGAACCCTGAAGAAAATTATGGCGCACATGATATTACACTAATAAACACTCAAATTGCATGGATGGCACAGATATAGACTTGGTGGCTATGAACCACGTGGTCCCAAAAGATGTGGCTGTAAAATAATTAAACATGAAAAATACCCTTGAATACGTACATGAAAACAAAGCCCTTAAAATTGCATGCAGCATACTGCAGAAATTACAATGAAACTCCTTTAGCATAGGTGGATGGCGCCTGATTCAAGTTGCGCAGGTCGCATGACCTTCCTGACATCTTTCCTCCCTTTCTCCTCGTTTAAGTTTCAAATAGTCGCAAGGGCACAAATTATTATTTAAGCGGAACCATAATGCTGGGGAAATTATGTGGCAAAAACGTACACGAACAAAGGTAAACCGGTATACTAAGAGAGAGCTATGGTAATCTACATCAGTGAAAAAAGTTTGAAGTGCGTATAAGACAGCGCCTTACCTCGCCAGACCTCCTACAGCGACTGCACCGAGGCTAGCATCGCACGGACGTACCATGGCTGCCTATGAGGTTTACATAAGCGGAAGTGCTATGCACACAGAGTAAAACTTTTATATGTGAAAATAAAGTGGCAGAAAATAATTTAAATATTGTTTTACATTTTAGATTTTTCATATTAATTTTCTGTATTATTTTAATGTCGCTTTCTGACGGCGTTCACACCGGAATATTACTGTTCTTTATCTCCATGCAGGACGCACTTTGAATTCATAACCTAACATTTTGCAATATTGATAAAGACACATTTTACGCTACAAATAATATTCCGTTATAGGAAAGTCCAAATTGGAGCCTCTTAGCGCATGTGCATGTACACGTCACGTCCGTGGTGAGCGCCGTCATGGGCTTAGTGCCGCTGGCTGCTAGCCGGCGTCAACTTTAAAATTTGAACAGTATTTTACTTAAAAAACTTGGATCTGTTAAATACTCATCTCAATCTGATAAGAGCTGAATTTCAAAAGGTATCAAAATTTGTAGTATAATTATGAAACATCTTTATCGTAGAAACTAATATGATAGATCAGCAGACTTTGTTACTTATTAAAGTAACTATAAGAGAATATTAAAAAAAGAAATAGTGAAAGCCTCAAAACAGAAACATGTTGAATGTATGATAATAAATTCAGATAATAAATCCAAGACTGTCTGGAATATAATAAACAGGGTCAATGATAATTCAAAAACTACCATTGAAACCCCTCAATTGGTTGATTTAACTGGAGTCCTACTAAAATCAGCTTATTCCACTGCAAATTATGTAAACAACTTTTTTTGCAATGTTCCTAATGAAGATAGAGCTAAACTACCCATTCAGAGTTCATTACCTACATTGGAAAATAAAAGAATCACACTCCATAATGTATTTGTATCCTGTAACAAATTCTGAAATTATTACGTGTACAAAAAACCTTAAGAATAAAAAATTATCTGGACTTGATGGAATTCCTATCAAAGTAATTAAAGACTGTTCAGAACTTTTAACAATACCTCTTGTCCATATAATAAATGAATCTTTTACTAACAAATAGTATTTTCCCAAATGACTAAAAAATTGCTAAAGCTATCCCATTGTTTAAAAAAGGAAATTCCACATTAATTGAAAATTGCCAGAGACGAATGGTGGCATACACTATAATATTGAATGCAGCAACATTAAGAGTTAGGTAAATGGCAAAGTAGGGAAAATTGTGAAAATTATCTAATGTGGTGTTATAAAGGTAAGTACACAATAATTCATGAGAAAGATATTAGGTCGACCTGTTTACAGTTGTATAGCAGGATTACAGCATAGAGGGAAGTATGTCCAGAGCCACATTTATTGATTAATTTAAAGTAACCCCCAAGAACTAGGCGGTGGACATGGAAAAAGGAAATTTGAATTTGTGTGCGCATGGTACTAGTGTGCGCTACAACATGCCAGGGAAATATTACTCTGTGAGAAAATACATGTTTGCATGTTGCCATGCCTGTTGGCTGAGACATCAATTCTTAATATATACTCACCAAAAGGCTATGTTTGTAATTGACAATGAAGAAAAGTGATGTTGAAATTAAATAAAATTAACAATTTTATTGCTCAAGTGCCTTCCTGTGTGAACGGTAGGAAGCACGCCACAGTTCGCAGTGTCGGACGGTTGTGCCGTCTGTCAGCAATGGCCTTACTATAACACATATTTGGCATTTTTAGCTGGCTTGCGGCGTGGGCTTTGTTTTACAGAGTGCAATACACTTATGTCCCAGAGTGGCTAATCATGATCTCTTACACAGAAACAGATAAGTACACATGTTACATGACTTTTATAACCCTTTTCAAAATAAACAATGAAATTAAGATTTTAATACTGGCTGTTAACATATGGTGAAGTCTAACCTGCTGTCAGGTTGTTACACATAGAAGAGCATCAAAAGTTATACTTGAAAACTTAACCTAATAATTAAAATTATGAATATTGGTAACAATAAAATACAGTTTTATAGAGTTTTGTACAATATTTGGTTCACAATCTCCTGTGGCGTTTAGTCATTAGACTTTTGTTGTGTGTATAGTATCTTGGGAAATTTGAAGCACTGTCCATTTTGCAGTTCACATTGAAATGTTCATATGTTAGACGCACTATAAGTCATAGTAGTGTCTCTCATAACACATGTTTATACTCACTAAGAATTTTTTTTTCCTCCACTTTATCACAATACACAGTTCGTAGATAAAAAGAGTCTTTTTAAAGATAATATTTTGAAATATGAAAGTCTTTGCACTTTTATGTTTACAGTTAGGACAATATGACTTATAAAAAAAAATTTCTATAACAGTGTGTGCTTGTTAGCATCATTAATTTGAATGTATACAACTACATTTAGATATTCTTGTTGTTAGAGTTAACACAATAAAAAAAAAAAAAAAAAAAAAAATTCTAATATAGCTACTATACAAAACTTGTGAGAATATTTATTCTCTGAGTATTTAAGCTTACAATCAGAACTTAAAAATTACCTTACATACTAATATGTTTGTTTTTGTAAAAGTTCTTTTTTCAATCATAATACATGCAATTGTTGCATAGTATACTACCTGTAGGTATGAATTCTATATGGTAGTGAATGATAATTTAAAAAAATGTAATATATATATATATATAGACACACACGTGATTCCTCAATAGCCATATACTTAACACTGTGTTTTGAGCTAATGTCAGTTGCATAGGTGATTAAACAAATTTTTAAGAGCAGTCAATTTCATCAATGAACTAATAATGCCGGAAGGCACTTATGTCAAGATAATCATATCAATGCTTAGCAATACTTAAAGACCTTTAATTCTGAATGTTGTAAAAGTGAATACCAGCTGTGAGGGATAGTTGTTGTAAATGGAACGACTGCTGGGTGAGTCAGTGAACAAGTATGACAGTTTGCTGTAAGGGCACAGTAGGTGCCCTTACAGCATCACATCATCACACAGATGTGTGGCCTCAACAATAATGTGATCAGGTGTTGCAATCTGACAGCCACATGGCACATGTAATTCTACACTTCCTATGTTGTGGTCTAATATTTACGTTCAGTGAACTGTAAGACTGTGCCTTCAGAGGGGTTTGTTAAAACATATTGATGTGGAAATGCATATAATGGAAAATGAAATGTCATGAGAGCAGTGAAATTTGCATGCAGAAAATAATGACGTAGCATCTGACAGCAGAATTGCTGTCTTTACACACTTAGAATTATCACATGTGAGTGATTCTTTCGGGATGAATATAACATCCTGTGGCATTTCTGGCGAGTGAGGAATTGATTTTAGAACGTTTGCCGTATGGTCAATTGCAATGGTAGCAGATGGTACATGAATCATGCATGATTAGTTACCAAAACGGTAAGGGACTGGTATTATATTGTAAACTTTCCACAAGGAATGAACTCTGGTAACAGGCACTTGTAATTTGATCACTAGCTGGCTTTTAGAGAATGAGCATTCTGTCAGCTCATTCAAGTAGTATTTAATGATATTGGAACACCAATGCTTAAGGTTAAGTTCAGTTTCAAGAGTTTTACATTTAATTTACTGAGGTCATTTGGCAGCTAGGTCTTGTTTACTGCATTAAGCGGTAACTTACGCAACTGGCAGGAGTGAATATAGGATTGCATTGAATTTTCGATTACCATGTTATTAATCAACTGCAAAGTGCTTGTGACTAACAAGTTATACTGAGCCTCAAACGTGTCAAGTTTACTCATGGCTGACCTTTGGTTTTTCAAAACATTGGAAATGCCATAAATTGTATGTGACAGAGAATTTATCTTATCTTCCACCTTGTGTTGTATTTTGTTGATCACCTTAAAGGTCACATTAAGGGCCTTGTTGGTTTTGTAAATATTACCAGCAAGTGTGTTAATTTGACTGTTCAACAGGGCATCATTTTCTAGCAAGGCATGTAGGTGTTTATTTGTTAAAAGTTATAACACTACGATCCCATGTCTCCGAGTACCTGAATTCCTCGTTTTCCTCTATAAACTGGGTATTCACGTCATCGTGGAATTCTCGTAATACACTGTTTTCCACTGCTTGTAAATAACTATATATATATATGTTTTCCATTAGCACATGATGTTGAGTTTCTGTCTGCTCAAACTACATGCAAATATTGATCAGTTAATTCAGGTATTGTGGAAGATGTAGTGCAATACTGTAAATGAGAGGAATACTTTGTTCGTATACAAAATTGATGGTGGCTGAAGGCCAGTAGACTCCAGCATGGGTCCTGTAGGTGGCTGGCACCAATAGGACAGCTGGCAGAAGAAAACATACTACAGCCATGACCTTGCCTACACGGCAGGCGAGACGGACTGACAGTGCGCCCCACTCCTCTGCTTGGGCACGGCCATCGATTGGTGTCGCTATGGCGATGTTAGGCGCATGTGCAGAGCGTAACTCGTGCTCGCGCTCACGCATTGCTGCCAACTGCATTGGGAGCAGCACCAAGGTTGGGGTTGGCAGCCGTGGTTCCCCCGTCTCCACACCCCCGGTTACTCAACAGTTGCCCAGAGGTGCGACGACAGACAGGAATGCTGGGTAGGCACCTCGTGCTGGCTGATTCCTGCTGTGTTAAACATGTGCTGAGTCCAGGTGTTGTTAGCAGGCCCCAGTTGCAGTGCGAACAGGCTGCCTGGGCGGCATTGCGAACGGCACCCACACTGGTTCACATCACTGTGTCCTCTCAGTTAGATATTTACACATACTGTAGCACATTTTTAGAGTATATATTAAACAATGCACAATTAAAACTTACACTTAAATGCTGTCAAAATGACACTGGACTAGTGTATAAAAGCAGGCTTGGTATGACGCGTACACACTGAGTCACATTTGGGAGGCCCTATTTTATTTGTATGTATACAGACTGTTGATTTGTCTAACACGTCAGTTACTCTGAAGGGACCGCGATATCGGCGTGAGCGCTTTCTACCTACCTGTATTACAGACCCACATGTAGTCGTTAATGCACAGGGTATTTTTTTTGTGGGAACGGTCAAATTGATTCTTCTGAAGCCCTTGGGCCTGAAGTAAATTCAGTTTAGCTGTTTCACGGTCTTCTACCAATTTCTGACACCAGTCATAAGCTCGTTATGAATGCTGACCTTCTGTTACTTGTGCTGGTAAGGCAGCTTCTATGCCATGTAATAAGTAGAATGGAGTAAACTTAGCCGTAGTATTTTACTAGTTATATAATTAAAGGAAATAAATTGTACATAAAGGTCCCAATTGGCCTGATCGTTGTTTGCACATGCAGTTAATTGTTCACCAATGATACAATTAGACGCTTATACCAGCCCGTTACACCTAGGATTATAGGCAGTAGTTGTTAATTTTTTGAGTCCAAGAGATTTCAGAAGTTGGCTAATTAATTTGTTCTCAAAGCTTGTGCCTCTGTCAGTCAAGATTTGTTCGGGACAACCAAATTGTAAGACAACCAGCTTAGTAAATTTCGCACATGTGGTGGCATCAATTGAAGGTACAGCCTTCGCTACAACATATATAGTAGAATACTCTGTCATGACAAGTATGTCTGTATTCTTACGCACAGTGGTAGAGAGGGGTCCCTTCACATCCAAAGCTCAAGTCTTCAAAAGCGGTTGGGGAGGGATAGATGTCATTTTACCCATCAGTTAAGAATTAATACTTTTGTTTTCTGACAAATAGGACATGATCGTACATAATTATTAACATCTGTGTTCATGGTATCCCAGTAGTATGACTGCTTAATTTTTTGAAGGGTTTTGAAAGTACCAAAGTGACCTCCACCGAATATTGCATCATGATGTGCCTGGATAATTTCATTAACCTAAATTCGTGGTACAAGAGTTAGCTTGGTGGGACCCTGAGGTTTATTAACTTTTAGAAAAATTTCACCATTTGCTGTAATACCATATTGTTGGCTCAATCGCCAGTATTTGTTGTCGGCCTGATCTGGGTGATGTAATGCTAGCTTTAGTTGTTTAATATGAGGGTCACACAGGCAAGAAATGTGGTTTATCAAGTTAATTAATAATGAGTATCTTACATTTTAACACAGGATCAATACATGTTGTTTCTAAATGTGTGTGACTATTTTCCTTAATTATCTGTATGTTCACGTGATAGAGTGTGGTGATAATTTTACATATTGCGTGCGTTGGGAAAACGTCTTCGTTTGCCAACACCTTGACTACCTTATTTCTATCCTGAGATTGTAGTTCAGATTTGAAATACTTTTTTATATTGTCCAAATGGTTAATGATGTATTTAGCAATATTTTTCTTAATTTCGTCCTGCTTATGAGCATCTTGTAAAATAGCTTTTGCTAATGCTTTGGATAGTGATGTGCACGTCATCATCTGTTCTTTAACCTCGTAAGTACTGTTGTTAATGGTGACTGTGTTTGTCTGTACTTTAGAGTCAGTAGTGATTCTGCTTAAGGCATCAGGGAAGATATTTAACTTTCCTTTTATGGTATGATGCTCAAAGTCATACTCACTAAGGGCTAACACCATTTTCTGAATCCTGATGTTATGCTCTGCCATGAATAGCAAATATCTAAGACTAGCATGGTCTGTTTCGATTTTAAATTGTCGTCCATATAAATACTTACGGAAATTATTGCAAAGGTAATGTATAGCACAAAGTTCTCGTTCCATCACATTCCAATGCAATTCCTGGACCGATAACTTTTTCGAAGCGAATGCAATGTATCGCTGTTTTGTTTGCGGGTCTTCCTGCATAAGTGCTCCACCGACTGCATCGTTACTTGCATCGCAAGCTAAAATTATATTTTTGTCCTCATCGAACTTCTGTAATATACGAGCCTGTAGAATAGCTCTTTTTAGATTAATAAATGCTTGCTGGTGAATGTCTTCCCATTTATACATTACACTATGCTTGGTCAATTCTATAAGCGGTTGCACTGTTGTTGCAGGTATGAAGTCATGCCAAGGAATATACGCAGTTGCTTTAAATTTGTTGGAGGTGCCATTTGTTCTATAGTGCAGACTTTGTCAGGATCCGTAGAAATCTGATACTTAAACTATCTGTTCGGCAAACTGGCATTTTTTGGTGTTTACTTTTACATTGAACATGCATAGTCATTGAAAAACTTTGTCTATATTTGAAATATGTTCCTCGAACGAATTTCCTAAGATTAAAATATAATTGATGTACGCAATCGCTGCTGTCCAATGTAAGGGCCCTAGTAGAGTATTGGTAAACATTTGGAAGTGCTGAGGGGATGTATTTAATCCCATTGGCATTCTTTTATACTGTAGCAACCCTATGCCATCGATTGTAAATGCCAATTTATGACGATCCTGCTTTTGGACAGGGATGCTATAGAAGCCTGAAAATAAGTCTAAACTGGTTATATATTGTGAATTCTGAAGGGTGTTTAAAATGTCCTCTGTGAGGCAGTGGTTACTGCACCCTTGTGAAATACTGATTGAGTTTACGAAAGTCTGTTTGAAATCTTAATGCTTTTTTTTTTTTTTTTTTTTTTTTTTTTGAAACTACCAAACTTGGTGCAGAATAGGGTGAGGCCGCTTCCTCGATAATGTCAGCCTTTACCATGTCATTAATTCGAATTAAAAGTTTATCACAAATTTGGGACTGATTGTATAAGGCCAGGTCATGCACGATAGGTTTGTCTGTAGTCAAATCCAACTTTATTTTGAAGTTTTTCGCTTTAGATAATTCTAAAATTGTTTTGGCAAACCTGTATTGGTATTTGTCATTAATAGTGGCAATGACCTGTGTTTGTGTGGTAGATAACTGTTTATTAATATGTGGTATCTGTGGTTGTCCAGATTCAAAACTGTCTAATGCATTGCAATACTGCTCAACAGAGTTAGTATCCTTGTCATCTGGCCTGCCTGAGTACAGTGGTATTTCCGTAATTTTGTTTGCATCATGTGAATGGATGAAGAGAGTGGTATATTTCAAAATTGGGATTACGTCATACCGTTTGATGAAATCAACCCGTAAAATTAAATCTTGTTTCAGATTATCAGCATCTTGAAAATTTTGTGGGTAGGTGCGGCTATGAATGCTTAAGTTAATTTTTGTTTCAAATTACGTTGATGTTAAGACTGATGTAGCACTAACTTAAGTTATTTGTTCACATAAAGAGTAAAGGTGCTGAGTAGATATCACTGTGCTCGCTATGCTAGCACGAAAGCACCCAGTGTCAAGCAGTGCATAATACAGTTTTCCTTTGATGGTGACAACGATGCATGGTGTCGCTGTATGAAGTCCTACGTGCTGGGTGAGAGGAGTACTTGTTTACTTGAGCTAGATTGAGGTGCAGACCCGCTCAGTTTGTTTTTCAACATTGGCTCATCATCACGGGCCTCGCTCCTCGTGTTGTGAAAACAAGTAATATTGTGAACCGCGCAGTTTCGGGGTTCCCACCTCTACAAAAACAGTTCTCAGCATCAGCCCGAATTTGTTTTTAAACGCCTTAAAGTGGTCACCGATGTTGGTAGTAAATTGAAAGCTTTGGTTAAGAAACAAACTGCAATTGTGGCTTTTGTATCTGGCATAAAAATACAACGCACATGTGTCCTGGGTGAGGCTACACGGACCTGCTACTTTTTGCTTTGCATGAACAGTTTGGGTAGGTTTGGCTACGTCGCAATTCTGGGCACATGGTGGCGGCAGTGTGGCAATGCTGGCCTGAATAGAGTGGCGGGGCTGAGTGACGTCGCAACTGTCACGCTGGGCCAGCGGCGCACGCACATTTCGCTGAGATGGAGCTTTACCTGATCTATCTGCCACAGCCTGGTTTCCATGTGACTTGAAATGTATCACCGATTTAAACTTGTGTTCAGTGTTTACTTTTATGGCACAATCTTTTACTTGAACTGAGGGTATTAGACTTGGTGGGTGTTGATTGCTTTGAGTATTGAATTTCGCAATTTCGGCGTACAATCTGTGAGGCACAACCTTATTGAAAATTACTCTGCACGCATCTTGAACTCGGATGTTGTTGTCATCGGGGGTTGCATGCTTTACTCCCTCGTAGGGATGTTCTTTGTCGTCATGTGGTCACCAGAGTGTACACGCTTGTAATTACGCCCTCATGTATTGATGTGACAGTATTTGTTGTACGTAGGTGTGTTGTAGTTATTTTGTTGAAAGTTGTTGCTAGTGCTAATACAATAAGTTTTACAATTTATTGACTAGTAAAATTTATAACAAAACCAGTACTGTAGTCTATTGTTACTAAGAAAATGATTTTACATGAACAGCTTGGGATAATATTGTAATGAAAATACACATTAACTAACAGCAAGTTATTACGCTTTGCACAGTGTGGTTGGCATGAAGTGTGGCCACGTTTTTAATTCTCGCTGCGATCTTTCTTAGCTGCATACAATTACCTATTGCGAAGCGCAAGTTAAACAATTCTATACATTCTGAGCCTACTTGCCTAAGTGCGAGGTGGGTCAAACGGCGGCTTCACCAGTGTAGCAAGCCCCCTTCTTCCTAACCTATATTTCAGCCTAACCCTGCTATCTGGATACTGAACTCAGTAATTATATGTTATAGTCATCATCATAAGAGGTGACTACTCATGGGGTACGTAACTCTATGATTAATTGGTAAGCCAGAATTACTTAAACACAACACCTTTATTACAACATTTACTACATGTTTGAGATATACGTTATCAACACAAGACTGAATTACACAAGCATTAACTCTTCAACTATTATATAAAAAGTTATTCTTAATCGCAAGAGTCTAAATGAAACTGCCTAACCTTGCCAGAGATATTAATGTTTAGGATGACTGGGTAGCGGAGACTCGAGAGATAGCATTACACCTAACTGCCACGCGGATTTATGCTCACCATATATGCAGACTGTAGGATGGTCTAGAGCTCCTCCAGGCGTGGTTATAGTAATGCTCTCTTCTTCGTGGTTGACTCTGACGAATAGCATACTGACTGACTTCTTGCACTGGGGTGAGTGTCTGGAAGGGGGGGTGGTGTACTGTGCCTCGTATTTATAAGAACCAGGCGGTTTGCTATGCGGAACATATTTAACAAACAGCTACCTCATTCCACAATCTGTTATCTTAGCGTACATTAGGAGATTTGTGTGCTGCGCCTTGGTGGCCGCTACAAGTGCATGCATAAGTAAGAAAGAAAACTCGCTTACCACCCCATTTCAAACACACATGTACGGTGCACGTATTCAAATGCATCAATCAACAAATATCACAAGCCATCTGTGACACAATCACCCTTTGCAAAGCCCCCTACCTGCGGCAATTAGTGTGAAGAGCAGTGATGATGGCATTCACAAGTGGAAAAGCAGATTGTTTCTAAAGATCGTGGTCAGCTGCTGAACTAAAGAGTGTATTTATTCTCTTCCCATGTCAGCAGATCCTGACAAAAGAATTACCTGAAATTAAGACTACAGCAGCCAAGTCCAATTAAAGTTGTGCATCCAAATAAAAAACCATAAATATCTCCAAAAATCTCCAAAAAATCCTGTGATCCGGAATAAAATGATTTAAGTAAGGTGTACATACTCATAAAATTGTTCATAGAAGTGAGGAGGTGAAATGTGGTATTTTAAAGTACAGTAATTTTGTAACAAAACACATTGCATACATGCCCTGTAATGTGGGAAAAAAAATCCTCCAGGAAACAACAGAAATTTCTGTAGTAGCTGATCAGATGCATGTGTTTTTGTGGGAACAGGATCTGGGCGACATACTGTATCTTTACATGTAATGAACATCGCAGCTATCGTGCAGAAAACCTAGCAACTGCGCATGGAGTAACAATGCAGCCATCTAGCGGATATTGCAGCAACTACATGTCGGTGAAACAGCACAGCCATCAATCAGGTTATCATCAGATTTCAAGAAAGCTACATCTTCTTGAAATTGTTAACAAATAATATTTAAACAAACAGTAATTCACAAATGATATAGCGTAGAAATTTTATTACATTTGCTATATTCTTTAAAAATGTAGTTGGTGATAATGTAAAATAAATTGTTGTTTACACTCTGATTTTGTTTCAATAAAAAAAAATATCACTGAGAATAAACATTTCAAATTTTTATGCATGCATTGTCTGTGCCATACAGTATTTGTTTAAAAAAATGGGATTAAAATGCAATGCATCATTTATAGCAACATAAAAGTGTATGCATTATTTTGTTGCAAGCATGCAATGCTATTATTTGCTTCCAAAATCACAATATTATTTTTTGGCAGAGCGAAATATAGTTGTTTCAATGAAAAACCATTTCTAATAAAGCCAAAATTAAACTTCCCACGGAAATTAAATTTTCTACAAAAATGATGGTTCAACCTGTGGCCTCGTATTTATTACATTAATTTTTTCCCAGGATTTTCCCCAAAAATCTGGGAGCAGCTTGGAATTGAGTAAAAACTGTATCTCTCCATTATTTATCAAGGCTATATAATGAAAAATATCAAAGTTTAGATTACCCTGTTTCATTAATGCTTAGCATTTTTATTTGTCATCACTTAGTATGATGCTGTAAGTCAATTAAATAGGGTATGTTTTTCTTATTTATGCAGAGACATTTAAATGTAATTTAACTGTAGATCAAGAACAGGCTATATATAATATATCCAGGGCTGGAAAATTGTTTATCATTGCTTGGTGGCTTATGCACATAAATGTTATAATTTTCCACCATTACAAATTTATTTCTTCACAGCTGATAATTCCTAACAAATATTAATGGAACAATATAAAATTTGTTACACAAGCATCAGTACATGAAAATTCTCCTTAATGTGACACTGCCAGATTATGACCAACCTAGGAAAGAAGCAACTAATACAATGGTTTACTATTAAACAAATACAATGAAATATGGCTTATTGTCCAATTGGACAGGGAAATCCAGGTTTTTAATCAATAAAATTCGTAATACCTTACAAAACTTTTGGAATAACCTATATGAGAAACAAATAATATATAATTTGAAAACATCTTTTGCTATTCATATTCCAAGGTACATGTGACATATGGGTCAAGGAATATTTATATAAATATGCTTATGATTAGAATGTTTTAAAGCAGAATATAGTTGTGCATTTTATGTATTTGTTAAAAGACATCAGAAACAGATTTTTTCATGTTACTTAAATTCGAGGGTAGCTGAAAAGTTTAAACTGTTCATACATTAAGAACATTATAGCAACATTTTAAAAATCACCAGTCCACAATTTATGTATACTGGAAGAACGTCTTAATTTGAGCAACTTCTCCCTTTTGGTCGCACGAGCTAGGGGAGCAGACATTTCACAGTGGACATTGACATAGCCTACAGCCGTGGCTGAGCTATGATGTATTTGTGGTATAGGCTGTTCACGGTAAAATGGGCACTTTTGAAAGCCCTACGTAAGATCTACTTGTAAACCTCTTGTGTATTCCCCCGCCGTATGTAAAATTAACATTGCCGTGGGCCTCATCTATTTATTTTTGTGTCTGTCAAATGAAACTGTGAAATTATTAAGAATGTAAATTCTTTACAAATCTGCTAATTTTTCACTTTGATGCATTAAGAAAAAAAAAACAGAAAGCGAAAGATATAATCCTGCTGAAATGAGAAACATTTGCTATGTACAAACATTTTTCTGACTTCTCTTTATCTAATTATATTAATCTAACATGATTAAATGGTACATATTATCAGTACTTAGCTCCTGTAAATGATGACAGTAGATTCTAATATTCCTGTTGTAGGTGAAAAGAGTAAACATGTGCATTTTTATTTTGGGACTTTTCTCTTTTCTAATTATTCTGGTATTGTGTTTGTAGTGTGTGCAAGAGATCATGCATGCCTTTCCACAAATGAAGAAGTGATGAAATGTGAAGAGTACAGTGAATTGTCTAGACATGTGGAAAGTCTTGAATCACAGTGTTCATCTGGATTCTCAGTTCAGTCATCAAAGCTACAGAGTTCAAGATTGACATCGGAGACGAGAGACAACGACTCAAAACTACTAGTGTATAAAAAAAGATATTTTGAGATTGCTAAAAATACCAGTGGTTCAACAACTACAGAAAAACTTTTCCAGTGTTCATTATGTTCTACTAAATTCTCTGCAAAGAGTTCTCTGATTTTACACATTAGAACACATACGGGTGAAAAGCCATTCCAGTGTTCATTATGTAATATTAAATTCTCTGTAAAGAGTTCTCTGATCTCACACATGAGAACACATACTGATGAGAAACCTTTTCAGTGTCCATTATGTTCTACTAAATTCAGTTTCAAGAGAAGTATTGAGAGACACATAAGAACACACACTGGTGAGAAGCCTTTCCAGTGTTCATTATGTTCTACTAAATTCTCTGCAAAGAGTTCTCTGAATACACACATGAGAACACATACTGGTGAGAAACCTTTCCAGTGTTCATTATGTTCTGCTACGTTCTCTCAAAACTGTAATCTGACCCAACACTTTAGAACACATACTGGTGAGAAACCTTTCCAGTGTTCATTATGTTATGCTAAATTCTCTTATAAAGGTGCTCTGAACATACACATGAGAACACATACTGGCGAGAAACCTTTCCAATGTTCATTATGTACTGCTAAATTCTCTGATAAGGGTGCTCTGATCTCACACATGAGAAGACATACTGGTGAGAAGCCTTTTCATTGTTCATCATGTACTGCTATATTCTCTCAAAAGAGTGCTCTGAACTCACACATGAAAAGACATACTTGTCAGAAGCCTGTCCAGTGTTCATTATGTTCTGCTAAATTATCAGGTAAGGGTGCTCTGAACTTACATATGAGAACACATACTGGTGAGAAACCTTTCCAGTGTTCATTATGTTCTGCTAAATTCTCTCAAAAGGGTAATCTGAACTCACACATGAGAACACATACTGGTGAGAAGCCTTTCCAGTGTTCATTATGTTCTGCTATATTCCATCAAAAGGTTGGTCTGAACTCACACATGAAAACACACACTGGTGAGAAGCCTTTTCAGTGTTCATTATGTTCTGCTAAATTCTCTCATAAGGGTTCTCTGAACTTACACATCAGAACACATACTGGTGAGAAGCCTCACCAGTGTTCATTATGTTATGCTAAATTCTCTTGTAAGGGTGTTCTGAACCGACATATGAGAACACATACTGGTGAGAAGCCTTTTCAGTGTACATTATGTTCTGCTAAATTCTTTCATAAGGGTAATCTGAACTCACACATGAGAACTCACACTGGTGAAAAGCCTTTCCAGTGTTCATTATGTTCTGCTGTATTCCCTCAAAAGAGTGCTCTGAGTTCACACATGAGAACACACACTGGTGAGAAACCTTTTCAGTGTTCATTATGTTCTGCTAAATTCTCTTATAAGGGTATTCTGAAATCACACATGAGAACACATACTGGTGAGAAGCCTTTCCAGTGTTCATTATGTTCTGTTAAATTCTCTCAAAAGAGTAATCTGAACTCACATTTGAGAACACATACTGGTGAGAAACCTATCCAATGTTCATTATGTTCTGCTAAATTCTCTGATAAGTTTGCTCTGAAATCACATATGAGAACACACACTGGTGAGAAGCCTTTCCAGTGTTTAATATGTTCTGCTAAATTCTCTTATAAGGGTGCTCTGAAATCACACATGAGAACACATACTGGCGAGAAGCCTTTCCAGTGTTCATTATGTTCTGCTAAATTCTCTCAAAATTCTAAACTGAACCATCACACGAGAACGCATACTGGTGAGAAGCCTTTCCAATGTTCATTATGTTGTGCTAAATTCTCTGTTAAGAGTGCTCTGAAGAGACACATGATAACACACACTGGTGAGAAGCATTTCCAGTGTTCAGTATGTTCTGCTAAATTTTCTTATAAGGTTTCTCTGAACTTACATATGAGAACACACAGATGAAAAACTTTTCCAGTGTTAATTTTGTTATGCAAAATTCTCTCCTAAGGGTGCTCTGAACTCACTCATTCAAACATATACTGGTGAGAAGCCTTTCCAGTTTTAATTATGTTGAGAATTTATTCTGTAAAGAGTTCTCTGAACTTACATGAGAACACATACTGGTGAGAAGCCTTTCCAGTAGTCATTGTGTTTTGCTAAATTCTCTCATACGGTTGCTCAGAACTCACACATGAGAACATATATTGGTGAAAAGACTTTCCATTGTTCTTTATGTTCTGCTAAATTCTCTCAAAAGAGTGCTCTGGACACACACACATGAGAAAACATACTAGTGGAAAACTTTTCCAGTGGTCATTATGTTCTGGTAAATTCAGTTTGAGTGTTGTTTAAATAGTGACATCATGAGACATATGGTTTAGAAACTTTTTTTGTGTACATAGTTAAACAAATTCTTTAGGAATAGTGTTATTATTGATTCATGCAGAGCTGAACTTATGGTAATATATAGTTTAAAATTTTTTTAATAATTTGCATGTGGTTTATCGATTCTTGTATAGAGCTGATAATTGTAGCAGTCAGTTTTAATATTGTATATTAATACAGTTCTATTTCATATTCTCTTGGCTTGATTATTGCCATACCCAAGCAGTAGGTTAATTTGAATTTATTGTACCTGCTATCTGTTTTAATGTATATATATGAATAAAATTAGTATTATTTTTTAATAACAAATCTTTGTGATGAAAATGTCTGAAATTTGAAATTAACTTACTTATTTTTATTAAATTGGTTGTAATAATGCTTAGTATTTAATATTTGGTTTTTTGAGAACTCATTGGTACACAAGTTTTTTATGTTCTTTTACAGTGCAAGACATGTCAATCGTGCCACAACAGCACTACTTTTGGTGGGTTGTTTAAGTAGGTCAGAAATGTGCATCTCACTGCAAATTTGTGTCTGAAATTCTGTGAATAGGATGTTACGAAGAGAGTGAGTATAATTTATTTAGGCAACCCACACATGCATAAGAAGAGAGCTGAGAGCTGTAAATAGTAATTATTTTAGTTTGAAATTTGCTAAGATTCACAAATATTATTACAGCTGCATTTTGGAAATATAACAAAATCCTCTGGATTGATGTCATTGTCATGAAGTTGTAGGGGTACCTAGTAGACTTCAATGTTACCGTAATGCCGTATATTTTTATTTTGTTTTGTATTGCTACTCAATGCCATAGAGATTTATCAGAGTTAGTGAGTAATGGATGTGTGAAAAAAAAAAAATAGAAGAATTATATTTGATTTATAATTTATTCGCACAGCTATTATTTACAATGTTAAAACTATCCACCTCCAATGTTACTCTTGTTATTATGTCATTGTGTGTTATAGTCATTTAAATCTCACTCATTATTTACATGTGTTCGGTCTGTCTATTGCCATAATTCCAAAAGTCTTACACTCATGCATCCATTTCATAGTCCTGCCTGTCAGTCTTACTCTTCATTGCAGCAGTGCTCGCAGTCCACAAACTTCTATTCCACTGGTCTCTCACTGCCACTCATTGCTCTGCTGATTTGTCTTTGCTGTGTCTTTGCACACCTATTGCTTAATTTTGCGCAACTCTCCAAACTAAACTAACTGCTCGGAGGCCTATCTTGTTTTAAGTAGTCTCATTGGCCCTTTCTAGAAGGTTCAGCACACACCAAGTCTTGCTGTGAGATGTAAGGGCATTGACCAGAACATTCTTTAGTAGATAACATTAAATTAAATCAATTGAAGGTCAGGAGCATGCAAGTTGTGATAGGCTTATTGCAGCAGCACATGGTGGTTTGACTTGGTGAATCGCAGCTTGCTTCTTACATAACCACTTTGATCTTGGCACACTGTTTCCTTTCTCTAGTGGGACAAAGCAAGGGAAGCGATGCAAGGCAGCAACATGTAAAACTGTCTCCTCCTTAAGTGTGTTCATCCTGAACTGACTCTCCAACATCCAGACCTTCATAGAATGCCAGTCGGTCAATATGAATAAGCTTCCCAACCTTTTCTGTAGCTATGAGCAGTATTCTTTTTGTATCTGTAGGTTTTACAGCCAGACCATTTGTCCTTGAAATACCTCACCTGCCTTTTCCTGTCATACAGCATCATCATCATCATCATCTTGTCGCTACTTATTCTGAGGTGCTGTTGAGTAAAATCATTAATGCCGTATAGTATGCCATAATTTTCTGGCATTATCGGGGCTTCAGCAGCTTACCCTTCTGTCGGTTGGCCAACAGGAGATCCACAGGAAGGCATAGCTCTCTTCCAAACAGCATCCTTGATGGCATTACCCTTGTAGACTTTTGAACTGTAGAGCAGTAAGTAAGGAGAAACAATGGCACCTTTGAATCCCATACCATTTTTTGTCTGCTACAAAGATCAACAGGGACTGCTCAAAAGTATGGTTAAGCCTCTTAACCATTCCATCAGACTGGGATGTACGGCTGCAGTCTTAGTGTTTTTCATCCCCAGAATCATTGCTACCTCCTGGAACACCAAAGCTTCAAAGTTTCTTCCCTAATGAGAATGGAGTTCAAATGGCACCCCAAACCTCAAGAAGACATGATCTACAAGTGCATCAGCAACAGTACGTGCATCTTGGTTTGCCAGGGGAATGACGTCAGGCCACTTAGTAATATTGTGCCACCAGTAGATACTCATTACCTCTCTCTGTGACAGGTAAGGGACCCAGAATATCTACTGCCATTCTCTTGAATGGGGTTTCTACATTGTATTTCTGGAGTCCTCCCAACAATGAAGCCAGTAGAATCTCAGTCTAACTTTGTCGAGTGTCTTATTAACACCAAAGTGACCACTGGCTGCAGTGTTGTACAGTTTCTTTAAGACTTCGGAAACATGCATTCTGTAAGGACCAACTGCAAGCATATGTGTTTTCCTTAGTTACTATCCCAGTTCCTGTAAAGCACACCATTCTTCAGTAGAAATGAAAACCTTTGTGCCCAGTATGCTTCGAGTGCTGTGCTCAGGTTGGATAGCTCTTCCCATTTTGACTGACAGCCAGCTTTTTTTCACTCTAGTAATAAAAGTAAAGTGGGGTCATTTAGCTAATTGTTCCTAATACCACCATCACTTCAGGTAGGTGATCCATGACAAGATACAGAACTTTGAATTCTTGTCCTCTTTACCTTCAGTTATTCACTACTCTTCACTTCTTAGTGTTCACAATGACGACAGATTGGCCCACCTTAGAAAGAGTATCTGCATTGCTGTGAAGATGCCCAGATCTGTGTTGTATTTCAAAGTCATATGGTTGAAGATGCTGTATCCACCGAGCTATTTGACCGGGGTTCTTGAAATTAAGTAGCCAATATACTATATAATATCTACCATAAAGGTAGGGGTGGAAGTGTGAAATTACCTTCACCATTGCCAGAAGCTCACTATCTGTAACATAGTAATCTCTCAGGCTTTTGCAATACCTTACTTAATTATTATTGGGGTCTCTCCTTTCCATCCTGAATCTGAGATAACACAGCTCCAATGCCTACATCACTAGCATCAGTATCTAAAATGAATCTGCCCAACTTATTGGGAATCCCAGGACTGGTGTAGATATCAGAATTTCCTTTATCATACTAAAAGAAGAACTTCGCACACTGTGGTCCAATGAAATTTTGTTTTTGCCTCACTCAGTCCATACAATGTCTTGGCGATCATGGTGTACCCAAGTAAAAATTGATGGTAGTAGGCTCATAAACCCAAAAAATGCTTCACTTCGGCTTTGTCAGTTGATGTCAGCCAATTTATTATGGCTTTGGTCTTTTCTGAGTCTGTTTCAATTCCGTGCGCTGACACTACATGTCCCAAAAAAGTTTATTTTCTTTTGAAACAGGTGGCACTTCTTATAAGCTAGTTTCAAATTGGAAGTGGTCACTTTCTGGAATACAGAGTCTAAGTGTGATAGGTGCTCTTCAAATGTACTTCCTGTCACATCTTATTAAACCTCACAGATATCTAAAGGGAGTACTTTTCAATCAGGTATTCAAATGTGGTAGTTCATTACACAGCCCAAAAGGCATACCTTTGTTTTTCCAGGTTCCTTTCACTTGGCACAAAATGGCCTTGGTCCTCTGGTGTCACCTCACACTGCCAGTACCCACATTTCATGTCCAAAGTAGGAAAGGGGTCGTTAACACTTCGTCAAAACACCACAATGCTGAACGTACAATTATGCTGAAAACCTTTGACGCGTGCGGTCCCTCTTGGGTCTTATGGGTTAAGGGGGGATTACGCTGATTGCCCTCTTTATTCCGGCAAAGGAGAAGGGAAACAAATCCCAGAGTGAGGTGGAAAGAGATGAGCTCCCTCCCAGGGAGTTTTACTATCCTCACAACCAGGGCTGTCAAAATGTGGGACGCCATCTGTCCTGAGAGGATGAATGAAAAGCAGTTGATGATCAATTGAGAGTGAAAATGGCTGTGGTTGATCTGACCGAGGTGACTGGGTTTATCTGCAGCGGCCTCATCTGCCGGCATGTGGGAATAAAGTCAGTTTGTGTTTGTTTGCCGCGTGATCTGGGGAAGACCTTCAGTGGGAATCAAAACCTGACAGTTTTCCCGGATGCCAGCTTTATGGTGCAAATGTTCGGCAGCTCTTCTGTCGACTGGGGTCGAACCCGTATCAATCTGCCGGAGGCCAACTTAACAATGCTCGATGGGGCTGGGGTGGCCTGAACAGGAGGTACTGGGGGAGTCCAGAGTATTAACAGGCAATACGGTCTCGGTTGATTCCAGTGAGATATCTTCGTGCTCGCTGTAGTCTGGTGGACACCAACCTAACCAAATTTTTCAGTGGGCCCTCATGCGTCGGCAGTATAATTGTGTTGTAACACAGAGGTAAGTTCACTGGCTCCGGAGGTAAGGACTTTCTAGTGTTAGAATTAGCTTCAAGATTATTAATAAGAGATGGTCTACATAGAGTGTGTCTCTCATGACGCCTCTGGCGGCTCCCAAATCTGCCGTGCTAGTGATGCATTGAATTTTGGGCTGTCTGCCTTTCTGTGGACGTTGCAGTCCTAGGTGGGTTCGACTTCATAGTCATTCCCAAGGACCTGCCATATGATGGGCAGTCAAGGTATTAATTCGTACATCGAGCTGTGTTTGAGGATGCTCTGAAAACCCAGAAGCAGCAGCGTGCCCCTTCGGGCTTGAATGCCAATCGTTTCAGGCCCTGTCTCCTGAGGAGTCCAGCACACCTCACAACTATTTGCCGATGTGCCAGATAAATGCAGATATTAATTTACTCACACTGAAATGAAATCACATAAAATATTACAGAGGAATCTAAACTTCAATTACTGTAGGTGGGTGACACGCAGGTTTAGGTTTACGTAATATTTATTATGCCTTGAAAGAAATATTGTGGAGGACACGCGGCTAATTAAATACAAACTAAAGTTTAGCTAGTATCAAGTTAAACAATTATTAATGAACAGATGAAGGCAAGCCTGGTCAAATAATGAATGGTATAATATGCAAAATCTGCGTAATAAATTTACAGCATTTGACGCTACTAGGGGATTTCTCCACGGGGACGTTAATCGCACAATGATCTGCTGCCACGGTAGTCAAAGAAAGTTGACTGAGGTAAGGGTAGCGGGTACAAGTGGTTGGATTACCGTACGGAGAGAGTGCTGACCTTGGTGGTCATTAGCATGGACGAGCCTAATTCAAACAGAAGGGCTGGAGTGCTGGCTGCTTCCCAAGCAGTGGGTTGGAGTTCGAGTCCTGCCACAGGCTTTGGAGAGGAAGGAGAGTCTTCTCAGACTGGGTTGAGCTCCTGAACCTATTCGGCATGTGAGCCTGGCTCCTCTGCTGGACTACAGTACTGGACCTCTATTTATACTTAAAAACTTCATTGTCAGCGATCCTTCGAGGTGCGGGGGGGGGGGGGGTAGCGTAACCTTCCAACATGGGGGTAGGTTTATCAGGGTGCTGGATTGCAGAACATTTCTTATCTCCCTACTTGGAGGCGATGACAATTTAAACACCTCTCTCTGAGACTGGCTGGATGTGATGTAACTAAGGTCACGGGAGTGCTTCCGTCTCGAGGGTTGATTGGAACTGCTACCACAGCTAACCTAAGGGTTGTAGATTTTCAATAATAATTATTCTATTCGTAGGGTTGGCGCTTACATGTAGAATTCTGGGCGGGCTGTGTATATTGTTATTGTGTGCTTTAATTACAATTACGTATTTGGCGGTCCAGGCTAGTGGAATCTCCGTGCTTGATACGTTTATCTCATTTGCCACTGATATGACTTGCCCCAGAACTCAGGTCGCTCATAGATAGGGCAAAGTCACCCATAGAGAGAGCTTCTGTGTTGCGCAGCATACTGGCATGCGTCTATTGGCAACCCCTTGAAGCGATGAAAACCTATCTTGAAGAATCCATAAATCCTTCAGGTATCGGTGGTGGTTGCCGCAATGATTTACTCTTCGTTTTGCTTCTAGGCGAATGCCTCTTCTGTGTTCATGCTGCCTTGAATGGAGTGTGGTGGGCCTGTCTCTAGGTCACGCGCCATTTGGTTTTTATCTGTGCGTATTAACTGCCTCTTCCTTCTTCCTCTTTCTCTCGTCTCTGTCAGTAGTGTGGTGGGTTGGTTTTCAGTGCACTGTGCCATCTGCTGCCCAGTGTAGAGTAGACATCCCGTTTAGTTTCTTCGCCCGTGTTTCTTACCAAGGGAGGAAGAGTTTTGAAAAGGGAGTTTGTGGAAACAACTCAAATGTTTATTGAACCTAGGCCTTCGTAGATCAAGAGTAATTAACATTTTGAAAAAAAAATGTTAAAATTCTTTGAAACATTCGGGATGTACAATATAGCGTGCACAAAAATTAACTGACATCATTTCAGTCAGTGTGGTCGCACAGTATCCTACTTGCATGCAATGACAAAGGCGAGCTTTTAGAAAAGAATTTCTTATACCTCTTACAAGAACTCCGGGTGGCATCTGTACACAAAACGGATTGTAGTGCATAGAAGAACACACATGACACTGGCATTGAATTAATACTGCATACAATTTGTATGAGAGTCGTGAAGTGAGTACCATTTGTACGTGACGGAATGTTAGTTTACTTTGTTTAGCAGTTTGGCTGTTTTTACATCATCACAAGAGTAAATAATCTTAAGGTTAGGGTTGTACTAGATTAATGTACTAGGACATGAGGTACACTCGTTAGGCAACTTACTATCTAATACAAGGTTCCCTTATTTAGCAGGAGGATTCTTTACGAATTGTGATAAAGGGTTATGCGCATGGGGGTTAATTCAATAATTTGTGTGTAGCAGGCATTTATGTACCAGGTATGCATGTACCTCCTTACGTGGCTACATAAAGTTTGAGCTCATGCTACGTGAGCATGGTAGGTGGTTGCGTAATGCTGTTGGCACATAGCCTTAATTACTTTGCAACATAAGGGTTTCACTTGGCATAAAAGTTTTGTGTGCATAAAGTTGAGCAACTTCTCTCACAATTACGTATATAGGGTTACATAGTCCCCTGCGATTTACGTGTTGTACAATGGGAGGTTTGTAATACCTTGTATCAATTAATCTTTGCTTTACAATATGTACAATTTCTCCTCATGGGAGGTTATGTAGTGTCTACAATCCACATTCTCATTAACACCAGCGTACACATGTGGGTGGTTTTCCCATTCTTAACCTACAAAATTTACAACATTTTTCACTTTACCTGTTTGGAGATTATAAGCAAGATTCTTATATTGCTAACATCAATGGAAACTGTACACGGGTGGGAGGTTTCTCGGCCTCAACATTCTCTAATGCTAAGCAATACATTTTCCCTTTTCTCCTATAGAGATTACGTTCGGGTACACTGACAAGTACATGATTCTTAACAACTACAACTTAGGTCTAGCAGGTACATATTATAGCGCGAGTTGACATATTTACAACATGGGGATTCTTGTGTAATGGTGGTTCGATCATGTAAATGAGCCACTTCGTTGCTGAGGGGATGAGATTTATCTTCTCCTGGGTTGTAGCGTGTGGGATTATCTGACTCAACTGAGTAGATAGGATACTCTAGCTGTGCTGACGGCAATACGCATGCAAAAGTTCAAGATTGGACATCTTGGGGTTACACAACACTGACTCACGATACCAAATCCTAACTTAACACAAGGAATATTACGCTACAAGTTTCACACTTTAACTCATGCTTAATAGGTGTTTTCCTTCTGAGGAAAAAAATAACTCTATTTTAGGCCTACACAACTACAGTGATTATATACTTAGGTGTCAGTCCATCTTATGGGGTTCTTGTTACGCTTTTACTGGGGTTTCACATTAGTGAAAAGTTTTACTTTACATATTTCATAACAAGAAAATATACAGGGGTTTCGGTCATGCTTGTATGTGACTTACACAAATTACATAATATGGTAATTAAATGGGAGAGCTTTTCTTCTGCTAATGACAACATTTAAAATCTAAAGTTTTATTAAGGTTGTGAATTACCTGGGTGGCGGGTTACGACATGCTCACGTTGAGTTCTCGCCTCATGCTCTTTTGCAAAGTACATGGGTTAGTTACTCAATGTTACCCAGTCGCATTGCGAGGAGTGGATAGGGTTTTATCGAGGTTATGTTTACGGGCCTGCTGATAAGATTCAATTTCACGTTCACACTTCCTAACAGTGCTCATGGAGTTCTGTGACGTTACGTTAAAAATGTCTTACTATAATTTAAATTGCAATAAATTTCCATTTTAAATAAATGGTTACGTTATGTGAGCACTTAGTGGGATTTTCGGTGAAAGGCAAACATCAATTTTCCAGTTTATGTACGGGTTTGAAGCTACTTTAAATTTTCTCCTGCAAACAAAAGTTTCTTATTTGGCAATCTAGGGATCAAAACAATTTTGATAAAAATGCATTTGTGTTACATCTACTTTATTTGTGCCCATTAATGGGGAGGTTCTGTTCGTTACTTGTGACACTTTTATATTGTGTGGGGCCTCGGTTCCTCTCAAAGTGGTTTATCTTTTTAGAATTCCCAACCTTTGGAAAAGCAAGTACAATTTACATGACACATAAAAATAAAATAGATTCTTCGTTGATGACGTGGACTATGGTCGTCGCACTACCTAATTTTTATCTGGCTAAGATTTTACTGGTGTGCTGACACTTAGCCGTCCCTACTAAGCTAGTTATGAGCCTTTTGTGGGCTCGCTTTGTCTTCAGGATCGGATTTTCTAATGCTATCACTCCCTATTAAGATTAAGTGTTGGAGATTATATCGGGGAGCAGGCGCTAGTCTGAATACTGGCTTCAGCCAGGTACTCACTCAGATGTCGAAGTTGAAGCAGATGGCGGGCATTGGCGTTTGGCGAGGTGGCGCTTCATGGGCCACCCACTCTTACGTAGTGCTGTGGCAGGCCAGCGGTATGCAGCAGGCGCCCGCCATGGCACCTCTCTGTAGCGGCGTGGCACGTGCGCCTGGTACACAAGGGGGCCACTCGTGACGTGAGCCTGGCGGTCGTTGACAGCATGGGGCTAGCGCCATCTGTTGTTGCTGTACTGCTTGGCACATCTGCTTCTCGGACTGGAGTCGTACTGGGGGCGTCATCTGCTTTGCTGCGTGGCCTCGTGCCAGGTGCTTCTCGTAACTTTGCGGCTACAGCCAAGGTGATTGGTACTCGATACTGACTCGCGGTAGGTTCTCCTGACGGTGGAGAAATTTGACTAGTAGTTGTTGCGCACATGGGCGACCGGTAACTTGCATTTACTGATGTGGTTAACACAGCATCTCTCTCATTCTCTCCAGCCTGTACTGATGAGCTGCAGGGGCTGGTAGCCAAGTTGACACGTGAGTCCACAGATGGAATCAAGGACTGTGTCAGGCTTTCATCTGTGGCTTGCCCACTTTCTCCATTCTTTCTTGGAAAGGTGTATGATAGTGGGGGTGCATCCTAAAAACCGTATCCTGGAGGGGCTGCGCCATTTCAGGGGGAGGCGTGGCCAGGACCGATCATGGCAGGAGCGGACGCACAGCCATATGCAGGTCGTCGTTTGGTGGGCACGCTTCTTTAGCCGTAGAAAAGAAGGCAGAGGAGACTAGTGCAGCGCGTGCCTTCGACGTCTTGATAGATTCCATGGGCTTTACAGCCAGAGGGGAAAAAGGGGGGGGGGGGCAAGTTGTTTACGTGGCCTCAACGCAGTGCTCATCATGGAAGGAGGAGGAGTTATCCCTTTGCGTCTCAAGCTATAGGGTTGGCTCTCGAGGTGGAGGCGATCTGCCGGATCGCGCCATGACGGCCCGAGCAAGGCACGACATGGTGTTCGCCAGGGTCTGAACTGGGAGCTACATGCTCGAACTAAAAGACTGAGGAGAACAAGTGCTGCAGTATTTCCTGTGGAAATATCCCGGGGGATGTGTGTGGTAGAGCTGGGGTGGGGGACTCTTTGTCCGCCTCGGTGGCGTCTGGGGTTTGAATTCTCGCAGGGGTTCCTGCTCTAACTGGATCACTTTCTGACTGTAGTAAGGCAGTATTTGGGTGTAGGGTACCTTACGTACACGTCCCCGCTGGTCGCGACCCAATACACATTCTCCTGTTGTGTCTCTACTTTTGCGGGCCAGTCCAGCGGCAAATTTTTTTGTAGCTTTTCTGAGTGGATGGTTCCAGACCAACACCAGTGTTCTAGGGGGGGGGGGGGATGTATATGTGCCTTTGGTTCTCATTGGGTGGGTACTTCCAGGCGAGATATCTCCTTTGGTGTGCATTTGCCTGCCATTCTCTGTTCTGAGCGTCCCTCGTGATTCGAGAGTGGTCAATGGGGTTTTGGGTGTTGGGGGGTTCCCACTGCCAATCCCCCGGACGATGGAGAGTGTGGCCCAGCAAGAGACAGCTGGGGGTCGATCGGGTGGCTTTGTTTTCCCTACGGCATAACGCGAAGAGAATCGCGGGGACCTTTTTGTCCCAGGCCACCTGATTATCACCCATGCTCATATGTAGGTGTTTCTTAAGCTCTTGATTCCTTCTCTTGGTGGCATTAGGCCTATAGTGCTAAGGGGAGATCTCGCCCCCCCTCAGGTTTTTACAAGCCTCCTGCCATGGTCGGCTAGTAAAAGGCATCCCGTTATCCGCCAGGATGGCTCATGGGTACCCCCAGCGTGGGAAAACCTTGGTCTCGAGTCGTTCGACTATATGTTTAGTGCTCTAACTTGGAAGGGGGAAAGCCTCGACACAGCGGGAAAATAGGTATGTTAGTACCAGTAAATACCTATTCTCCCTGTTGCTACGGGAGTATGGCCCCATTACTTCTTCTGTTAGAGTTTCCAAGCCCTAGTCGGACACCGGGGTATGAGGGGGTATTCGCATATAGGGTACCCCTTGTTTCAACAACATTCCTCGCACTGCGCGACATACTGCTGCAAATCCTGGTTCATTCCATCCCAGGCATATGTCTCTCGTACACTTCGTATGATTTTGCGGGTCCCTGGATGTTTAGGGTGGGGGTGCTGGTGGAAGTGGGCGCAGATCTCTTGGTGCAAGCTATACACCAGGGAGAATTTAGGAGGCATTCAAGATCCAGATGACTGTGCCGCGATTGTGGTATCGACGAGGTTTAGTGTAGACCAGGATGTCACCCTGGGGCTCATCCTGTTGAACTTCCCGTATTTTGTCCTGGGTGAGGTTGGTCTGTTGGAGCCTCAGTCCCAGAGTTTCAGATGGGCGCAGTGTTTGAGGGGGGGGGGGGGGTTGAGTCGTTCCCAATATTCGCTATCCTTGGTGCCCCGCGTTGGGTCAGGGTAGCGGGACAGAGCATCTGAGAGGTCTTTTGTTTTCCCCGAGCAATGTTGAATTGTGAAATCAAAATCGCAGAGGAAAAGTTTCCATCTACCAAGTTTCGCCCTTTGTTGGTGGGACTCGTGTAGCCATTTTAAGGCTTGGTTATCAATTCGTAGTATGAATTGTTTGCCCTCGAGAAGATATCAATATTTGCGCATAGCCCAGATGACTGCCAAACATTCTTGCTCGTTGCTGTGGTAATGAGCTTCAGCATTATTAAGTTGGGTGCTTTCATATAAGATTACCCGGGGTTGGCCCCTGTCGTCCTCCTGGTAGAGGACCGCACCTTACCCGACCTGACGCGTCGGTTTGGAGTATCAATAGTTTCCCCTTGGAGGGTCAGTGTATTTGCCTAAGGTGATGGAAAATACCCTTTAGGGCCTCAAAAGCGGCTTGGGACACGGAATTCCAGCGCCAGGGTTTGTTCTTGCTTTGCAGGGTGTGGAGGGGGCCATAAGCTGAGCTGCGTTTGATATGAACCCCCGGAACCAATTACATAATCCTAGGAACCGACGGAGCTATTGTTTTGTCTTGGGAGCCGGGGCGTCCTGGATGGCTTGGATTGATCCTTCCTGGGGGTAGATACCGTCAGCAGAAAGTACGTGCCCTAGGTATTCTAAGTCCTTTCCTCTGAAGTGACTTTTACTTAACATACACGTGAGTCCGTGCATTTCTAAGTGATCCAGTACCCAGGTTAGGTGCTGGTAATGTTCTTCCCAGTTTTGGGAGTAAATGATTATGTTATCCAGAAATGTGAAACAGAACTTTCCAATGTACCCGGTGAGAACTTCGGCAGGCATGAACCTCTAGAAGGTAGCAGGTGAGTTTTTGAGCCCAAAAGGCATTACCCTGAACTGCAGTGTTTCTCATGTTGTGTTAGTAAAAGCTGTGTACTTGCGACTGTCAGGGTGAACCGCGATCTGCCAATACCCAGACTGGAGGTCCAAGGAACTGAAGATGGCTGTGTCTCCAATCTCTCAGAGGGTATTGTGGAGATTGAATGATGTGGAGGCAGTAGAAGGGGGGATGGGAAGGGTCTTTTCATTCGGGCATTTGTAATTCATGCAGAAGCATTTTCCCCCATCCTTCTTAGGTACTAGAACAATTGGAGCGTTATAAGCCGAAGTGTAGGGCTCTATTATCCCTTGGTGTTTCAATTCTTCCACCTGCTGTATGATTTCCCTCTGTCAGTGTGCGGAGACATTATACAGGAGACTGTAAATGGGTTGGGTGGTGCCGGGCCATATATCGTGTTGTATACGTGTGTTTGGCAAAGGGGCCCAGACGTGGAAAACACGTGGGCGTACTGGTTTTAAATGTCCTGGAGTCCCCGGAATTGGGTTCCCTCAAGCTGATGTTGGATATCCGCACGGTCGGGGAAGGGCGGGGGGGGGGGCTACTTTCAGAATTGGTGTGTTCCTAGCAGATGGTCACTCGTTCCTCCTTTCCCACATGAATTTTCCCTTGTCCGTGATCCACGATGCATTGCTGCTCTTGTAACCAAGGTTGGCGTAGGATGACCTCGTTATTGATATTGGGGACTACCGTGAACCAAGTTTCGTGTGACAGGTCACATACCTCCATGATTTATTTTATTTTTCCCTGTTCTCTGAATGTGCTGTTTGGGTGTGCCTTCTGGATGCCTAAGGGTTGGGGTCGAAGTCCTGCCCTCTGAGAGTTGGTAAGGACAGTAGTTCGTATAAAATTTCTGGTGGCCCCTGAATCTATCAATGCTTGGTGGGGGAGGCTGTTAATTTTGAGCGTATGCAGAGTGAATCGGAGAGCCCTAGGTCTGCCAGTTGCGTAACCATTAAGGGCACATTTATGTGGTTCTCCTCCACATCTGTTCCCATGACTTTGTCCACGTGTTTCTGTGTTACGCTGCTGCACATTTGGAGGGTGGGGAGCTGAGCTGTGCGCCGCCAGGGGTTGCCACCCCGGGCAGTACCAACAGCATAATAAGGGGGCAGCGGGACGTGGCAAGGTCGCATTGCACCATGGTGATGGGAGGGGGAGGGGGCCGAACCATTAGTCCTGGGGCATGCCAGCTGTTCCCTGCCGGGGAAGGGGGGCTCATTCATCTCGAGCTCCCTTGCCTGCTCTGCCGAACTCCTCGACCATTTGAGGCCAGGGCGTGACTAATAAATTGTGTGACACGGGGAGAAGGGTGCTCTGGATACACATGTTTATGCAGGCACTCCTTTCGCCTGAAACGACTCCACCTACTCATCGTGCTTTTGCACGTGGGAGTCTATGTCGGTAATTGGTTCATTCAGGATCTCATCACTCAAAAAGTGTGAGTTCAGCTGGACTTTGAACTGTGGTCAACCTTCCACAAATTCACCGTATTTATTCCACCATTTCCTGGCGGAGCCGGTGAGTTGATGGTAGGCCATGCTCACCTATTGTTTGTGAGGGATAAGGTGTTCCCTCAGTTCCTTCTCGCACTGGCTTAGGATTTTGGCAGGGTGGAATACAGTTTCTGTTAAATTCTGGCAACTCTAATTCACAGGGTAGCCCTGGAATCACCGGGCTTTCCCTGCGGGTTGGATTTGTCGGCCGGTAAGTTCGTTCTCTTCTGCAGACTTCGAACTGATACACCTGTCCAGGTTGCTGGATGTATTCATCCGACCAGCCGATACAGGTGTGGTGGAAATCGCAGTTACACAAGATGCAGTGTACCCTACGTCTGCTGCCTCGCATTCCGGCCATTGGCATACCTGAGGTTCGTCTAGGCGGCATTCTTCGCAATGGTATTCCAAACCGTCAGTATATTGAGGTATGTCCTCCCATCCGATGCACGAATAATGATCATTCCTGAGGCAGTAATTGCACTCTATCACATTCAGACCTGTGCCTGGGCAAGGGGAGACTGAACAGGGTGCGTTGCTAGTTCCGGCGGCTTTGACTTCTGCTAGGATGCCGCGGATGTCGGGTTGACTTGCTCTGGAGTCAAATATGTTTTAAATTTGGGCGCCACGGGGTGTTTTCTCACGACTCCCCAAAGTTGTAGATAGGCTCCTCTGCAAGGGGTCAATGGCGCTGTAGGGGGAGGGGTGACTGGTTTGGTTGTCGCCCTCAAGGTTGAACTACTTAAAACGAATGGCCCCACATTGGGTGCCAATTGATTCATGCGGTTCCTCTTGGGTCTTATGGGTTAAGGAGGGATTACGCTGATTGCCCACTTTATTCCGGCAGAGGAGAGGGGAATCAAACCCGATGGTGAGGCGGAAAGAGATGAGCTCCCTCCCAGGGAGTTTTACTATCCTGACAACCAGGGCTGTCAAAATGTGGGATACCAGCGCTCCTGAGAGGATGAATGGAAAGCAGTCGTTGATCAACCAGGAGTGATAATGGCGGTGGTTTATCTGGCCGAGGTGACTGGGTTTATCCGCAGCTGCCTCGTTGGCCGACGTGCGGGAATAAAGTAGGTCGGGGTTAGTTTGCCACGTGGTTTGGGGATGACCTTCGGTGGGAGTCGAACCCTGATGAATTTCCCGGATGCCATCTTTATAGTGCAAATGTTCAGTAATTATTCTGTCGATGGGTGTTGAACCCATATCAATCTCCTGGAGGCTACTGTTACAATACTTGATGGGGCTGTGGTGGCCTGAACAGGAGGTACCGGGGGAGTCCGGAGTATTAACAGGCAATACAGTTTCTGTTGATTCCGGTGAGATATCTACCTGCTTGTCGTCTGGTGGGCACCAGCCTAACCAACGTTTTAGTGGGCTCTCATGTGTCGACAGTATTATCGTTTCGTAACACAGAGGTAAGTTCACTAGCTCCGGAGGTAACAACTCTATAGGGTTAGAATCAGCTACAAGATTATTAATAGGAGGTGGTCTACATAGGGCGCGTCTCTCACGATGCCTCCGGCGGCTCCCAAATTCGCAATGCTTGTGATGAATTGAATTTTGGACTGTCTACCTTTCTGCAGACGTAGCAGTCCTAGGTGGGTTCGACTTCGTAGTTGTTCCCAAGGACCTTCCATATGATGGGCAGTCAAGGTTTAAGTCGTACGTCGAGCAGCGGTTGAGAATGCACTGAAAACCCAAAAGCAGCAGTGTGCCTATTTGGGCTTAAATGTCAATCGTTTCAGGCCACGTCTCCTGAGGAGTCCAGCACACCTCACAAATGTTTGCTGACGTGCCAGATAAATGCAGACATTAATTTACTCACACTGAAATAAAATCACATAAAATATTACAGGGGAATCTAAACTACAATTACTGCAGGTGACACACAGGGTAATATTTATTACGCCTTGAAAGAAATATTATAGACAATACCTGGCTAATGAAGTACAAACTAAAGTTTAGCTAGTATCAAGTTAAACAATTCTTACTCAACAGGCAAAGGCAAGCCTGATAAAATAATTAAAGGAAGAATAATCAAAATCTGCATAATGCAATTTACAGCATTTGACGCTACTAGGGTATTTCTCCACAGGGACGTTAATCGTGCAAACGACCTGCTACAACGGGATTCAAAAGAATTTGACTGAAGTAAGGGTGGTTGGATTACCGTACAGAGAGAATGCGTACTTGGGCGGTCACTGGCAGGGACGAGCGTTATTCAGACTGGAGTGCTGGCGGCCTGCCAGAGCTGCCAGCTAGAGAGATTGCTACCTTCCCCAAGCAGTGGGTTGGAGTTTGAGCCCTGCCACAGGTTCTTGAGAGGAAGGAGAGTCTTCTCAGTTTGGGTTGAGCTTGTGAACCTATTCGGTTGTTGAGACCAGCGTCTTTGCTGGACCACAGTGTTGGACCTCTATTTATACTTAAAAACTTCATTGTCAATGATCGTTCGAGGTGTAACGTAGCCTTCCAACATGGGGGTAGGTTTATCAGGGCGCAGGATTGCCGAACATTTCTTATCTCCCTGCTTGGAGGCGATGACAATTTTAAACACCTCTCTGTGAGACTGGCTGTATTTAATGTCATAAGGTTATGGGGGTGCTGGCGTATCAAGGGTTGATTGGAACTGCTACCACGGCCAACCAAAGGGTTGTGGATTTTGCGATAATTATTCTATTCGTAGGGGTGGTGCTTGCATGTAGGATTCCAGGCAGGCTGTGTATATTGTTATTATGTGCTTTAATTACAATTACGTATTCGCCTGTAGAGAGCACATCTGTGCTGCACAGCATGCTGGCGAGAGTCACCTTTACACCAAAATACACTAACACCGAAAAATCCCATTGCTGGTATACCACAGGTATGTAATGAAAATAACTAAACAGTTTTCTGTTTAGTAGTTAGGTGTACCTTAATGCCGAAATACCACAATGCAGCATGCCAAAATGCTGAATCCAGAATTGACCACAACACCAAAACCAGAAATGACAACTATGCCAAATGCTAAAAATGTTGCGTATCTACTAGGCTTAAGAATGCAATGTTTCAGAAATACTAAAGTATATTTGCCATGTCTCTGTCAACAGTGAAGTTGGAGTTAATAGAAATAGAATATTTGAGTTTAGTATTTCAGAATAGGAATAAATAATGTGTCACTATATAGTTTACTAATCAGTTGCATTTTGCGATCCCCAAAACATCTCTAAAAAATACTTTTCAGTATTTAGTAACAAGTAATTATATGTAGTTCTATGAAGGATTCTTGAGATGGTGTTTAATATATCAAATGAAAAATTATTTTGGACATATTCCATTGCAGCAGATCTCTTGTTTTGTACGACACCTACTGCAATGGAGTATGTTGATAATAATGCTTTGTTTAATAAGTTATTATTTTGATTGTAGCAGATAGCTCATATACTAGATGTGTATATTTAAAGTTAAATGCACTATTTTATAAATGTATGTGTGATCTGCCTGTACCGAAAAAGGTTTTCCTTGCATAAGGGTCTACATATCAAGAAATCAAAAATATTTCTGTCCTGATTCACAGTTATGCACACTTTGCTATTCATATTTCAATACAAAACCACAGCTGCTTAATAATCAACACCTAGTATCACTGCAGAATATTTTCTACTGTAAATTATTTCTTGGGGAGACAATCTATGGGATCAGTATATCAGCATAATATAATAAGCATAAATTACTCTATAGAAATGAACATTGATAAACATCTGTGATGACACTGGCAGCTTTGCAAGTACTGAGGAAAAAATATTGTATAATGCTGTTGGCGATAATTGGGGATCCACTATGCTCTTAGAGAAACGACAATCACAGTGAACACAAAAATTACCAGAGAAAGAAACAATGCACAAATATCACAGTAAATCACCAGTCAGAACACTCACTAAGCAAGGAATAATTCTCCATTAACCGTACAACGATTACAGGTGAATAATCTTAGATATTAGGTATAAAGGCAACTCTGGGTATAAATAGCTGGCTAGTGGTCCCTCCACATCGGAAAGTAATCGGACTTCCGAAAAAGTGGTACAACACCATTTGGAAATGGCAGACAGAAATAAAAAATAAAATGTGAAGGTACTGGGTTACATATAAAGGAAAATACAGAAAGGCTCATGTCATCTAAATATCGTGATAATAGTGGGCTACGATATACTTGATATTTTGTGCACCAAAATTGTCTAATATCGAGAGCTGGGCACGAACTATTACAATTCCAAACTCATTGCGTGTCTTACCAGCCACCTACAACCCTTTTTGATTACAAGAGAGAATAACAACTAGCATGGTCATATTGTGCAGTCGTACGCATTAAAACATCTAAATGACCTATGAATTACAGTACCTTTATACTTATATTCCCGCATTACAACTTATTCTAGATAGCATTACACTCAAATGTCAGATGTAAGAATAAATTATAAAAACAGAAGTATTACAAAATAACATAGGTTATTTAATCTTACCTGAGAATTTATACCTAGATAACAGGTAATGTACACTTTTTCCCTGTTACTTCATTGTCTTTAAGCTACTACAGACAAATCTACAAATTACTTTAGGCTTAAAATTGTATGGAAGTATTTGCAAATAAATATTTTGTGCAGTATTATAATTTTTAAATAAATAATTATTATAAAGTTATATATTTTTAAAAAGAGCTTTTTCTATCCCTAACAAATTAATTTCAAGAACTGCCAGGACTGAATATGACAAGATTTAGATTTAAATAAGATTCAAGAAAATTATTTTACAATTGTTTAAGCGCTGTGCACATCTTCAGGGTTTGTGAAAACTGAAGCAGTTATATAATTAAAAGGCAAATATTTATGCAAAACATTTTTAGTTAATTCCAAACAGTCCGAGAAAAATGCAGAGAGAAAAAAAAAAAAAATTACGGGTGGTTTTTATTATTTATTAACATAACATAAATATTTTTTTTATTTATTTTTGCCACTTCTATTTTTCATGGCCAGTGTTTAAGTGTATATCTGCATAGTAAATTGTCTTGATTAACTTGACAAAACCGCAAATTCAATCAGTCAACACATTTACTATAAAATAAATGTTCAAAAATTTGCAGGAAAAATCTTCGTTAGCACAAACAGTTTATATACATATTGTTATGGCAACGAGGCAATGCCCGGTGCTAACACTATTTTGAGCGGCATGGAGCCACTCAATGACGAAAGGAGGGGAATTGGGGATGCAACCAAACTATTTAAACGGCGTCGCTACGGTGGTGGCCATCTTTCTTCTTCGGATGGCCTCAGCCATTTTAACACATTTCGTGCATGGAAGTTTGAGGTAGGATTTCAAGTTCAAAATTTGCGGGCCACAGTTCCAATTACCGGTAGAATAATCGGGCATCACATCTTCCAGCGCATTGAATATCATCAAAGCACATTTAACTGGCATGTACTTGAGCCGTGATCCATTATTCAAAGGAATCAATCAACTTTACAAGGCGTCTTATTGTTTGGCGCACACGATCTGGTAATCGCCATCATCAATCTTCTCATCCACATCCTCGATTCTAAACGTGTTGGGTACCATATCGTGGTACTTTGTATTTGTCGCTCTATCCACTACCGATCCATTACGACAGACAATCAAGTTGGAACCAATCCCTCCAAACAAGTGTTGATAGCATGGAAGGCAAATGTATTTGTCATCTGCGTAAATTATTTTACCCAGATGAGGATTACAAGCAGTCGCTTCTGAAGGCATACAGTAGGCACCTTGATACGACGTATGATTGATGCTTATTTTGATCTGAAAAACGTGTATTCGAATTCGCCGTTGTCATTACAAATTGACGTACAAGATACGGGCTCATTTTTCTGGTAATTTCAAAAAATTTCTAGGTAATGGCAGAGTCTGCATTTACTTTGTAGAAACACCTCGTCGCCATGTTCGCCATCATCTGCACTCACATTCTCATTCAACACCATGGTCGGTAGTTTTTCGAAACCCGTCAATCCATGTATGTAGTTCATGCCAGATTCTAGGTATTTTTGCGAGAAATTGAATTGCCTGTACGCTAACGATATGTGAATGGAAACTTGTGTAATGAATAGAACAAAAACAATAAATATATATAAAAATACTGATTTATCTTTTATTTGCATAATTTTTCGAAAGTCTAATGATTTTTTTTTCTCCCAATTCCAAACATTTTTCCTTTTCCAACTGAAGTTCTTTTGTCAGCCATCTGATTTCGCCTTCCAATCGTTCACAATAGTTTTTTGATTCCTCTGCCAAGATGTTACCAGTTTTGTCAACGGTCAGTAAAATCTGGCACACTACCCAATCTTTAAACTCTTTTCCCGTCAACAATTGCGATTTTATGATTCAATTATATAGGCCTATTTCCATTATGAAAATGGTTCTTGAATTTCCATGATAACTCGATGATGGTAAACTATTAGATTCTATTTGCCCTTTCATCTACGGGAACGTGTCTCCGAACTGCATCGCTAGTATCCTTGTATTTCAAAATTTTTGCCGCATCTTTTCCTCAAAACCACGGTTGATTATCCTTGTCTAAAAGAAATTTAATTTTCTTATCATTATATATTAAATACTCAGATATATTTTTATATGTGTATGTGGTAAATTGCGACAAGTGATGCTGCTCAGGAAAGGAAAATGGCATCCAGATGGGTTCTTCTTGATGAGCCGCGAAATTCATTTCGATGGTTTGTGTCGGTGTAGATGATGGTGGTGATGAAGATCTAAATCCCGAGGTGCCTCACAGTGTATTGTAAAATTCATCATCGTTCTCATCTGTCGGTACAAACAATACTATCGTGTGCTGCATGATGAGTAGTTGAGCTATTCGAAATCCTTTCTCGACTTTAAATGTTGAATTTCTTTGTTTTTCCAGCTGCTCAAAGATATCTCCCATGTAGTCCGAATCTATAACTCCATTATAAGCAAATATTCAATGTTTGAATACCAACCCTGAACGACTCGTAACAAAACAGAAATATCCTTTGGGTATTTTACATGCCAGGCCAACAGCAACATTAGCTACTTGGCCTGGTCGAATCTCGATGTCGTGAGCTGCCCTCAAGTCGAGCTCAGCTGCATCTTCACTACTGTGAATTGATTGATGCTTGAACTGTGCAGTAACGATGAGCGCCATATGAGGCGAAACGTTTCTCCACCAGAAATTTGTACGTACTCGTCAAAACAAAAAAAAAAATTGTGTATAGTTTTTTATTTTTTTTTGCATCATTTTTTTAAATAATTTTTTTTTGCTAAAGAATAGGGGACTGGAAATCCCCTCTTTAATTTTTAATACAATATGATTTTTTAAATAAAAATCCTTTAATTTTACTCTTGATCAAGGCAATGTTTGGGATATATTATTTTGTTTTGGTCTCATTCCATGTAACAAAAGATTTCAAACTGGATTCATCGTAAAACTCGTACAGGGTTACGTTGTCGATATTGCCCCGAGACTGATATATGGAAATCAGTTTGCATAAATTTACTGAGTGATTGTAAATAATCAGGCGAAATACCTCCAGTTGTTCAACCTACTCGGTTCAAACATTAACTTCATCAATTTAATCAATGTCGACAAGATCAACATATACTCTCAATTTATGCTTGTTGGACAAGAGCCCTTGGGAAAATATCTTTTTTTCATGATCAATCACAATTTACTGAAAAAGATTGTTCGTAAAAATCATAGTGGAGGAAGTTTCAATATGTGGTACTTGATCACAGACAAGGTGATCCAATACACTCTTTTGACCGTGGAAGAAGGAAACGTGGCCATAATATACTGCCAATGGAGAAATTTGTCAAACGCATCATTGCGTACCTCACTCCAGCCTATGTATATACTATCGACTTAGAAAACGATCTAATGTGCTACGTCAAAAAGCTGAAGAAAAGTAAAGTGTTTCTAGACCCCTCTCCATACTCGCAGTTCGTGTATGAATTATTCGACTGCAATGGCCAACACTCCGACCCACATACAAACAAAGTGTGTTGCCCATCTTACAACTTTGTGCCAAACGTTTACCTCGCATACACAAAATGTTCATGCATAAATTTTCGCTTTTGGGTTGCATAATCTAAATGAAATAGTGCATCACTTCCGACATTCCGTTTACGGTGGAACTGGTCAAGAGAAGAACCACGTTTGAAGTCGTCAGTGAGTTCTACCTGGAAAACTGCATTGCTAATAAAAGTTTCTTGTTTGCTTGGTTTACTTCCCTGTTTGATGAAGTTTTGTTTGTGAAAACGTGTGTATCAAATGAATTAACAAAATAAAAGCATAAATAAAAAAATAGTTTTTTAATTAATATTTATTTATTTGAATATTTTACATGCAGCAATCATTTTGTAAGACATATTGCACATTTGAAATGTGTAAATAGACATTCGATTAATGAAATCGACCGACCACAATGCAGAAAAACAACCTTCAATTCTCTTTGGTAACAAATCTGACATAAAAATGGATTTTGTTGTTCATCTTCATTATCGCCACCGCCGTCCACACAATTCTGCAAGTCGTTGTTCGTGGAATTTGCCGTCGCCTCGCTTTCTTTTTGCTCAAGCCGTTCTATTCTTTCCACCCGAATTTTACCTATTAAATCTTCTCCTTTTACCAAAAGGAAACATTTACATTCGGGATACCAAAAACCATGTTCTGTCCTAGGATCGTCTTCATGTTCCCAATGTACGACACTTTTACCACAATGAAAACAAGTCACTCGAACACCGAAATCGGTGTAAAAGAACCCCGCATTAATTTGTTGTTTCGGGTCTTGAAATAGGGATGGAGGCCATTATTTTATTTTGAATGTTTACATTCGTGCTTCACGTGTATTGTATTCAGGATAGGCGTGTTGTTCTTTGTTTTGCAAAAGTTGAGATATAGTAACAAAATTGTCCGTGATGTCATTACAAAAATTTTTTGTCCTCGAAATTCGCAGTCATAATAGGTTTAGGATATTTTATCCTTTATCAAGTTAACAGACATACTTTTTATCGCCGAATAATTGTAAATGTGTTCTATCCAAGGATCATTCCCCTCCTTCCAGTGATAATACTTGCAACCGCAATAAAAGCAAATAACTGCATTGTCCCCCGTATAAAAGAAACCAGCTCGGCTAAGTTGTTTCGGTCATTGTTTCATCGCCTTGGGCCAAAACTCATGTGTTACCAACCGTAATTCAAACAAATTATTTTCAGGATACTTCAAACCTATATATTCCACGATACCCGCCTCTTCGAAACATGCTGTTCACATTCCCATAAAAGCAGATTGCGCGGTATTGGAAAGCTGTTGTCCACGTTCGTGAAAAGTATACCCACCTCCCACATTTTTACGATGAATATGCTGTAAATGGGAGACAAGAGTATCGCTTCCTTGACGGCGACCACATCCGAAACCACATACAATAGTCCCGTATCCCCGTCAATGTCGGCATTCTGATTCTTCAGGAGCAGCGGCGAGATGTACAGTAAATCTGTCGTCTCAAAAGCCACTCGATCGATGACGACTATCGAGGTGGATTGTATCACCGGATTTCGTTTGAGTAAAATGGCAGTATCCCATCCTGATCGAAGAATTTCTCTTTTTGTCCAGCCACAATGTTGGTCAGGTCGTAGATGATGATTCGAGAGATTTAATGTCGATGCCTAGCGATGTCATCCCCGTATGAGGGACGATCTCATTTGGTCGTAGATTGGCTCGTAAACTGATTTGACTGCATAAACATTTTATTCGCAGAAACAGTAAATTCCTGCGCATCTGGCTCTTATTGCCTTGCAACATCGTCTTTATCGACCTGTTACAAAATGGAATGTTGAAAAACTTTAGAATCTCGGTAAAGGTTTGCTTGGCGCAATGAGAAACTTGCTCGTCCAAGGTGTAAACAGCATGTACGTCAACTGTGCACGACCCACCGACTTTGCAAGATTCTCACAAGAGTAAAAACTTATATATTTTCTTACAGTTGGCGTACATTTGACTGTATTGCCATGCTTTTATTCAACCTGTTAAATCGCGGTATGTTTTTCCAGGGGATTCTGGAAACGATGCGATCAGGAAATCAAACAAATCCAGGATGGAATGAAATTTCTTTTTTTTTTATGTATGTGAGATTCCCGATCATCTTGAACTGGATGACCAATTCGGCCATTTCACCAGTTTCCAGAATGTTTTTAAAGTTGGAATGATTCCTTCGAGTGCATTTTCAAGTTCGGAATAACAAAACAGCATAGATCCTCAGATTTGATTTTTAATTGTTCCATGGCCTTGCGATTCGACTGGCGGTATATATATATGTATGTGGAAATTTTGTTTGTACAATGTAAATACCAGTATTGTTTTGCACATCGATTAAAGCACGATTCTTTGAATTTTTCCTGAACCACCAACTGTTGAGGATACACCTCATTTGTTTTGTTCCGATTGGTCAGTTTTTTTTTTTTTGCTCATTCCAGTGCAATGTCCGACACTTGGTACTTCATTTTATTGTATGTGTGTTTCACCTGAGTAACAAAGGCTTATATACCCTATTTCATTGTTTATCCCCCCCCTTTTTTTTTCATCCATCATGTGAAACTCACTCCAGACCTAAAAAAAAAAAAAAAAAAAAATTCAAACAAAAAAAAAAATGCAGCAAATGAAAAAAATCATGTGAGGTTAAGTTGAGAGAAATGAAGCAAAAATGTTGTCAAACTTGAGGCAAACATGAAAATTGCCCGTAGATTACCCCATAATTTTTTATTTTATTACGGCATAATCTTGAGGCATTCTCAAGATTGCCTCAAGAACTGCGTGAGGGAAAATTGGGACTGCCTCAACTTCCCCATCTCATTGCCTCTGATTACACTCATTCACTCACTTTGTTTTGTGAATCGAACTGTGATGTGACTCGATGGTGTTGAAGAAAAGTATTAGGTATTGGCATTGTTATCTTCATATTCCAGGGCATCGACTGTAAATGTAGCATCTGAGGCGAAGGACAGTCCTTTTGTGGGCGATGTCGAAGAATTTGATGAATCTGCAATGAAAATTAGTCTGGCGATTTACCATTGAGTTGCGTTTCCATAGCGGCATATTTCCAGTTTAACAAATGGTTCTGAAAGGTTGACCAAGTAGGTAATTTTCCCACAATTTTTTTTAAATGTGCAATGAACAAGTAAAATGTGTTTAATGTTTGATGTGTTGCTGCAAGTCACCTCCATCAATGCAATCGTTATCATTGTTGATAGTACTAATGTTGCCATCATTACCATCACTGATGTTGCTACTATCATCACCATTGTTGGTATCATCGCGATCATGACCATTGTTATCATAACTCTTACAATGAACACTACCATTCCTATAGGTAACATCATTTCCATTGTCAATATTGCTACCATCATGATGAATAACACTGTCAGCACAATTCATTTGCGAAGAATGTCAATTGTAGAGCACTTGAGCGAGTTTTCTTTACTTAAAAAAAAAAAAAAACCCAAGGGTAATAACACAAAAAAATATTTATAATGTAAAACTAAAAAAAAAGTAAGCTATAAATACCTGATCTCAGATTCATATTATTCCCAGTTCGAGTAACCTGTTGATGATCTGCACTGCCATGTGTGGGTGTTACATCATCAAATAAGTAATCAATTTTGCATATGTTGGTATTTAATATTTTTAGTAGAGTCGAGGACTTAAAAGTTTACAGTTTTTTCTCAAAACCTTGGTCTCTTGCATTTATCATCGATTTCCACTACTAGAGTCGAGTTGCTTCTATTGGATTTTTCTCTTGGGAGTAGAATTGCTAGTTTCCCATTATAATTTACCATCATTTTGTTGTAGGGTAAAATCAACAAAGAAAAAGAAATACTTTTTATAGTCCACAAATACTATATATCTGCTTGTGACTATATTATTCACAAATTTCATTTGAAGAGTGGAATTCTTAATAAAAAAAAAAGATCACAGGTTGCTCAAATTGAGAACACTGAAAGAGTAAATTTCAATGATGTAAGGTATTTCATTGACTTGTTTCCTATAATTTTACCTGTTAAAAGTGGTGAATACAGAGATGTTGTTGTAGATGAGCTGCAAAAACAGTTCACATTTTTGCAAATGGAAGAGTTGCCAGCTATTTCCAAGTAAGACTGAATTGATGCTGTTTGGGAATGCATTGGTACCATAAAAAGTGCACACACTTCTTTGAAGTAGGAGAGAATCCCCAAAGTCGTGTTTGCTATTCTGTTGGTGCCACACAGCAATGCTATATGTAAGCGAATTTTTAGTGTTTTTAAAAAAAATTCAACTGCATTCAGGTCATCATTAAGTTGTATAACAATTTAAAACATCTCTGTTCTGATGATCACTTCTCCAGTGTGTTACAACAGAAGTTATAGTGAAGACTTTCTGAGAAGTGTCAAGAGAGCAACTTCGCAGTATTTGCAGAACCAAAGTGAATAGCCATTACTGTGATTTTTGACATGGGAAGTTTATATTAGGTGACTGTTTCATGAAGATTGTGTAATCATGGTGTGGAGTTTTGTGGAATTCTATAGGCCTATGACAGTTATGAACTGAGTTTCCAGAAGTTCTGTAATTAGTGTGATAAATTTTTGCAAGTGTGTGCATTGAGATTGTTTTAACTTACATGAGAGTTGGCAAAAGTCAGGAAAAAAATAAAGTTTGGTTAAAAAAATAATGTAGAATTTATGTAATAGAATTTGTTTATTTTATGTTGTAGAAAAACAAGTTTAGTGCATTAGTTTTATTCTTTGTTTAGTAGAATTGTATTAATTTACATATTGTATTCTATTTGTGTATATGTAGTTTTTCCACTAATTTATGGTGGACAACTATGTTTTACTAACTAATGTGAAAGGCTGCGAGCTATTTACACATTATTTAGAAAATTTTAAGATCTTACTGATAAACAACTTGAGAAGTTGGCAGCTCTGGGCAAGGACAAAGGGGTAAGTAATCTAATAAATATACTTTATAAAATATTAATGTTTTATATGGTATATATACCATAATACTATTATTTCGCATTAATAAGGTATATTAGATAATTTACCTCTTTGTACTTACCTTCTCCTTTTTGTTCTCGGAGAGGAGAGTTGATTCCACGTCCATCACTCATCACCGACTGATGGCTCTTACACCAGATTCCATACTTGTTGGCAAACTTGAAGGAGAGGAAGGGAGGGGGAAATGAAACTGCAATCTGATTGGTTGTTGGAAGTGGGCGTGGGGGGAAAGGAATGTCGATTGTGGAGCACTCTGGTAGAGGTCAAATGCACATAAACAATCTTATCCACTGCTCCCTGTACAAGCTATGAAAACTTACAAGTTCTGTTAAGTGATGGCAAGGGTAACCCAACTCATGCAAAGTTACATTATTATTATTATTCACTTCACATTTGCAAGACAAACTTTGAATACTGATTAGTTAGGTAAGGACCAGAGGATAAGTTTGTTTAGTTCCACGAGATTTTGTCAGAGTGCTCCACAATCGACATTCCTCCCCCCCCCCCAAACCAACACTTGTGTACACCACAAGCTCGCTACCATCCGCAACACCAAATTTGGCCTATATGAGAGTGAAATCTGGAAAAAAAAAACTTCACTCGAGGATGACAACTGAACAATGATCCATCTCCCCTCCCAGAGAAAAAGGAATAAAATAAGGACAAAGGGGTGAGTTATCTAATAAATATGCCTTAGAAATATAAATATTTTATAAGATATATATAATCTTATTAAATATTAATATTTAATATTTATTAGATAACTAACCTCTTTGTACTTACCTTCTCCCTTACGTTCTTGGAGAGGAGAGTTGATTCCATATTCATCACTCATCACTGACGTCTGTTAACAGGTTTCATGCTTATATAGGCAAACTGAAAGGATGGTAAGGGAGGGGAAATAAAATGGTGCAATCTGATTGGTTGTTGGGAGTGAGAGTGGGGTGCTGTGTCAATGGCTTGGTGTGCTGCATTGACAATTTTCAGTGGTAATGATTTTGCAACAGTTTGGGTAATGATCTTAATGTGAAGACCTGATAGATAAAGAGTTCCGTTAAATTGGCAGTGAACAAAGTATGCAAACATTTTACACTCTCCGGTGAGACACAAGACAAATTATGCCACAAATACTTACTGGTAATATGGGCACCAGCGGTGCTTCCCAATCTCATTGGATCCATCTCATACGTGTGTACTTACAAACACGTAGGCAATACTAAGTTTTTACTAAACATCACTGGCAATAAACACTTAATAAAATATACATGGCTAGGACACTGTCACTACTAAATAAAAGAGTAAAGTTCACTGTAGACTTGTTTTAATTGTTACTATGCATACACATAAACGTTCCAATGAAATGATTATCTCTGTCATGAATAGCCAATTCCGCTTGGGTGCTCCCCAGCCAGCAATTAATCTAGTGCATGCCTAGATGGATGATCTCACTGAGGTGTGTGAAAGCACAACCTTCACAAGGGAAGAGGGCTGACAGCCACTAGGGTTGACTGACAGTTTTTCCCTAAAGATAGGACATGGTGAAAAACAAATGAAAACACCTGATGAAACACATTAATTCGTGTGACTACTTGGTATCAATAATGCAAACTCGTCTGGGCTTGCCCGCCAGCATGTGGGTAGTGTGGCGACGGCCTGCACACAGAGCCAGCTAGGATGGGGTAATTGTACTGTACACAAGTTACAAAATTACATAAACCCTCAAAAGATACATGAGACACAATAGGGCACGAGATGAGTATTAGCAATGAACACACACACGTGTGAAAACAAGTTTGGATTGCGTGGATGCCGCTGGATGAAGTTCATAGTTTTCCCACATTTTTCAGTGAAAACTGTAAATTAAATTCAGACGAAATATTATTTGGAGCAAGAAAATTATTCTCTTTACGATTTAAGTGATTGCATGCATGTAGCATGCCTGATGGCAGAAAAATCAAACATGAAAGTGACCACGTGGTCAAACACAAAAAGCATCAATTTACGTGAAAATTACCCGGAACCCTTACAAATTTAACATAGAACCCTGAATAAAATATTGCACATGCTATATTACACACATAAGCCCTCAAAACGCAATGATGATGTATACAAATACTTGGTGTCGGTTAGCCATGTGGTTACATGTGATGTTGCCATAAAATATTCAAACATGGGAAATACCCTCAAATATGTACATGAAAACAAAGCCCTTAAAATTGCATGTAGTAATTATGCAGAAATTTCAATGACACACCTCTAACATAGGTGGATGACACCTAGTTCAAGTTGCGCAGGTCGCATGACCTCTCCGACATCGTTCTTCTCCTCGATTAAGTTAAAAATGCCACAAGGGCGAAATAAATCAGTAAAGTGGAAGCCTAATGCTGGGCAAATGTCTGGCAAAATGTACGAAAGCAAAGGTTGACCGGTAAACTAAATTGAGTATGAAAACCTAAGTCAGTGAACAAAAGTTGTAGTCAGTACATGACAGTGTCTTACCTGCCAGCTCTCCTCGACAGACTGTCCAGAGGCAAGCATTGCACGGACCTACTATGGCTGCCTACAGAGTTCACATAAGCGGAAGTGCTATGCATGCCGAGTAAAATAGTTTATTATTGAAATAAAAATGGCACAAATAAATTAAATATTGTTTAACATTTTATAATTTTCTTGTGAATTTTTCATATTATTTCATTGTCTCTTTATGACGGGGTTCACGCCGGAATATAGGTGTTCTTAATCTCGGTGCCGCGGGTACTTTGAATTTCATAACCAAACATCTTAAAAATTTTAACAAACGCTTTAAAACATTTTGAGACTTATTAAACCCAACAAATACAAAACACATTTTACACTGGAAAATAGTATTTATGTGAAAGTTAAAAATTTTCGCCTCTTTGCACACATGCAGGCACGCGACGTGTGTGGTGAGTGCTGTCATGGGCTCCACCGCTGCTTGCTGTTAGCAGGCATCACATTTTTAGAGTGGATGGGTTATTCTGGAAATTATAAACTGTTACACTAATCCAGAAATAAGTACACCTTCCGAATAACCATCATTACTCGTTTAATTTACCTTCGCTATAATCACTGCCATACATCACAATCAGAGCCATCATAACTCCTTTATTCTCGAAAACAAAACAACAAAGAACACAAAACAGTCCTACCACTCTTCACCTCAATTTACCTTTAACAGAAAACACCACATTCCTCCCCATAAACTGTGGAGACAACCAAAATTGTTTACAAAATATTGCTGTCATAATTATACCAATGTTTCTCCTCACTAACTGTCCACTATTCAAATGTTGGATAAAACTCTTAAACAAGAAATACATGTAGCCTTAAAAAAAATTCCGTTAATTACACAAAGTCCCTGTATTTACTGTTGCCATCTGTTCTTGCACATTGAGAACGTCACAACTCTGGAACCCTGGAGCCCTCCACTCCAGGCTGGTGGACTGGATGACTTCTTCCCAAGCACCACTCAACAGTCGGCTGAGCAACCACTGCATTGTCTGATGAACTTCTTTCTCGCTGCTCCTTACTACTATGAATGTTAGCGGTGTCTGGTGGTTTCAAGTTACTGAGTGAAAGCTCATCTCCAATGTATTAGGAAACCCATAAAAATGGCTCCCTTTCATCATCATCTGTATCCACCTGGGCACTATTCCTTCAATTTTGACTCTCTTGGGATTCTTCTGTCCTTGTCTTGACACCAGAATCCTCAACCATGGGCCATTGCACTATTCCTTATTTTTCACCCTCCTCTGGAATGTTCTGCTTGTCCTGTCACCTTCCCCTTAGTTGACTGACGTGTCGCATCGAAACACAGCTGTTTGCTAACCGAATTTTGTAACAATTTTCCCTTCTTAGTTAAAAATAACTGCTGGTTTTCATATGTCACTAGAATGCTTTCGCTCCCACACCAGTTCATCCGGCTGGAACACACTAAACTTCTCCACTAGAGATATTATCTAAAACTGTCTCCAACCTTCTGTTAAACATCATTTCCGCTGGTTTTTTTTCTCCTGTGGCTAGCTTTGGCGTGTTCTTGTGCATTAACAAATACCTGGGCAATTCTACGTCAATGTCCTGGCCACCCATGCATCTCAAAGTATTCTTCGCCGTTTATACACTATGTTCTGCCATGCCATTGCTGGATGGATGGTATGGCGGTGTTAGTACATTCTGGATACCATTTCGGCGCAGAAAATCTTTAAATTCCTACTAGGTAAAATTTGTGCCATTGTCAGATACAATACTTTCAGGAAATCCGTTGGTAACAAAAAGATTTCTCAAAATTTTAACGACAACTGCAGTGGTCATGGAACACATGGGGATGATTTCCAACCATTTGGAGTATGCATCCCCTATGATGAAAAATTTTTGCCCTTCAAGTGGTCCCAAAAAGTCAATGTGTAAACGTTGCCACCTACCTTCTGGCCTACGCCAGAATGAATTCCTTACACATGGCCTATTATTTTTTGACTGCTGGCAAAACAGACATGAGCCCACATATTGTTCAATATCAGAATCCAACCCTGCCCACCAAACGTAACATCTCGCCAGCTCTTTCATGACCACCACTCCAGGATGATGGTGTAATTCCTGCGTAATGTGGTTCCTTAACTCCTTCAGCATAACTACTCAATTATACCACAAAATGCAACTACTTGATAATGACAAATCGTTAAACCAAGACTTCAATTTTCCCAATTCAGAGTTTACCATGCAATCATCTAGTCCAATTTTTCAGTTTTCAATCAATGTCTTGACTATTCTCAACTGATCATCCATGTCTGTTGACTTGGCGATGTCAGCCGCCTCGTACGGAGCATCTTCGGATTCCAGCAAAAATATGTCAGCTGGGTTTGGTGGATCTGCCATGGTATCTGTTAAAGGTAACCTACTAAGTGCATCCACATTTGCTAGCTGGGTTTCTGGCATGTACTTGAGCGTAAAAGTGTACAATGACAGAAACGGTCTCCACTGCAACATGCAAGGTGATAATATTCCTGGCATTGGTTTTCTCTGATCGAAAACTTCTGACAATGGCTTATTGTCTGAGTATATTGTGAATTCTCGTCCCAACAAGTAAGTTTGGAATTTGTGAACTCCATTTACCATAGCCAATGCTTCTTTGTCGAACTGTCCGTAGTTGCTTTCTGCTGGTGACAGAGTCCTAAATGCAAAAGCGATGGGTAGTTCACAACCATCCTCCTTGATTGCTATAACAGTGCCCAATCCAAAAGTGTTGGCATCACAATCAGTATATGAGATTTTTCTTCACTATAATGTGCCAATATTGCATCTTACTGTGACAATTCCCTACAATATTCAAAAGTCTTCTTCTCTGCTGCTAGGAATTTCCAATCAACATATTTCTTAAGCAGCCGGTGTAAGGGTTCTGCAATATGAGTATTTCCCTTCAGGAAAGACTCAAAAATTTAACAGCCCTAAAAATGCTTTCAATTCAGTCTTGTCCCTGGGCGCTGGGGCTTCATGAATTGCATGTGATTTCTAAAGGTCTGGCTGAACCATGCTCATTCATCGTGAATCCTAAAAACTTCACTTGGGGTACAGCAATTTTGCATTTGTCCTTGTTCAAAATCATCCCTACCTCTAACATTCTATGAAATACTTCCTTCAGACGGTTATCATGTTCCATTTGGTTGACCCTGAAATTACCATGCCATCCAAAAACACTGCAACCCCTGGAATGCCAGACAGTAGCTGTTCCATACAATTTTTAAATATTCCTGGGGCAGCAAAAAGACCTTGAGGCAGTCGTTTTACATGCATTAACCCCCTTGATGTGCTCAGTGTTAATATTTCTGCTGTGGCATAATTAACCCGCAATTGGAAATTGACTTGTTATGGCCAGGTGAGAGAAAATTTTTCCACCAGAAAGAGTTACCATGAGTTCCTTTACTATGGGAAGGGTGTATGCATTTGGCTGAGCACATGCATTTACCATGTTACTGTAGTCTGCACAAATTCTAATACTCCCATCTCTTTTTAGAATTGGTACAGCCAGTGTGGCCCACCCAACTGGAAAAAATAGTTGGCTCCAAAACCCCCTCTTTTACAAGTGTATCCAAAGTTTCATTTACCTTATTTTGTAAGGGTACGGCCACCGAACTTGCCTTTTGAAACTTGGATTCTGCATTATCCTTCAGTATGATATGCACTGGTGGTATTTTAAGGGGCTGCAACCCTTCTTCATTAAACAATGGCTTGTATGTTTGTATAAAGGTATCCATCGATTCATCTACATCTATACCATGTATTCCTTACACAGAAATTCCCAAGTCTTCAAACCAGTTTCTGCCTAACAAACTTCGTCCAGCAGTGTCTGCTACTACTAATTCCTTAAGACAACTATTCCCTTTGAACTTAACCCGCAAAGATACTTGTCCATACACATGCACTCTCTTTCTGCCCCAGACCGCAAGACTTACATCGCAGGGTGCTAGCTCAGGTCTGTCTCTTACATTTTGCCAAATGTTCTCGAAAACACTACGATTAATAATGGTTAAAGCTGCTCCTGAGTATACTTCAAATTCATGCAGTTTTCAGTTTAACTTAACCTTAATTCTGTAAGGTTGAGTTGAATGGCCTTGGCTGTTTTAGGTTATCTGGTCCAGGAGGGTTGTTGAGGTTATCTGGAAGGATTATGCTTCTCAATGAAAATTTTACCAGGGCGCCAGTCTGCTCAGCAGCGAACATGAATACTTTTCATCTTGGGGGTTTATGACTGATCACCCAAAGTGGCTGCATCTCCTGTACCGGCAATCTGCTGGTGTTGATGATGACGAAGTTCCTAAAAAAATCCTGTTATGCCTGATCTAGTACGTGCCGTCGGCCACCCGTATAAACCACTAATACCGCGGGGGTTGTTCTGGCCATCCTACACCATAAACGTACTTTCTCCATAACTTCCATTTTGTGGTTACATAGTCTGATAGACCAATAAAAAAATGTGTACGCAGCCACACTTATTTACGTAACGATTTATTTAACTCAACCTCGTATGAGACACAAATACATTTCAGTCTCCACTTTAGGTTGGAGAGCTATTACACTGCTAAAAATGGGACAAAGCCAAATATTGAAATAGTTGCAAGTGACGGATGCAGTTATCTGGTCCAGGAGGGATGGTGAGGTATTGTGGAAAAAGTTATGTTTCTTGATGAAAATATTACCCAGGGCGCCAGTCTGCTCAGCAGCGAACATGATTACTCTTCATCTTGGGGGTGTATGGCTGATCACCCAAAGTGGCTGCACCAGCCGTCTGCTGGTGTTGTTGTTGATGATGATGATGGTATCTAAAATCCTTTTGTGCCTGATCTAGTATGCAGGTTGCCGGCCACCCGTATACGCCATTAATACCGCGGGGATTGTTCTGGCCACCCTACGCCATAAACACATTCTCTCATGAAAGTCTTACTCTCAGTTACATGGACTGATGGACCAATAGACAAATGCATACACAGTTAATTCACTCACGTCATGTTTTATTTATATAACTCCCAAACAGAGCACTTACATAGTTATGTCACCACTAGGCTCGGTGAGCTCCAATGCAGTAAAATAGCATGCGGCCATACAATGAAATTACGGTACGTTACTACCCCAGTGTGTACAAAACATCAGGGTGTGAGGCGGCGCTCTCTCCAGGTTAAAGAAAATGAAGAACGTCCCAGTAATTTAAATTGAAAGCTATTGTACACTACATGGCCGGTGAAAACAGTTGTAGGCCCAGAGAGGCCCAACACGGCATCCGCCTCACTGAGTGTCGAGATCGTAACCATGGGGTGGAATCTTTTATGGCAACAGGCGAAACACAATTTTTAGTTGAGGTTTACAACCACTAAAGTGTGTCGTAGTAGTCCATGTTTGTTTACATTGTCGTTTGTAATGGAAGAAACACAGTGATAATAGAGGGATTTTTGTTAATGCTTCAAGATTACTTGTTTTTCATTTCGGTAATGGGTGCATAATGGGGAAGAAGAGGCCTTGCTGTGTCCCAGAATGTGCAGGCTAACTTTCTGTAAGACATCTGTTTCCACTTAGAGACAAAGTTTTTCGTGCATGGTTACATAGGATAAGGAATCCGAAGTTACAAAGCGTAGACAAGAAGAATGTGTACGATTCTTATCTAGTATGTGACCTGTACTTCAATGATGAATGTAAAAATGCTGGGTTGAAGAGTCTAAAAATTTATTCCGTGCCTTCAAAACTTCTTCCAGGTAAGTTGAATGCTATGATGTATTTTTCGCTGCAGTATATAAAATTCATTGTAGGTCTAAGTAACGTCATTTTTTGTAGTACATCATGCAGAACAATTGCCTATAAAATGTCATAATTCAAAATTAAATGTGGTTTTTCATGATGTATAATGTAAATGTAACTTAGTGCCAAGGATGCTGCTTGCAGTCTAGCTCTTATTTAAATTAAGTCATTATGGATATTGTACCCTTGAATGTCCTTCAGTCAAGGGCTCGAGCCACTTATCCTTCTCGGACACTATTGTTTCTGTATGTGTGTTATTCTTTTGATTTTGTACGGTTAAGATGGTGTAACTGGCACCGGAGAAAATAAAGTGTAAGTATTTATATTCCACCTGCTAATAACATATTTTAACTGTTAATAAGTTGATAAAAATTTTTCTAGGTATTGTAGGTACTACAGAAGAGAGTTTAGTTTAGTTTTTAGTTTATATTATTTCGTCCATTAGATATTCTGTGTGCACAGGCTTGTGCCAATAACTGTAACAAATTAATTAATCTTCTCACTATCATTCTTCGTGACAGCAGAATATCATTTAAAGTAATCACATCTTCTCTGTCCAATTCTAACCTTCGTGTGGGACGAAACAAAATAAACATGTGCGGGTTCAAACAAAATAAACAAATGTCTATAGACAGTCGCGATGAGTGGCGACTGATTGACTGTATGTAATCAATTTATAAACAAAGGGTATCCAAATTCGAAAGCTACGCCCTTCGTCGTGAAGGGCACAAAGGGCCATCACACGGGACAGGCTCAAGGGTAAGTGTTCAAGGGCACATTTCAATGAATTAGACCACAGCCACTGTCTGCTTAACTTCAACCACTAACTGGAATATGTACTGTGATTAGATTATGTAACTTAAGGTCAAGACCATAACCATTACACTGATAAAGAGTAGCACACAATATCAAACCCATGTTGCCTTCATTCTTAATATACCTATCCTTGCTTATATGCATGTCATTATTGTATAACCGGACTACCGGTATCTCTATCGTTTTTTGAGTCAAGTGACAATAGGCCTACAATATTTATAATAACACAATTTAAGTAAGAATTAGACTGCAAGCAACATCCTTGGCACTAAGTTACATTTACATAGTACGTCATGAAAAACCACATTTAATTTCAATTCATGGCATCTTATAGGCAATTATTCTGCATAATGTACTACAAAAAATGTCGTTACTTAGGCCTACAATGAATTTTATATACTGAAGCAAAGAATACATCATGACATTCAACTTAACCTGGAAGAAGTTGTGAAGGCGCGGAATAAATTTCTAGACTCTTCGACCCAGCATATTTACATTCATCATTGAAGTGCAGGTCACATACTAGATGAGTATCGTTCACTTCATTCTTGTCTACGCTTTGTAACTTCGGATTCCTTATCCTATGTAACCATGCACGAAAAACTTCGTCTCTAAGTGGAAACCGATGTCTTACAGAAAGTTTGTCTGCACATTCTGGGACACAACAAGGCATCTTATTCCCCATTATGCACCCATTACCGAAATGAAATATCAAATACTGTATCATTGTACAGTCGATATGGATTTAAAAAAAGAACTCCTTCCTCTAATTTCCTTATATTATGAAATAAAAATATTTAAAAATTGCTGTAATAGTGCAGCAATAATCTAGTAGTAGGGTTTAATATTTAATATGCGTTAAGACATGAAATCTATGTTTTGTCTATTCAATAATAATTATCGAATAGACAAAACATATATTTTCATGTCATGAACAGCAAAAAAAGCACATTTATAATAGTGATATTTCAAATTCCCGCCTTGCGTGAGTTCAAATCTACCGCCAAAAATTGTAGTTTGGGTTCACAACCGCTAGGGGCGTTGAAAACAGTGTTTCGTTTACCATCATGGAAGATGCCCTTATATATCCCTCTGTATTCTATGATCGCAACTGACCATCATGGCCACTAGAGCCTGACGCCTAAAAGTAGCTTCCCGTCCGACATGCCAAAGTGCCGTTATTCGAATATATTTTGTGAGGTGTGGATGGTGATAGCAATGAGTACAAATGATAAAAATAACTTTGTAAATAAATTACAATATAATCCAACAATTCTATAATGACAAATAAAATTTAATTCTAAACAGACATGGTTTGTTTATGTAAGCACATCTGTTGTCCGTGTTCTACCTAGCATTACATGTGGTTTTCATATGCATGGAATGTCTTTCTCAGTCGGTGCCTGTTGTCACATTCATTTGTGTTACGTCCTACATCCCTAGGCTCTGAAATGCACTACGTAATAATGTATGAGAAACCAGTGTAAAAAATAAAGATTTTTTTCATATGCTCTGTTGTCTGCAGACATGATCCTTAGTTGTGCAGTTCACATGCGGCTTCTGCCACTTGGCTCAACTGGCCAGTCTTTTAGGTAATGCACTCCCTACCTCAACAACAACAGATGGTCACAGGAAAATTAACAGATCAATAACTCTCTTATAATTAATGAACATAACACTGCAGAAAATTACCCTCCTAATAATTACAAACGTACACCACTGTGGACACTACATACTTTAATGATGATATGAATTTTACTTTACATGAATTATCAAAACATTGTACTAAGTAAATATTGCAAAATGGTAAACAAACACTACAGTGGTTATCTAACCGTGAATAAGATTCTCCACCTACAGAAATTACTATGCCACATACACAAACCCTTGAGAATAATAATAATAAATACATCACCAACCTGTATGTCTCGTGACTCGTAATGTCGGTCACATGATACCAACAACAGTGACTCTTCTTGTAAAACATAAACAAAGACACTTTACACTCGGGATCCAAATAAACACTTTTCTTACACTTCCTGCCATATCAGAACATAACATAGACCTAACGAAGAAATAAATTAACCTACACAACATTTACACACATTAATGATCTGCACAAGTGCACTACACACACATGCAGAAATATTGGCAGCTGCGCTGACATCTCTCTCGTGGCTGTGCAGGGTCGTGGATTCTGATGTGAAGGGATGTGCACAACTGCCTCAAGGTAGGCGTACGCGGTACATGTCACAAGTTATGGTTCGGTCGTGTACAAACGAGCCGAACGGTGGGGAGGTGCTCGCTCCGGGGTTATGAAAAGCTAGCAAGTTCCAGTAATTTACAAATTAAACTATTGCCACTACATGATTGATGGAAACGTTGAAGTCCTCGGAGCGGGCCTGACACACAACCTACCCCACGGTTACCATGATGTTACCAAATACTACAGAGACTAATACCGGACAGCTGGCGATTTTCCAAGCGAAAATTGATTGCCCTGCGCTCTACCGGCTTGAGGTGGCGACACATTTGTTTACATTTACCGTCGTGCATTTTAAACTGGGAATTTCTTCTGTTTTATATAGTTTTAATGATTTTAGTGTTTCACGTTCATTGACTTACCATAGCTGTTTCAGTTACACCATTAGTTCTGCAAAATCTATTTCATTTTTGGATTTGCTTTTCACTAACAGATATCTTTGTAATAATTTCCAGCACATACATACATTACATGAAACAAGTTTCCGAAGATTGACATTCATGATCTGCTATAAACAATTTACTAAACAAAACCTTACTTTAGAATTGAATATAAAAATTGTGGTACGGTTAGACGCCATATTTGCCCCCCCCCCCCCCCCCGCTGGCTGGACCACTTAACAACCATTCTATTATCTTCAACAAAAAAAAGTAACGAGAGCCAACACTGGCCAGTAAAACAAAAATTGGCATTAATATGTCATTGATTTTTTTAAATTGGTAGTGATATATATATATGATTAATTATGCCCTGTTTTTTTGGGACTACAAAGTCATGGATAACAAACATACAATCAGCACAACAGCTTTCAAGAAGCTAATTTCCAAAAATATTTTACTGCATGAGTACTAAATCTATTTGTTCTTTTGAAACTTGTACGCTGGGGATGCGCATTCAATCAGTATTTAGCTACAGGGACTACTCATACTTGCTAAAGCAACAAATTTAGTTTTATCACTTTTTATTTTTGTAATGAAGGTCACTAATGTTGTTTTTATAATATAATTCTTATACAAAAATAACCAACACAATAGTATTAATTCGCGATAGATGTTACGAAACAGTACGTCAATAACGTGTGTGTGTTGTGGGTTTGGTATTAGGCTTAGTGAGGAAAAGCAAACATGTATTTTTAATGTATTCCTGTAGAATACACACATATACAAAAATTAAAAACAAATCATGTTTAATCATGGTGTATTCCAGCTCTTCAGATGCATCCTGAACATTTCAAGATTAAATTTACAGTTATTATTGTAAAGATTGTAGAGTTCACATATTATTCGAAAATTAGATGCCACTTTTTTTTTTAAATAAAAAATAATGTACAAGCATTAAGACACCTGTATTACAATATAAAATAAAAATAAAATTGTTCCAAACAAAATACTTTGTAGGAATACTGCATTTCATGCACAAATGCACTTGTTATGTCCACTGTGCGTATTCACAGATTCAAAGTTCGCAGGTGTTTGCCACCTCAAGCTTCTAGGTTCTCTGCTGCGACTGTTCATACACTCGTCTGTGTTGTTCATATACAGCTGTTTGGTATTAGTCTCTATTGTATTTGATGCTACATCATGGCCGCGGGAGCTTGGCGCCTGAACACCAGCTTCCTGCCTGACACGTCAAAGTGCCATTATTGCTTTATATTTTCTTATGTGAAGTGTGGATGGTGATGGCAATGAATACAAATAATAAAAACAAAACCTGCAAATGAATTAAAACATAACATAACATTTCTATGCTAGGGAATAAAATCTATTTAGGACTGGACATGGTTCGTTTACGTCCATGTGTCAGCTGTCCGTGTCCTACCTTGAAATTCAGGTGATTTTCACAAGTGTGGCATGTCTTTCTCAGGCGATGCCTTTTGCCACATTCATTTGTATTATGTTGTATCATTCCCAGCTTTGTAATGCACTACATGAAAATTCTTAGGTATACATTACCATAAATATAAGTAATTTGGGCTGGTTTGTTATTGTCTGTGGAACTGTCCCTTGCCTTGTAGCAATGATCAACCACCTAACGGAAACGTGGGAAACTCAAGGCTTTATTTCGTGCTGTGTGTTCGATGCCAGTACTCCAAGTTATAACTCTTGGAACTAACGAAAAATGCCACGATGCTAGTGCTCCATGTGTTATCTCATGAAACTAACAAGGAAAAAATTCGCGTGGTGGGAAAAATGTACTGGTTTGGTTATTAATTTGAATTACTCAAGATTCTTGTGTTAAATAGTGGTGTGCAGTGCGACCAGTGTGGTGGCTGGTACCATGTTGGCTGTATAGGGATCAGGGAGGAGGAACTGGTATCACTACAGGAACATGAATGGAGGTGTGAGGAATGTGCTGAGGGAAAGGGTTTAGTGGTGGTGGTAGGGAACAAATTAACGGTAGAGAAGGAAACACAAATAAGTGGAGAAGGTGGAAACTTGATTTTGGATATGCTGAGGGGAAACTTTGTAGAGGGTGTGCCAGGGACAAGGATGGAAGTGGCTATGGAGGAGAGGTGGAAAGGGGAGATGGTAGATTTGATGAGCAGGAAAGAGAGGGAAATAATGCAAGGGATTGAGAGGATGGAGGAAAAGGTCAGACATGAGGTGGGTAAGAGTAGAAATGAGGGTGGATAAGTTAGAGGAGGAGTTGGAATATGTAAAAGGGGTGCTAAGGAAAATGCAAGCTAGTCCACAGGAGGACAAGCTGAGTAGAGAGGAAGAGTTAGGCAGAATGCAAGTAGGGCTACAGAAGAAACTGCAGGAGGAAAGGCAGAGGAGGAGGGAGGCAGTGATAGAGGTGGTAATATTAAGGAGGAGGATAGAGGAGTTGTAGGCAGTAGGAGACATAAGACAGCAAATAAGGTTAGAGGAGCAAGTAATAGTAGCAAGGTGATAGTAGTAGGCAGGAAGCAATCAGGAATAGAGGAACGGGAAACAAAAAGCAGGGAACAGGCAGTGGTAAAAGGTAGGAAGCAGTATGCTGAGGCTTGCAAGTGTGGGATTAGCAAAGACCAGCAAGCAGGACAAAGTGGACAATTCAGGGCTGAGGGGAAAGAGGAGGGCTGGTCAAAGGGAAGGAAACAATGGTGCTGCAGGAGGCCGGAGACATGTATCAGGCAAGAGACGAAGTAGACAATGGTAGGCAGGTAGGTGGAAAAGCCACAAAGTAGGAATATGTTGTAGGAAAGGAGCCAGAGGTGTTTTTTCTAGGCTGCTCTATTGTAAAGGGGGTGGGGAGCTGAGGGAAGTCACAAAGGAAAATATGTATACAGCAGTGTTTAGTGAGAGGGGGGGGTAATACCAGGGATTTGGAGGAAAGGGTTAGTAGTATGAGATGTTGCAGGGTAGCAAATGTATTCTAATTCATGTAAGGGGAAATAACCTAGCTCGAAAGGAGGTGGGGCAGGAGGTAGGGCGGGACCTAGGGGATTGCTGAGGAAAGTGCGGGAGAAGTTCCCTGGAGCTAGGGCAGTAGTCAGTGGCATGCTAGTTAGGAAAGGAGTATCCTATAGGAAGGCAGTGGCTGCGAGTGCAGTATACGAGAGGGTGTGTAGGGATCTGGGGGCTACATATATAGGTAGTAGGAAATGGGTAGGCTGGGAAAGTGTAGAGAGGGACCAGGTTCACCTGACTGAGTAGGGAAAGAAGATTCTAGGTGATCTGTTAGGTAGGGAAGTAGCTGGCTGCATGGAGAGGGTCAGGGCAGAGCAGCAATTGTTGCAATAGCAATGAATTAGAAGCAAGGAAACAGAAGTGGAGAGGAATGGAGAGGATAATATTGATGAGGCCGCAGGGGTGGAGATAGGAGGTAAGCAACTTAGGATGGTAAAGCAGAGTACTAGTATAAAGATAATGGCTGTGAACTGTAGGAGTGTGTACAACAAGCTGGAGGGCTTCTGGGGAAAGGTTGGAAGATATGGAGCGGGATATAGTGGTAGCTGTGGCAACTTGGCTGACTGAGGAAGTGCTGGACATTGAATGTAGGCAGGATAAGTTCACCATCTTCAGAAGAGTCAAGGATGGAAGAGGGGGAGGAATAATTGAGTGTGTAAGGGAAGGGCTAAAAGGTGTGGTAGAATTTGTTAGTGAGGATGTCGAGGTAATGGATATTAAATTGAGTGGTGGTAGTAATAGGAAAATTACTTTGCTGGCAGCGTATAGACCACCAGGACAGGGATGGCAGGCAATTGAGATGATCAAGGAGAGGGTCGATAGACTAAAGGACAGGCAGTGGGTTGTTGTAGCAGGGGATTTGAATATGCCAGGTGTGAAATGGATAGAGGTACAGAAGGAATGTGTAGCTTGATGCAGCACAGTTAGTCAACGGAGGATTAGTCCATGTAGTAGAAACATCTATGAGATGGAATGAAGAGGGTGTTGGGTCAGTGCAGGATGTGGTGTTGGCCAGACCTGGGAATGCTGTAGTTGGTGCAATAGTATTGTATGGTATCATCATATCCTGGTTGTGGAAATTGGGATTGGCAGGATGAGGGAAGATCAAACGGCAGGAAGGTTGGTGTGGCAGTATGGGAGAGGAGACAAGAAAGGGGCAGAAATCTTCCTGAGAGACAGGTTTAAAAAAATTTGTGCCAATGATAAGGTTACAGACTGTGGGAGATCCGCCATATTATGGACAGGAGAACTTGAAAATGAAGAGGAAGTGCAGAATATTACATGCCAAGTGGAGAAATGAAGGGATGATAAGTTATAAGGAAATAATTAAACAAATGGGTAGAGAGCTTGAAAGGAAGATCAAACAGGCAAAGAATCTATTTCTGGGGTACATGGTGGAAGAAGGAAAAGGCAAGGAATGGGGGAAATTGTTTAGGTATGTAAGGCAGTTAAGGGAGGAGAGGAAGGGACCCCTCTGCTAACAGGAAGGGATGGTAGGAATGCGACAAATGACCAAGAAAAATTGTATATGCTGCAAGGACAGTAGTTGTCAGTGTTTGAGGCAAAGGAGGATTGGAATAGAGAGGCCAAACAGGGTTTGGGGGGGGGGGGGGTGTTTTAGTAAATTTTAGATGAGGGAGTGGGAGATAGAAAATGTAACTAGGGGTTTGAAGAGCAGTAAGGCAGGGGTTACAGATGGGATAGGAAATGCAGCACTAAAGTTTGGTGGCAGGGAGTTGGTCAAATATTTAGAGGTGATATTTAAAAAGTCCTTAGGATAGGGTAAGTTACCACAAGATTGGAATGGTGCTATGGTGGTATCTAAACACAAGCAGGGAGAGGATAGAGGGAGGCCTGGTGGCTACAGAGCGGTGAGTCTCACATCAAGTATCAGAAAAGTAATGGAGAGCTGGGGGTGCAGTATGTGATGAATGTTATGAACAATAGAAATTGGTTTGAGGAGTCCCAGCATAGTTCCAGGAAGGGATACTCAGGTGAGGTTCAGCTGGCTGGGTTATTAGAGGATCTGGTGCAAGTAGTTGATGAGGGGAAGCAGGTGGATGCCTGCCTCATATATTTTGAGAAGGCATTTGATAAAGTGTCCCATGGGACATTGTTGAGGAAAGTGGAGGCTCTGATACCGGATAGGAAGGTAGTGGAATGGATAGGGGACTTTCTCAGGGGGCGAAGGCAGAGGGTGAAAGTGGGGGAGGCAATATCGGAGGAAGAGGAGGTTACTTCAGGAGTACCACAGAGAAGCGTGCTGGGTCCTTTATTATTTACCATAATGGTAAATGACATGGGTTTGATAATTAGGGGAAAAATAAGATTGCTTGCAGACGATTGTGGCGTGTACGCTGAAGTGGGAGGGGGCAGAAATTTGCAGGCGGACATTGACAAGATATGGTTGTGGACCAGGAAAAATAAAATGAAGATAAATGTAAAAAAACTAAGGTGGTGAGGTTTACAAGTAAGAAGGTGATAAGCAGGGATATGTACAGATAGGAGGGACAAGAGATAGAAGAAGCAGCAGAATATAAATATCTAGGGATTGTACTGCAGAGAGACCTCAGATAGAAAAAAACAGGTAGAGAGAGAGGTTGCAAAGGGAAGAAGGGCTCTGGGTATTCTGGGAAGGGTGCTGAAGGGAGTCAGCTGTGAGGTGAAGGAGAAGGTGTATGGCACAATGGTACGGCCAATGTTAGAATATGCTGCAGCAGTATGGGACCCATATGTGTAGGTAGAGGCGCGAGAACTGGAAAAGGTGCAGATAAGGGCAGCAAGATGGGTGAAGGTTGGTGAGAAGGCAGGGGCAAGATGATGAGGAAGAAGGGAACTAAAGGCCATCAGTGATGATGAAATAAATGGGGTGGAGCTCATTGAGGGACAGGGGGAAAGTTGAATGGCTAGTCAGGATGTACAGAGTGGTGAATGAAGAGGGACAATGGGGAGGGTTACACTGCAATTTAAGTAAGGGGGTGTTTAGAGGTAAAGGAAACAACAGTGAGAAGTTTCAGAGGGTGTGGAGGAGAATGGAGTGGGGTAGGCAGTCCATGCTTGTGAGGTCTATGAGGGAATGGAATGTGTTGAGGGAGTAATTGGTATCTGTGAGAGGGGTTGGTAAGTTCAGGAACGGAGTGGAAAAGGAGTTGGTTGGTTGAAGGAGAGGTGAGAGAGCTCGCCACCGAGTGGTAGTCTAATTGCGAGTATGTATGTATGTATTTTTTACTTCTTGGAATTTAACGTACATCATAAGGATACCAAGGATCCCTATGCGAGGTTTTTTTGGGTGGGCAGGGGGGATGAAATAGTACTTTAGTGAAAGCTTAATCGAACATGAAAACTAATAAATATATATACATATGTATATTACTATCGCCCTTTTGTCCAAAAAAATGCAACTTCAGAAAATTTGTATTATTTAATGTAATCGCAATTACCTAAGTAATGATTGGGCATGGGCACTTTCAAGTTAGCTTGGTAATAAACTTTCAAGTAACATATGGTGGTGCAATATCAGTTACATCCGTTTTTAACAAAGTATTTATTTACTGTAATGTTTCAATCAAAATGAAAGTTATATCTGGTAATGAAAACATCAAAATCATATTTCTCCGTTTTGTAGTAATGACCATTTATTAAAAATTACACATACCATGTGAATATAATTTGCTATAGGCCTATAACCATAATTCAAAAGCAGTGCTGTAAAGCCTGGTGGTTGTAACAGGAGTCGTAGGTTGTAACAGGATTTGTTGTAGGTTGTAACAGGATTCGTCATAGGTTGTAAAGGAGTCGCAGGGTGGTTCGCAATCTTGTAGAGAGCCAATGATACAACTTGGATAAAATCCAAGTCCTGTGAATACAACTGCTATGACTATCCAACATTGACTAAATTGTAAATAAGGGACAACAGCAAAACACATAAAATTATTTACTCGTTTACAAAAATGCATTAAAATACATAGGACAGTCTTGCTTTATTCGTAAAACAAATTGACTGTGTTGTATGGCGTGATAGATTTATGCACAATGGAATGTGTCTATTGGATATGATAAATTGTAATTCTAAACGATGGCCAAACAGAATATAGCCATAAAAATACTGTATTGCCAAACTGTAACTGTAGGAGCGTGATTGTCGCTAGTTGCAAGCAATAGTTGTTGGTTTACTTTACAATGCCTATCATAACTTACAAAATTGAAATGTTAGTGCTTATTCAATTAGAATCCTTCCAACAAATCTAATACTACTAATAAAAATACCGCAATGAGTACATTCTGTAATGAACAGAAGGAGAATTTTTGTGCTTGAATTGATTAATAAGCTGGTGACAAGCATTTACAACATGCATTAACAAGCATCCAGAAGCTGGTGTGAAAATGCACACTACTTAAATATACAATCTGCCCTGCCAAAAAGCCATAAAAAGTATCAAAATATTCAATTGTACGAAAATAAACATGAGAATAGCAACAAATAAATACTTAACCAAATTGTGTTACCCACCTCCTGACATTTACATATGGCAGATTAACAAGCGCTAAACCACAAAGTTTGCAGATTGCTACCAATTCAACCACGATAATTTGCCAATTATTTATAACAACAGACTTAACATGCATTGACTCTTTTATATGTGTCAATTACAACAGTTGTTTAATTACCTACTGGTTGTATGTTATAATAATAAGTGGCAGTGATATTTTTTTCCATTAATTTTGAATTATCCATGCAACATATTCTTTGGTGGTTTGTGATTGGTTCTTACGAAGTGTTAGAAACAAGACATTATGTAAACAGGTTTCATACAACATTGAATATCGCTGCGACTTCCACGACTGTCATGAACCACGAATGCATTGTAGACGAGGCTTAAGACTGTAGGACTTACTTTGTAATTATTGTCATATATTTACTACCCAGTTGAGTTAAAGCCTTTCAATTAAGAAAAATATGATAAAAAAATCACTGCTACAAAACAATTACTTTAAGATGATCTTATACTTGTGCATTCAAAGCCAAAAAGTAAAGGAGCACCCAGCGCCTTGTTGCAAGGTGTGCAGTGTACTATGCAAAATATACAGGTAAGATAACAATGGTACTTATTACATGCAACGAAAGACCATTGATTTAAATACAGATGCATGGTCATACGTTTTTCACCTCGAGATATATATATATATATATAAAATATATATATTAAAAATCTTTTGATGCCGTCGGGTAAGACACGAGACGAACGATGACACAAATACTTACTGGTAATTTGGGTGCCAGCGGTGCTTCCCAATCACCTGTAAGTATTTGTGTCATCATTTATCTCGTGCCTCACCCGACGGCGTCAATTGGCGTTCCCAAGTGGGACCAAGCGTGTTCATCCGCATCGCGTCAACCGCGAGAAGATGGCGGACACCACGTCTGATCGACAGCGTGAAGCCCTCAAGACATCCACGCCGGCAACCGCGACACCCGCAAATGCGAGCGCGAGTTACTTGTACATGCCGATCGATCGATGCATGCATTGTGAGAGATTGAGTGAAATTAACTTGTTTGAGGGAAGTATGTGGGAGCAACCCTTAAACAATGCACGTCCGACGTCTCTATGCCATCAAAGCAACGACTGCGCATGCGCACCGGATATGATGGGGCGGGAACCAAGTGGGCGCAGTGCCAACAGTGTAGGAAAGACTCGCATTTACGATGTATAGGGCGTGCGAAGTTTACCACCTACTGAGACTGCGTTATAAACTGTGACGAGTGCCGTAAGACGAACTGTGCTGATATCACGCCACCGCTAACACCAGAGGTGAATCCCACACTGCCAGTAGTTGTTACTTACATGCCACACACAGGGCTTAACCGGGCCAGATCACAATGTATTACTGCCAACTTTTGCGGAACACGACTCAGAAGACCCGGGTACGTTCCTTGCAGTGTGCGAAGAGAAATTGCATAGGCATCACATACATAGGGATGACTGGACTGAGGTAACTGCCAACAGGTTAAGGGGAACTGCTGCCACATGGTGGTACTTTGTAAGGGACTATCGAGTCACATGGGAAGAGTTCTGTGAGAGAGTGCTAGGTCGATTTGACACAGACGGGTATGGTATACAGGCACAAGTGCGACTGTACCATGAATAGCAACGTGTACATAAAGGCGTTGAGGAATTTATACAACGACATGCTGTGTTTTAGAAATCATTGTGACATTGTCAACAATGGACATTAGGCAGTGTCTAAGAAGGGCAACAAGGGCCAGTGTCAAACAGTTTATGCGCAAAACGTGTTTGTATGAACAGGACGTGCGAGCAGGACAGGCATACCAATCCCCGAGATCGAAATTTCACACGTTAACACCTACACTGCTGCCAGATGTTACACAACTGCTGCCAATGTTTACACCCATGAGGCAGAACCACGGACACAGAAACTTCCACCCCAAAAGGAGAAACGGTTACCAGGGCAACAGGTCGGAAAACTAAGTCGGGAGTTTGGCGAAACTGCACCTGCACCAATCTCGCCACCAACTCATATCAATCCGCCTAATGAAGGTGCAAAAGTATTCCAGGTAACTGACAGTACTGACAAAGCACTACGAGTATGTGTTGAAGAGAAAAATGTCACAGCTGTTACTGACACTGCTGCTAGTCACAACTTTGTGTGTGAGGGTTTAGTACAAACAATAACGACTAGGATGCCACTGAGACGTCTGCAATTCGTTATCACCCACCACCAGGGAGAAGCGAAAAGTATGATGCACATAACGGTAGGAATTAGAGAGCTGCGTATCAAGTGTGATGTCTATATTGTGCTGGACTGTGCGAAGAAGTAATTCTGGGACTGCCATGGCTTGTTGACAACCACACCATGATAGAACCGCACCTGAATCGTCTGCACGTAGGGACACGTGGCCGATGGACTGTTTACGCAGTGAGAGCAACACCACTAATAACAACAATAACTGCTGTGCCGCTTGCTGACTTCGAGCACGAGGTGACTGCCACACATCAACAATGTCTGCCACATCTGCTGGACCAGCATGCCAGTGTGTTCCACATAGAGGGGAAGCTGCATCGCACTGACGTCATGGAGCACGCAATCGTCACCATGCACGAGGACCCGGCGTACTCCAAGCCATCAGACCCAGGTATTTTCGTTTGCCGTGTCATCAACCAACAGGTATGTAAGATACTCAGCGATAATGTTATTGAACCAACACAAAGTCGCTATAATTCAGGTATTACCTCTTTGCTTCAAAGAAAGATCGCGAATGGCGATTCTGTGTCGACTTTAGACCCCTAAATAAGATTACCGTAAACATGCCGCCACCAGTCATAAATACAAGAGACACTTTGTCAACATTAGGACCAGCTTCAGTATTCATGTCACTTGATTTAAAGTCTGGATATTGGCAAGTGCCTATCCGCCCACAGGACAGAAAGAAAACAGTATTTACTGCCCCAGATGGACGTAAATTTCAGTTTGTAGCCATGCCATTTGGTTTAAAGTGTGCCCCTGCAACGTTTCAGAACTTAATGGTTAATTTATTGGATACTTTGCGATGGCGTATTTGGATGATGTACTTGTTTGGTCTAACAGCTGGGAAGAGCATTTGCACCATTTGAGCCTTGTGTTTGAACGGCTCGAACGTAATAAACTTATGTGCAAAGTTAAAAAGTGTAAGTTGGGTATGAGTAAAATGGAGTTTCTAGGGCATTATGTAACAGAAAATGGACACGAACCAGAACAATAACACATACAGGACATTCCAAACAAACCCACACCCAGATCATATAAACAAGTCAGGAATTTTTTTGGCTTAATTAATCGGTTAAGGGAATTTGTCCCTAACTTTTCCGTAATCACTGCACCATTAACTGCTCTGTTGTGTCAGAAACGTAAATTTTTCTGAACACCGCAAGCCGATCAAGCATTTCAAGACATTAAAATTGCATTTCATAACTGTAATCCACTGTCTAGATTCAATCCAGAATTCTCTATTTTCATACAAACAGATGCCAGTCAAGAAGGCATTGGGGCCATGTAGTATCAGGAGGGAACACACGGGGAAAAACATATCATCAGTTATCACAGTGCAAAGATCGGAGATGCAGAATGTAAATATCACGTTAACGAACAAGAATGTTTGGCCATTGTACATGCATTGCGAAGTACCGGCCATACTTGCTAGGAAGGCAGTTCATACTAAAAGACTGACAATCTATGCCTTGTTTGGTTAGAGGAGATGCATAACAGAAAAAGTAAACTTGCCCGCTGGGCGCTGTTACTGCAGGAGTACGATTTCAATGTATAATACGTGGCGGGAAATACTAACGAGCTCGCGGATGCCTTATCCAGGAATCCTTGACCGAATCTAATGGTAAGTGACGACGCGGAGTGGGAAGAGGCGCTACCACCGGGTCGTGTAATACCAACTGCAGAAACACAAACCCTCGTTGTACAAAACATTGCTACCACACCACCTGGCGAACTTGTTTCGTTGACTGTACATGACGTGTTAAAAGAGGTGCACACCGCACAAGAAAATTACCCAGATGCCGCGCAACACCGACAACACTGTGCCACGCACTACACAGAACACTGGAGGGTAGTGGACAGGGAAATACAAACCAAACCACCTGGTAATTGTGCGTGATGGAAGACGTATGTACCGAGAGAGAAACGAGAACTTGTGTTAAAATACGCACGCGACAATTTGGAACATGGACATCTGGGATCCGAGCAGACACAAAGGAACGTGCAGAAATGATTTCACTGGCCAGGGATTCAGAGAGATGTCAGGAAATATGTACACAGCTGTGTCACGTGTAACACCCGTAAGCCGCGGAGAACAGATGGCGATGCTCCACAATAACCAAGACTGCCAACAGAGCCATTCAAAACAGTAGATATAGACAACATGGCCCCGTACCCACATACAAAAATTGGGAAAAGATGTCTTGTTGCCACGGATTTATTTACCCGTTGGACCGAAGCATTTCCAGTCAGCAATGTTTGTACGCACACCGTGGCATAAATAATGCAGAACGAGTTTTTCCCAAGGCAGGGACACCACGAATATTTGTTGAGAGACAATGGAACACAGTTTGTAGGGTGAAAATGGAGGGGGTACTGTACCAGGGGGGGGGGGGGAACAGAACACCGTACTATCCCAGCCTACCATCCCAGGGATAACCCAACCGAGAGACGAAACCAGGACGTAAAAATCCAATTATGTGTCCAGATAGGCGAGGATCATACTAGGTGGGCCAAATTGATCCTGGAGATAATGTTTTGCCTACGGAATAGAGTGATTGCGGCAATGGGCAAAACACCCGCCGAGATGGTGCAACGTCGCGAACTCTGTGCTCCCCGGAGCACCCTGCGAAATCCCGCCCAGATCACCTGAATAAATCGCCGAACACCAGGCGCAGGCACATGAAGAAGCCAGGGCGAACCAGCTCAGCTATTATAATGTGTGGGCACCGGATAGCAAAAGGCCGCCACCCGAACTTGTACCCGGGATGTATGTGTATATACGAGAAAACCCGTTATCGACTGAAGCTAAGAAATACTGAGCTGGACTGTCACCTAGATGGGCAGGGCCATTGAGAGTAGTGGAAAAGCATATCTAGTGAAGTTCGGACCCAGACGTGTCATGAAACGGGACCCAGACGTTCTCCGGATAGCCCGACCGCCTGTAGGGAAGAGAGGCAACGAGACGATGTTACGCCCAATACCGCAGCGAGCTCGGAGAATTTCACCAGGGAGTTCACAGGAAAACAACAACACGTACACTGAGGAGAACAACACTAACACGAGAATAGCCAGCCAAAATAGTGAATCTATATTTAAGGGTTTTGCACCGACTGAACACTCAACACCTAGTAGTGAGGACATGGAAACAAGTAGAACCGCAACACTGTTTCTGGCTTTTTCTGTTAATACAGGTAAAAACACAACGAATTAGAGCGAGTTTAAGGGCCAGTGAGTTGAATTTTAAGGGGTTTCCCCAGGGCACAGCTGAATTTGGTTGTAACCAAAGTGTAAACGTAAACCTTGAAACCGCACGTGAAGGCGAGATGCCTTTTAGAAGCTTTCCATTTCCCGCAGAGGAGAGCCTAGTAGGGCAAGAGAGTTTGAAAAGGTTTGGGGAAACTAGTAGGGCAGAGACTGTGATGCCAAGTGTCAACAAAGCACAACACAGCACGTGCAAGAGGTGAGCCGAGTCACCACCACGTACCCACATTGTTGTTCCTGCCTACACCCCCACCCCCTGCTAATGCCGAAGAAACCGACGACCTCCGAGGCTATGTTTTCTTTGCCCTCAAACAGCAACCAGCTGGGCAGAGACTTCCAGAGCAATGTTGCGTTGTTCACACCATCTTGGCCTTCGAGTGAGGGGTCGTTTGACACCGGCTAACAGCCAGCAGCACTAGAGCCCATGACAGCGCTCACATGTCATGTATCCCGCACGTGTGTAAAGAGGCCGATAATTTTGAACTTTCCTATAAATGTTAATTTCAGGGTAAAATGTGTTATATCGTCTTTAGAGTGTTTAATATCTCTTAAAATGTTTTAAAGTGTTAGTACTAATTTTAATTGTTTGGTTATGAATATTCCAAGTGCCCGCGGCACTGAGAATAAGAACACTTAATATTCTGGCATGAACGCTATCACAAAGAGACATTAAAATAATACTAAAATTCATAAGAAAGTTATAGAAATGTAAAACAATATCTAATTTAATTTGTGCCATTTTATTTTCAATACAAAATATTCGTGCATAGCACTTCCACTTCTGTGAACCTTGTGGTGGCCATGGTAAGTCCGTGCGACGCTTGTATCTGGAAAGTCTGTCGAGGAGAGCTGGCAAGGTAAGACACTGTCACGTGCACATTACAACTTTTGTTCACTGATTTAGGTTTCCATAGTCAATATAGTTTACCGTTTAATCTTTGCTTGCGTATGTTTTTGCCAGACATTTTCCGTGGCATTTTGCTTACGCTTTACTAATTCTTACGCCCTTGTGGCATTTTTAACTTAATCGAGGAGAAGGAGGAGAAAGATTTCGGAGTGGTCACGCAACCCGTGCATTTTGAATCAGACGCCATCTGCCTATGTTTATGGCATTTCAGTGCAACTTCTGCATAATTGCTACACATAATTAAAGAGCTTTATTTTCATGTATGTATTTGAGGGTAATTTTCGTGTTTGAATATTTTACGGCATCACGTATAACTATGTGGCCGACTATAGCCAAGTCTTTGTATACGCCATCATTGTATTTTAAGAGCTTATTTATATAACATCATATGTGCAATCATTTATTTCAGGGTTCTATATCAGTTTCATTCAGGGTTCAATGTATTTTTCATATAAATTGATGCTTTTTGTTCTTGACCACGTGGTCACAGTATGTTTGATTTCACCGCCATCATGCATGTTACAAACCCTTTAACAACATTAATGGTAAAGAGAACCACTTGCTCAACACGAATAATATTTTATCTGAATTTAGTTTGCCGTTTCCACGCAGAAATATTGCAATTTCACCTGCACCACGTGGTCCGCTACGAACTTCATCCAGCGGCATCCACACCATCTTAGCTTGTTTTCACACATGTGTGTTTATTGTGAATATTCATCTCGTGCCAAATCTTATTTCATGTATCATTCAAGGGTCTATGTAATTTGTAATTAGTGTACGATGCAATTATTTCCGTCCTAGCTGGCTCTTTGTATAGGCCGTCACCACACTAACCACAAGCTGGAGGGCGAGCCCCGACGAGTTTGGGTTAGTGATGCCGAGTAATCAAACATGTTAATATGTATTAAGGGTTTTCATTTGTAATTCACTGTGTCCTGTCTTTAGGGAAAAACCGTCAGTCCATCCTAGCGGCTGTAGGCGCTCTTCCCTTGAGAAGACTGTGCTTTCACGCACCTGGGTGAGATCATCCATTTAGGCGTGTGCTAGGTTAATTACGTGCTGGGGAGCACCCAAGTGGAATTGGCTAGTCATGGCCGAGATAACCATTTAATTGGTACATTGATGTGTATGAACAATATCAATAAAAACAAGTCTAAAGTGAATTCAATTTTTTATTCAGTAGTGACAGTGTCCTAGCCACATATGTTTTATCAATTGTTTATTACAGTGATTTTATTAAAAATTTAGTATTGGGCAACATTTTTGTAAGTACGCACTGGTGAGATGGACACACAGAACCCACAACATCCCTGAGAACCCTGAGTCTTAATAGTGCAGTGATTGGGAAGAACCGCTGACGCCCAAATTACCAGTACGTATTTGTGTCATTGTTTGTCTCGTGACTCACCCGACAGCGTCAATTTTTGTAATGAAAAATTTAAAAAATCTATTGTGAATATTTTTTATGTTGGTGGTTTACATTCAATGCAAACAAGCTAAATGTGAAACACACAGGTAATAATACATACTGTACCTATCACCTGATATGATAAGAACAGGCATTGTAATTTTTACCAACCATTTTCATTATGCGTACTAATATAACGCCTAAAAATTTAAAAAGGAATCTGAATCTTGTTAAATTAATTACATTAAATAAGGTCCCAGCCTACCAGGTGCTTTTTTCTGTGTTTAAAGCTGAGAAGCATCAGAGCAATAAGTGCGAGACTGTCATGCACATCAAGTGCTCCATCACCAAGAAGCATACGGCTCTCAACTGACATGCAGTGTTCTCGTTGGACTGCGTGTACCTATGGGATTTTCTGCAGTGACACCATTATTTTATTGGTGGAAAGTCAGTAGGAAGATTTAATGCAGCACTCTTGAATACATATCTGATGCGTATATTTTGATATACTGCACTTTGAAAAGCAGTTTTTAGTTATTTTGGAGTGGGCGTACACTTAAATTGTTTTTATAATGTGTGAGGCATCTTGAAAGCACTCAACAGCACTCGTCTGACGTGAGAGTTCTTTTAGTACATCAGCACACTGGACACACGTTTAATAGTTTCACGGAAAAACAAGTATTTCAAACATACTGAAATGCAGTTGATGTGTCAAGGTGGGCAGGAGTCTTAAATGAGAGCTTAATTCATATTTATTTACAAAAAACCTATGAAAAAAAAAAACTTTTTTTGATGGTTAATAAACTTATTTTCATGTGTGAAATTAATTATGACACATTTCATGGTACAGTTGTGCATAATGCTCAATTTTGTCGTATATGCAAAATGCCACTACTTACTTGAACATGAGACAGCTGTTTTGATTAAGTTATATATTTATTGCTCATGTATTGAATTTTTTGTGAACAGTGTAAATTTGATGAACTGAAATTTCAAAACTTTAACATTTTGGCAGTTTTAATACAATGACACATCACAATGCTTGGCCAAGGGTGTGTGGGGAAGGGCAGCTACCCCCAAACTTCAGTGAATAAAAATAAGTATTTCCCAAAAATAGACTTCTTTTTTGGCATTTGGATTTCAACAGAGTTGATACATTTTAAGACTAATTTGCTGGAATGAACCAACCAGTCATAAATTCTACCTATGTCCCTCTCATCCAATGAACATAGCATTTCTCCAACATAAATCCAGACTACACCCCTGTTACAGCAAGTCTGGGACTGGTTCTATTTTTGTGATGTGTTCCAATTAAAATAAACACTGATAAATTTTATGTGACACCATTCAAGAAATGTTAATTGCCATGTCCCCTTGGTTGGAGTGGATATTTTGAGGTACATTTACCCTCTTGATGTGAATTTGAAGTGTGACAAAGTCGTGTCTACCTTAAAGCCTTTTTGTAGGGTATGAGGCCAGGTCAGGGCAGACACCTGACGAATTTAGAAACTGGAAATAAGAGCGGGATAAAAATTTTTCTATACTCAGACTGCCTTTCAAAAACTAATAATGTTGTGATGGCTCAACTCACTCGGAAACAGCAATTTCAACTCCCACAACACAGTACAGCCAACCATTTTACTAAAAAATTTTCAGATGCCTACACTTTTCTGGAAGAAACTCGGTTACGTGAGCTCGGTTGTAATTAGGCGTGATAACTAACATTTATGGTTACATGTGAAAAGAAATACCAGAAAATAGGGATATAATTTTTATGTTTTGGAGAATTCACAATTTGAATTATTAACTACAGTAGCTTGTTTGAATTCTACATTCAAAGCCACCAGTCAAGACGTAATGACTGAGATACCGGATAAGCAAGGAAATTTTGAGTCAACATGAATGCAGGGATGAAAAATGCATGCATTCTTCTTCAAAATAAAGCTAATAACCAGTTTACAATTGCACACTTTATGAATGCCTCTTTCTTAACTTCCATAAAAACAGTTAAATTACATAATTGCAAAGTAACTATAGCAATATTTCAATTAAAGAGTACTCTCTCTCTCTCTTGTTAGTGCTTTTTGCACTAACTAATGGGAGATTTTTATATGTCATACTCTTGCAACGCCGAATTGAGACAATGCACATAGGCCAACTTAACGATAAACAAAGCAAACATGATTGAAAGTTTTGGGCGATGATAACGACATTTGCCAACAAATGTGTACAAAACCAAAATACCATTTAGCAGCTTCTTTGAGTTCTCTGAAAATTTAACCAGATATAATTGCAACAAAAACATATTATAGGCCTACATAATCACTATGTAAAAAAGTAAAATGCATATCGATTTGCTGTGAAATAGTACAGATTTTCAACATTAAGATTATCCAACATATCCAATAGCTTCAATTTACCTTTATAAACAAACACTGCATATGCCAGAGGAAATGAGAGCACACTCTCTGAGCCAATTGAGACATGGCCCAGAGGTGGAGAAAATTCCTAGCATGGAAATTTTTTCCCAGAACATAAACATTTAGATTAAAATCTCCCCAAAAACATATATTTATATCAAATCCTTTATGGTGTTAATGAACATTGTAATACATTACAATTTACAGTTAATAGTTGCACATGCACATTTTGCAATTTAGGTAATTTAAAAATTAAATATTAGCATAAATTTATTTTTACACCCGAAGGGGCCGCAGTAGCTGAGCGATTAGCATGTTCGCCTTCAACCAAGGCGAACCGGCTTCAATCCTCGCAAAGTCACCGAATTTTCGCAAGTGGGAATAGTGCTGGACGATGCCGTTGGTCAGCAGGTTTTCTAGGGTATCTCCCATTTACCTTGTCCCTTTATTCTGGCGCCGCTCCAAAGTCACTTCAATCACCCTCATCGGCTCTCAAGACCTCGCTGTTAACAGTCGCCCAAATCGCTTCACTCACTCACCCTTTACCTCCGTAACATGTTTAGAAATTTGTCGCAATTAACGTTTTAACTTTGCTATGTACTATTTAATGCTTTAAATAAACATACAAAACAATATGTAAATTAATTTCACATTAATTCTTAAAAATAGGAGAATAAAAGCAGCACTTAGAAACACTTTAGTAATATATTTCTAATCTTAAGTCAGGGAAACTTAAACAATTAATATTACGATATATCTTCCTGAAGAACGAATTCGCTTCCGATACATTTTAATAACAAATCTGGAGAAAAAAATCAAAATCATTAAATCCTGAAATAATATGTAAAACACGCAAATTGAAATGAAACTCGTAATTAAATTAAGAAACCTACCTTTTAACATGTTAATAATACACAAAAACCGAACTTCAGAAAATTTTGGAATCCTTACACTCCCACTACTAACAACTTACAACCTACTCGGGCCGCATTTAACATGGGAATGGCAATTTCCGCGGCGTCCTCCGTAGGTTTAGACGCTGTTGCACGCGAGGGTTCTTATCCCCTAAACACATCCGGGTTCCAGCCCGAGTCCCAGCTATGGATTATCTCTTACAGCGCCTGTCGCGCCTGTCTCAGTGGGGTGGGAACGGCATCTCACTTTCTCCCTTTCACTTCACGTATATGATTATCTCTCAGCAGGATAGCTTTTCCTCCCATCGTTCCTTTTTGTTAAGTGACAGTCTGTCAGTTTAGTTCATAGAATAAGAACGCCAGGTATCGGCATCGGCCCAGTATTAAGATTTTCCCAGGCTTAAAATATTTCCCACGAATCTGGTTCGCGCATTTTATCCACCTCTGACACGGCCTATATCACAAATGGGAGAATGTGACTTTCATGTAGGAAGGAAATTCTAAATTTCTAACTTTATGCAATTATGCTGTTGACAAAATGCCTATTTCAATACACAAATGGTAATAACCTAGAATGTTTGTGATTTGTGTAGGTTTTACATAAACCTAGGAGTTGCAGGGTCAACACAATCTTAAAATTCATAAGCCTAAATTAATTTGTCCCAGAAATGTAGAATAAATGACATTAAAATTTACTTCCTAGGATTTACATGATATTATCTTCCACACCTAGGCCATCACTGGAACAATTTACAAACAAAACAAACTACATACTTTCAAATAAGAGAAGTGCACTCACCATTTGCAACCAGTCACTTAATAGTTACAGCAACTGTATGGCTTAATACTGGTGCAGCCAACAAAACTTTCATGGCCTTGTAATCTGTAGGATTCAAATGTTCTTCGGTCACCTTGTGTAACAGATGGAAGGTCTGCTTACGGTCAATCCCATAAGCACCCAAGATATGCTACCACTGTGCAGTCCAAATCACTATTTGGCCACCAATGGTCTCTTAACATGAATGTTATGTTTGAGCATCATGTTGGGAAGACAGTGTTCAGCAGATGTACGGGGTCAAAAATTGTAAAATTTTCAAATAATTAAAAATGAATGCCAAAACTTTTTAATGCACTGACATTTGTACTTGCCTTATCACAAACTGTCACTACAACATTTAGAATAACCTCTTGACATGATGTAGGCCTAAGAACATCTTAATTCAGAACAGGGGCTTTTCCGAAAACCGGGAGAGTTACACCTTTAAATGGTATATATGATTTTGATTAAGTTACTAATTACACTTCACAGGAATTTTTTGGGCTTCATGTATTTCGCAGTGTATACCATGGAACACAATAGTGAGGAAGGCGATGAAGATGGGAATGTTATGCAATAAAACACTTAAAATGTATGTCAAATATATTAGTTTCGGGTAACTGAATCATGTTTAATGCGATAGCACCTCTGGAAACGAAACTTATTTTCAAAACGTTAGTCACATGGTGCGATTTTGCCAACACACTAATGATATACATCTATAAACCACGGTAAACAAGCATTGTCGGACTGTCATTTAATTGTTTGCAGACAATTGTGTTGTGTATGCTGAAGTGGGAGGGGGCGGAAATGTGCAGGCGGACATTGACAAGATATGGTCGTGGACCAGGGAAAATAAAATGAAGATAAATTTAAGAAAAACTAAGGTAGTGAGGTTCACAAGGAAGAAGTTGATAAGCAGGGATATGTACAGATGGGAGGGACAAGAGATATAAGAAGCAGCAGAATATAAGTATCTAGGGATTGTACTGCAGGGAGACCTCAGGTGGAAAAAAAACAAGTAGAGAGGGTGGTTGCAAAGGGAAGAAGGGCTCTGGGTATTCTGGGTAGGGTGCTGAATGGAGTTAGCTGTGAGGTGAAGAAGGCGTATGGCACAATGGTACGGCCAATGTTGGAATATGCTGCAGCAGTATGGGACCCGTATGTGGATATGGAGGTGCGAGAACTGGAAAAGGTGCAGAGAAAGGCAGAAAGATGGGTGAAGGGTATGTGAAGAAGGCAGGAGCAAGATGGTGAGGAAGGATGGTGAGGAAGAAGGGAACTATAGGCCATCAGTAATGATGAAAGAAATGGGGTGGGGCTCATTGAAGGACAGGAGGAAAGTTGAACGACTAGTCAGGATGTACAGGATGGTGAATGAAGAGGGAGGATGGGGAGGGATACACTGTAAACTAGGTAAGGGGGTGTTTAGAGGAACAGGAAACAACAGTGAGAAGCTTCAGAGGGTGTGGAGGAGAACGGAGCGGGGTAGGCAGTCCATGCTTGTGAGGTCTGTGAGGGTTTGGAATGTGTTGAGGGAGGAATTGGGATCTGTGAGAGGGGTTGGTAAGTTCAGGAAGGGAGTGGAAAAGGAGTTGGTTGGGTGAAGGAGAGTTGAGAGAGCTCGCCACTGGGCGATAGGCTAATTGCGCGTGTATGTATGTATAACTTCAATACCTTGCCACTGCATTTAGAGTTTTTTTAAGAATTTAATTTAAGCTAGGTACTTATAATTTTTGCTCCTATAGTTTCTCTCTTCTAAAGTTAATGCCTTGAATGATGTTTATTTGTAGGCCTAGGAAATTATTAATTTTGAACAGTTTATAGATAAGTTTCTCTTATCAGAAAACGTGTTCTTTTATCTCATTAAATGCGTTGAGGCACTCTCTCATCAGACATGATAGTGGTCAAACCTATTAATTTTTACCGATTTAAAATTCAATTTCATTTTGGTTTGTACCGCCCATCATATTGGTAGGGCAATGAAAGAGCAATTGCGAGTACCTTAAATGTGCGCAGGCTGTAGAAGTAGCCAAGAAGCGCAAGATTATTCATTTTAGTGTCTGCAAGAAAATGTTGGCAAAGGATGTGGACATTGGCATGCATAACTAACAAAGTGATTAAATTTGCAAATGCTTGAATGAATTCCGATATATATATATATATATATATATTATATATATAAAGAGAGAGAGAGAGAGAGAGAGAGAGAGAGAGAGAGAGAGAGAGAGAGAGAGAGAGAGAGAGAGAGAGAGAGAGAGAGAGAGAGAGAGAGAGAGAGACGGTAAACGCATCATGCAATTGAATTGTCTTACCTCTCTTTTGAATTCCTTGAAAAAAGAAATCATTTCACGTCCTTTTATATTGATGCACATCCACCGACGTACTTTTTTTTTCCATTCCTGCATAACCTATAATATTTTTAAACCCTTCGCGATGTATACTACTTCATATTTTATTGACATTAAATGTACACAAATATTCAGAGCAAGTAAAAGTAATCCTGGATTTTAGGTTAATTCGTGCCATTAGAAAAAACATGAAGAAAAAAAAAAAAAAGAGGAACCATAGTTGCTGGGAACCACCAAACAGTGCGTTTGTCTTCGACACTAGCACCCCAAGTTGTCACTCACGACAAGACACAAAGTCTTGCACGTTCGGCCCATTAGAGTTTCACCCCCATGATACTAGCTCTGAACACTTCCTATAATCTACCACTGACCTTTCACACCACCTTTGCTATTATGTGCATGTCTTCAGGGCCAAGTCTCGCCTGACACAATACTATATATATATATTTTTTTTTTACTCAAATCCCTGGGCCCATCCTCGTAGCCAAAATTGTTACACCAATCCAGAAATAAGTACACCTTCCGAATAACCATTATTACTCGCTTAATTTCTCTCCACTGCAATTACTTCCATACATCACAATCGTCGCCATTATAACTCCTTTCTTCTTGAAAACAAAAAAAAAAAAAAAAAAAGAATACAAAACAGTCCTACCACTATTCACCTCAATTTACCTTTAACATAAAACACCATATTAACACAACAAAATTTACATATCGAAATTGCTCAAAAAGAACCCAAGCAACCAGTATGAAGAAATTTGCGATGAACATTTTCAAAAGAAACAGTACTGTGATGAGTGTTATAAGTAGTGTAATTTAGTAGTTCTGGGAACGGGGCATGGGGCCGATCGCAGCCATCTTGGATTATGACATTTCCAGCCGCCATATTGTTAGCTGGTACATCGCCATCTTGGATTACGTTATTTCCGACCACCATCTTGGATTCCCGGACATCATGCTTTATCATTACACCTTGGCATCCACCATCTTGAATTACGTTTCTTCATGCCCTATCATTCCACCTCGGCAGCCACCATTTTGGAATGCATTTCTTCATGCTCTATCATTACACCTTGGCATCCACGATCTTCGATTCCCGAACTTCCTGCTCTGTCATTCTAGTCATGTGACAACCATGTCGGATTCCATCATATTGTCAGCCAGTACATATATTCATGCTCTTTCATTTCACCTCGAATCTTCCTGATTTGTCATTCATCTCTAATGGCAGCCATCTTGGATTGCATCATTTCCTGCCACCACCTTGGATTCCCAGATTTACTTCTCTGTCATTCCAACTCGGAATCCACCATCTTGGATTACATTTCTTCAAGCTTTATCATTCCACCTCAGCAGCCATCATCTTGGATTTCCAGACTTCTAGCTCTGTAATTCTGGTCACACGATTGTCATCTTAGTTTCCACCATCTTGTTAGCCAATATTCCGCCATATTGGATTCCGCCATGTTGGATTCCACCATTTTGTTTTTACACTTCATGCTCTATCACTCAATTTTGCCTCTGTTGCATCCCAAGGCTTTATCCGAGTGATCCCATTTTTTCTTTTACATTATTTCTCTTTCCTCTCTTCCTTGCTTTCTCTTTCTTTCCTCTCTAATTCGTTCGATTAGTCGCTCCACCGTCATCTTGTAAATTTACTACCAAAAAAATCCAGCAACGCCATATTGGATTTCCATTAATTCCCTTAGCCAACTTTGTAGTAATTTTTATGCTCTAGCTCTCTCGCCCGACTCTTCATTGGTGGGCATTGCAGGTTCGGACAGATTCGTCATGATCCAGACTTACTGTCGCTACCAATCTATCGCGACTCGCATGTTGCTTCATGCACCTCTCGATACAGGCACCAAAGTTCCAATCATATTTGTTCAAAAAATATTTTAAAGTAACAAGAATGTATGTAAGAGCATTGTTTCAAAATTTTTAAAGGTCACAAATGTGCTTTTAATGTGTATTGAACATTTTTAATATCAACCAAAGTACTTTTAAAGTGTATCAAAAGTGTTTAATAGCCACGTTATCATTTTTAAAAACATGAACCTCATTTAAAAAGCATGGAAGTAATTATTTTAAAATAAAAATTCTTCAAACAATATATTCAAATTTATATTGTAATGGAATATTCTCAAACAATATATTTTAAAACAAAATATCGTCACCGAATATATATATTCTGCTCGACCTTATGAGCATCAGCTCGCTATTTGTAAAATCATGTTTGGAGCTGGCGGGATTCTAAGTCGCATCACCCAGCCTTGTGATTAGATACTTTGCCATTAAACTACGATGCCAACCATACAAACTCAGTTATTGGTATTATATATGAACCTTTATTACCAAGTACATGTCGGCCCATACGCCACTCAGTACAGATCCATACCAAATTTGTTTTAAAAATATGTAAAAGTAACCAGGATGCCTATAAGGGCGATTTTTTAAAATATTTACAGGCCATAAATGTGTTCATAGAGTGCAGTCAAGGTTTTTAATACCTACCAAAGTGCTTTTAAAGTGTATCCAAAGTTTTTAACAAAATCTTTATTGTTTTTAAAAAACATAAACACCATTAAAAAGCATGGAAGTAATTATTTTAAAACCAAAATTCTTCAAACAATAAATTCAAAATTATATTGTAATGAAATATTCTCAAACAATATATTTTAAAACCAAAATCGTCACCCAATATATATATATATATATATATATTCTGATCGACCTTATGATCATCATAGGGTCTACAATACACACAGATGCTATCGCCATATTTGTTTCTCCAGTCGTCTGCTAAAGTGCACAACCATAATCCACTAGAGTCGCGTATCAATGTTGCTATTGTGTTGTGAACTTCGGTACAAAAAGATGGAATGTCCATCAATGGGAGCAAATGAGCTTACTATCACCAGGACAAAGCTTACAAAAAATCATATAGTATGTCATGTACAGTGCACTATTTTCCAGTGGTGTTAATTTGAAGGCACGCATTACATGGTCTTGTAAAGACCGTGTACACAATACACAGTCTTTACAAGACCATGTAATACTATAGAATTTTTTTTTTTTTTAGTTTGGTCTTGTCGTTTGTACATTTAAACCGGTGGCCATGTAAGAGATAATAACACTGCTATAAACACCTACCAAACAACGCGAGTTGCACAAGCTAAAAACTGATGTGGTGGCCTTGGTTAGTATAGCAGAATAGCAAACGATTTTAAAACATACAGCCACCGACCGAATTTGGCTACAGTACAGAGACACATGAATTCTACTACCAAACAACACAAAATGTGCAAGCATCGAGCAATGTACATCTCATTAGACTAAAATAAAAATACTATGACAGAGTCGTGAAGCAGTTGGAGCGACAAGGTCGTCACTGCAACATACCCTTGCAAATAAATATAAAGGAAACTATTTATAAGCACTCTCCAACCAATGCATATTACACATACTAAATCAAGAACAGACAGTCCTGACTAGTATGGTAGAATAGCAAATGCTTTCCTTACGAACAGATCATAATGAAACCGTCAAATTTAGATTACAGCCAAGAATCACTGCACTAACGGTGAAATGCACCAACCCTGTGCGATCAACTAACTATCAACATGTGGATCTGAAAAGTAGATGGGTGGTCGACCGATGGTGTAGGCTTCGTGCAGGTCTCCACGAGTCGAAGGGATGGTACATACACTAGTCGAGAGTCGAGGCAGGCTCCAGGGGGCCCACACCAACCGAGTCATTCATGCACTTATCTATACGAGAGATTTTCTAGAGTTGTGAGTGCGATCTCCTGTTTTTAAAACTATTCTATATGATGACCTGTGTAAACTCATTGGTTGACTAGTTTGGAGGGGGGTTTTTTTTTAATGGAATTGATTTGTCTTTGAGTGTGACATGACTGTACGGCTGTTAAACAGGAGAGCATGAGGTGTAATGGCAGGTGCGATGGTTAGTATAGAAAGTTGAAATGTATGGCTTGAATATTATGTTGGTCACTCTGATAATATGAATTGAATGTAGACATATTATTGATAGAGGTGTTTTGAACGTTTTTACTGTATGACCTGTAGTGTGTTTTTTGGTTGGTATGGCATCTTGGAATAACTGAAATAGATAGAGAAACATGATTGTATAACCTATCGGTATGACTTGGTTGTGCGGTTAGTTTCCTGTATCTTTGGTATAGCCATCACGATGATTGGTGTGACTTGATCATATATCCAGTTGTTTTGGCAGTATGTTAAAAGTGTAGCTTCAATGGTGTGAGGAGAATGGTTTGATTGTGTGATTAGTTTGTAAGGGCGAAATGGTTTGATAAGTTAGTATGAGAGGACAGAATGCTTAGCTGGTATGGTTGGTTAGAATCATTGGATTGAATCAGGGAATTATGACTGTATGAGTGTCATAGATTATTAAATTATTAGTACTGATCTTATGCTAGCATGGTTGGAGCTTATGATTGGAATATTTTGATTGGCTCAGCAGCTAGTATGGCTTGTTTATATGTGTAACTGGTGAAGTTAGATGGGTCGAAATGGCAGTCAATCTAGTTGACTGTTATGATTGATTACATTGCATTTAGGGAATATTTAATCAGTGCCCAAACAAGACAACAGTTTCATTTTAAAAATTAGCATTAACCTAACGTATTATTTTTACAAAGCATTTAATATATAAATGCTTGAAGAAAGCTACTTAAATATATGTAACAAGTCTAAAACATTACCCGAGAAGATAAAATATAAAGCAATTAACATTTTGACTAGTAAAAAACAGCCCATGCCTAATATAGATCGTAACTTATGGTGCAAAAAATCACACTTCTTGGCACTGATAATTAATAAAAACTATCATAAACCATCACAGAACTGCAACACAACACTTTCAAGGTAGTGAATTAGCCTTGAAAAATTAAAAACTTACCTATTCACGAAAGTACTTTTAACATAAATAAATTTCGGTCCGCGTAGTTAGTTGACAAATCGAGTACATATATATTTTTCGTATATGCAGCGACATTTGTTTTAATTTACTCTTATTATTTGTCAGACAAACGATAAAGCTTTAATCGTTTATTATAAAACAAATATTTGGTTAGGATTCGTAATGTTCGTAACAAGAGTAAACATAACATTTCAGGGAAAAAATGTTTTTTTTTTTTTACTTTCGTTGAAATAATTCTCATTGGTTCGTTTAGTCACATGACCACAATGCGCCACTACCAACGTGAGAATATTTGCAACTTGTTTCTTTACGCAACGCCCAGCTAAGACACGCTTATAAAACTGTGTTGTATAATGGTGAAACATCTCGACATCCTTAAGCGCCACTTAAGCTTAAGTATCATTTTCTGGAACCTAGTTTATTCCTTGTTGATGAAACCGGCCCTGGGTGTACCTATAGTTAAGACTATAGTTAGAAGAGACTGGGTAAAACCGCCACAAACAGCGTAAAAACCCAGTCGACAGGAAATTATTCAAAATTATCCACGCATTAAACAGAAATGCTACAGGAGACAGAGGTTGGAACTCGTGCTTTATTAGTAGAGAGAGGCTGCTGTATTTGGGAGTCTTCAATTGGTGCTGGCTTCAGCCAGGGTGACGCAAGTAACGCCCTGGTGAGGGAAGTGGTGCTATGGGACCATTCCCTCTGGTTTCCCAGTAAACCTGGAACTAAAATTAATGAAAGTGAGCTGCCAGTAAGTGTCAGCAGGGCCAACACTTACTCGTTTTTACTGGATAAGAAGAAGACGGTACGAACCTGTGTAGAGAATGAATATAATTAACTTATTCTAAATTATTAATCTAATATAAAAGACTGAATATTGACATATGTCCTCGGGGACATATGTGTCTAATTCTAGTGCTGTTCTACCTCGAAGCGAGCATGCTTCCATAGCCATAGGCTATAATGGAGTATATTTATACCCATAATGCTGCGAGTGCACGAAGCTTCGTTTGATGAGCGAGGGGGGAGTAACATCATAGTGAACGCAGGGGAGGTCTCTCACCAACTGCTGCAGAGAGCTACATGACGCCGCAAACCCCTACAGGAATGCAGAGGTGGCCTTGGAATCGGTTGCAGTGCAGGGCCATACGTATACAGACATCTGGCTGGGATGAGAGGTTAGCATAGCTTAACCAATTATCAAGAATGAATTATTCTAAAAATAAAATTAAATATAATGAAATCAATGTGTTCTGATCCATCGCTTCACGATTTATCAGGTTAGTCTGCAGTAGTAGACTTACGAGGCTACGCAGACGCTATTATGCTTGGCATGGCAGTGTCATACACACAGGACTAAGGGGGCCTATGCACTAGACGCGATTTAGGTCGCTTATAGCGCTGAGTTTCCTGATTATCTTAGTCCCCAAGGGCAATTGTAAGTGGATTTGTATGGTCCACATTTGAGTCACTGCTGTGCCTGTGTGCGCTGAATGGCTGTTTCAGCTCTATGGAATCGGGTGCAGATGGCCGTGTCAGCTGCATAAATACCTAAATTAATATTCCTGATAAAAAAGGGGGGGCGGAATATCGTGGGTATAGATATTATATAGAACTGGATCTAGGATACTGCCCTGGGGACTCCTGCCCGGATGGTTTTCTTATCTGAAATGGCTCCTTCTAAAGAGACAGAGGAGTGCTTGTCTAAATAGGAATATAAAAGTTTTATATAACAATCAGGGAAGAGGGTTTGATGCAGCTTGTAAATTTTCCCTGCGTGGAAAACCTTGTCAAAGGCCCTTTCCACGTTGATGAACTGTCGAGTGTTTTTTCCTGAAGCCAAACTGCTCGTTAGGAAACAAGTTAACTTTGCGAATATGATTTTTTAGGCGGCGCAATAGGACTCGTTCGTGAATCCTAGAGAGCGAGCTGAGCAGACTGATAGGGCGATAGTTCTGTAATTGGGTCGGGTCTTTGCCTGATTTAGGAAAAATATTTACAGTGGCACATTTCCAGGGGGTGGGTAAATGGACAAGATTAAAACTTGCATTTATGCACTCGGATATAGCCTCAAACATGCTGTCCGGCAACTGCTTAAGAACTATAGCCTGCAGGGAGTCGAACCCGGGTGCTTTACGGGGCTTCATGTGTTTAATGATATTCTTTACCTCGTCGGCATGCGTGAGGTCAGGTTCGGCCACCGCGAGTTGCTGACGACGCACTCGGAGGTCCCTATAAATCTGAGCCACAAATGCTGGATCTGCAGGGAAGGCATTGAGCTGGAAAGTTAATTCTAACTGATTGGCCATAGCTCAGCCTTCTGCTGGGGCGTATAAGCCATGCCTGCGTTGCCTTGAAGAGGCGGGATTGTGTCGCGCTTCTTAGTAAACGCTCTAGTCATGCGCCACAGACTATTATCCTGGGTGCATACTTGGGATAATTTATGATTCCAATTATCAGACTGCCAGGCAGTTATTTCAGAATTAATTTGCTCCTTCAGTTTATTTATCTGGGCTTTTGTTTGCCTTATTCTGATACGAGAATAGCGCCTACGCAGTTTATTTTTGTGCGAGATCAACTCCCTGATGTGTTCAGGAAGTGTATCTGCAGTAATCCGCGGTGTTTTTTTCCGGAACAAACTTGCTAATTCCCGACTGAATTATCTATATGACGTGCTCGACAGCAGAGTCTAATTCATCGGGAGAACTAATGAGAGCTGGTAGGTTAATTTCGTCGTCCAGGTAATCCCTAAAGCCAGACCAATTCGCATGCTTATAGTCTTTAATTTTTTCGAATTGGTGTATTGACTAGAATGACTTCGTTGAAAAACAGGCGGACAGGATAGTGGCCCGAAGCCAATTTGTGGAGCACTTCAAAATCCAAGGCCATGGGAAGGCCTTAAATTGCTGTATGCCCACAGTTCATCAATGTAAACAATCCGCTTCTCTTCCCTGTAATGTCGCATCGTTTTTAAATATTCACAACGCCAGTGGACAATGTTTGGCCGCTCAATTAAAATCTTTCTTTTGTTGCCACACCTTTTCCACTTAAATCCCATTTCCTTCAAAATGTACCTCAAAGTGTGCACTCCCCATGGAAAGTTTATTTTGTCTTTAATGGCGCTCAACTGTTTGGGATATATAGGTACTCTCTTCTGTACTAAATAAAAGTGTTAAATTAAATCCCGCATTACCCTCCTATAAAAATCATCACAAGTAACGTTTCTATCTTCGGGACACGAGCGATGTTTACTTGGTGTTGAGAGCGATGTATCGACTGTTATAGTACTTTCATTGCGGATCCTACTAACTAATTCATCGGGAGAACTAATGAGAGCTGGTAGGTTAATTTCTTCGTCCAGGTGTAATTCAGTCCAGGGATAATTACAAATAAAACATTATTACTGAAGGTACCTTCGAAATAAAAAAGTTTATGATTATAAATTAGTGTATAAAACAACTCGAGTCACTATCAAAACTGCCAGATTAGCTCCAGATTTCAATTATCGCGGAGAATTACGTGTCTGCATCTGGATAGTAAACCAAGTGAATGTTCCCAATTTACAAACATATATTATAATGTGGAATACAAACAAACTTTCTTTTGTTATATAACGGTTAAACTCGCAGAAGATACGTATTATGGTTTAGTGGTATGTTTTGAACCTTGGTTCTACATAGGAGTTGAAGATTTCGAAAACTGTATGGAATTTTCGAATATGAAACACAGTTTCAAAGAATGGTGTTACTCCAATCACACGCATCCACCTAATCAATTATCCGCTTTCGAAATCAAAAGTATGGAACGATGGGAGCAATGGCGGTGGGAAAATTGGCGGCCATGGCCTGTAAGAGATTTCTATATTCTCGAGAATGCTAAGAAAGGGCTTAAATTACCGAAGAAAAACTGTTTGTCAACTTTGTCAACCTGCATTTATTTTTTTTGCCCGTGGTCAGAGCCAAGTGTGAAAATACAAAACTTTTATTTGCAATTGGAATTGAAATATTATCGCTACCTACACACAAAGGATGCATTGCCGAAGAAAGTTGAAGAAACAGTACGAGATCTAGAGAATTACCTCGATAGTGATCGAAAATAAAAACTTGCCGAAACATTAAACGAGATTTTCGTGATATCCAATTCTAAAGGTTCGTTCCTCAAGTATCTATCAAGATTGCCACGATGACAACCGAAAGTGAAAGAAAAAAAAATCAGTTTCCATAAATGTGAATGCGGACGAGAAATCCACTATCGCATTTGAAAACATGAAATACTTTACTAAAAGTTAACTGCATTATGTTGTATGTATGTGTATATATATGTTTTATGTATATATATATATATGTTTTATGTATATATATATATATATATATATTATATATATATATGTTTTATGTATATATATATATATGTTTTATGTATATATATATGTTTTATGTATATATATATATATATATATATATATATATATATATATATATATATATATATATATATATATATATATATAAATTTTGTAATAAGAAATAAGTAATTGTTTAAAAGGCATGTTTATTAGATATCCTTACCTTTTGTCCTTTCCCTCTTTTCCTTGTATTTCAGTTATTCACCCTCTCGATTCTCACGTTTGAGCTCTTCGTATTTGTTCATCAAACCAACGATTTTCTCATCGAACACATTTTCCCTCATGAACCGAAATTTACTCGAGCCATACCCAGGAGACTCGACATTGATTTGCCTGTTATGCATCGTATTTATAGCTTGATTTATAGATCCCATGTACGATTGTTGGGGAAATGGTACGGATAATAAAACATTGATGGCTCCCCCGAAGCCGGTTAATGTATTTACAATTACCATTGTTTTATCGCATTGTTTCTTTCTGTAGTTTTCCACAGTTACCATTTATGAGCGAATCTATTAAATTAATGTGATAATTTGCAGCTACGTAGTTTAATTGAAAATAGTTTGTTTGTCTAATTTCGAAATTATTCTAGTTGTTTGTCAAACTATTAAAAGTTTCAAGCATTTGTTGCGAAGTCTGTAACAAATCGACAATTTTTTTTTTTTACATTGTCTGAATTTTGTATGGTTTTTTTTAAATCGTGTTGCATAACATTACAACATTAATAGACTTTTCAAAAGCATCGCCATTATTTTCGTATTTCTTTTTTTAAAATGAGATCATTATTTAGATTACACATTTTTTCTTATATTCACTCATAAGATGTGAAATGAAAAAGGAAACATTTTCTTTTTTCAAGTCTTATTGGTATTGGTATACCTTACCATTTTGAAAATCTTGACCAATATAATTACAAGTAAATGACTAACATACGAAAAAAACGTATAGATTATCCCGTATTGTATGTAAACTCTATCCATTAATAACAAAAAAAAATTGCAACCTTTGTCAATGCAGTTTCATTTCCATCCAAAGATTCACCAACTCTGAATACATGCAAAGCCCCCTTTGGTTTTTCGCAAGATGCTTCCGATGAGTGTTTGAATATGAAATGAGAAAACGATGCGGTGGAATCTTACAATGATTTGAATAGGATAATTTCAATCATATTCAATTGGCCAAAGGTCTCGGCGACTGATTTGTAGGATGGTTTCTTACGCACCAATCATCAAAACATTCTAAACATCATCAGTAATAATGTTTCGACAATTAAAAAAAAAATGTTTCTCGAGTAAAATAAAAGGGTGTGTAAAATCTTGCATCGCCGTCGAAGGGTATATAACAAGCGATTTTGTAATCGTGCCTTATTTGGACGACCAGAATTTAGTGTTGAACATCGATGTGGAAGGGGCTGTGCAGTTGTTGCGTAGTTCTCAGACTTGCTTCGCTCTCATCCAACCGAAAATTTCCATTCACCATTTGTTGGACACGTCTTCATCCGGAGACTATCTTTTCGAGCTGAATTATAAAATCCGAACGATCCAACGACATCCGCGATGAGATACAGTGAAATATCATTCCTATAATCAATTTAATCCGCAAGAATTTGAATCATCTGTGTTGCAGCAGCAGTATTTCCAACGAAACGCAGCCGTAGACGATTCGCTCAACAACTTTCAGAACACCATCGATGACATTTGGACGAATAAGGCCAATCACGTACACCTGTTCCTGCTAACTTTAACGTATTCGATTTCGAACAGGGGATTCAGTTTCCTCTGTGTGGACTTCTCGGCCGACTCGCAGAATTTGTGCGTCCCGAAACTCTTTGTGAAATACAACGTGGCCGACAAAAGGATAAATAACCGACCTGATATCGGAATATCTGTGAAAATATGAAAATCACACCTAAAGTCTTGAAATTGGGTAAAATCTCCTCTATCATCTCATCTTCCTGTGATAAACAGGCTTTCAGTTTTGCAACGAGTGGAAATACAAAGAAAAATATGGCAATCAAGGAAATGCTGCTTCTAATGGAAACCCACGACTGGTGTATAAAGGGGCATTTGATTTTTAAAATCAGTTTATAAACTGCGATGTTTCACACGAACCTGAGATTACCGACCACTACCTCTGCGATGGCGACAGGGCCGATTTGGATGATGACGATGAGGGTAATGACTACATTTCATCCCTATCGATGGGGAAACCCAAGTACGAAGAAACTATACGACAACAGATGAATAATTTCAACACGTTTCACAGGTTCATGTGTCATTCGTACACAGACACCGTACACTCATCAGCAATTACCAACTATTCGAGAAAATTGTGGAATTCGTGTCCCAATCAGGTAAATAAGTGTATCACAATCAACAAAAATAAAAAACCAAAAGATCTTAACAATAGGCAAGAACTTTTCGTTGAACAAAAAACTGAAGAAATGTGCTAATTTCGTCGATTACAATAAAATTAGAAATATCGATCGAAAATATGCCAATTTTATTACATCTCTAATGATACTAGGCTACATTTTGTCTGAGAAACATTTTGTGCCTGTGAAAATAATTCATCCGCTCTCTAAACGATACTGCGATAGTCTACCCGAAAACATTGTTCATCAATTGATAAAAAATGTATTCTGTTGTAATCGTTGTATGATGAGAATGTTGATCAATTTGAATCCATTGACTTTTTACAAGACTCATGAAAGAGGACGTGAAAGATGCATCAGGTCCCATTTAAAGTACATAAATTCCATGAAAAATGGCGGTTTTTGGCAGATTTCCAAGATTTAATTTCCTATTTTATTTTCGGTTGCTTACCCAAAACTCGAGCATACTGCACTGCTGTTTGCAACAAGTTGGTAAGCGAACTTAAACGTGATCCCTCCTACCAAAAACCCTTTAAAAGGTCCATGATCACTTCTGCTTATCGGCGAGCAGCTAAATTGAATCGCCACGATACGCAGATCGTGTATTTAAGAGATGGAAGTCCCATCACCATGGAATAAAAAAGAACAACAATAATCTACAAATCGACCAAAGTCCCAAGTCCTGCCTTGTAATAATGAGAAGAAAAAAATACACAACACAACTATGCGGGAAATGTGCTTGCCGAGTTTCTAAATGACTCGAGTTCACCCTACTCATTGGAAGTGGAATTGATGCTTTGAAATCCTGTGCAAGGCGGGTAGATGAGTCAAGTTAACGAATTGATTGAAAGTGAAAAAAACTAAAATCAAAACAAAAACCAAAACAACATTCGTGAATCATCCATCACGTTCTATTTACAAAAACCTAAATAGACTTTTCATACCCGATACGAAAATCTCTGTTTGATTTACATTACCTTGTACAAAAAAATAACTGAAGTGAGGCCCGACCGGGGAGTGTTGTTTCATGCTTGGCGAAATAATTTTTCGTGTGTGTGGGAGTGCGGTTAATCTGAGATTAGCTCAAAATGCACTTGGGCAGGGTAAAAACATGTCCACCTTGAATTACGTAAACAAGCAAATGTTGAATGATACCGGCCACCAGTAAATTTTACTCAACCAACAAACACACAATTTAAAAAATAAATAAATAATGGAATTAAAAACGAATTTTTTTTTCTTATTGGTATCTGAACGGTATATAACCGCAGGAGCACATCAAACTTCATCATCTAGTCTTCATCGTCGAGAAGAGCATCATGTGGGCGAGGTGTGCTACATACGGAACATGTGACCATGAACCTGTCTTGTGGAAATGTTTCAGTGACGAGAAAAATCAGCCATTCAAAATTCGATTTTGAACGCGTATGGAATACGCTGGTATGAAGGCTGGGTACCTTACGGGTGTGGGTTGAGCATAGTGCAAAAAGCTGAGAAATTACAGACACATCAACGTTTCAAAAGCGGAAAAGTATGAGATTTTGCGGAGGCAATTTCTGCCCCCATGCCTATTCACTAACTCGATTCACAATCTCGAAGACTGTATACCGAATTTTGTAGAGGAGGTGAAAGATGTAGTTGACTCGGCCATATTCACATGATGTATCACCCACCGTGGATTTTGTGCCATGGAAAATGTCTGCATTTTTATTGTGTTTTTTTTCTTTAAAATAAAGAATTTTGTAATTTATTTTTGTATGCAATTCTGAAAAATATTTTTTTGTATATAATATCTAATTATGGCCCCAAATAAAGAAAAAATAAACAAATACATCGATACTATTTTGGATTCTCAGTAAAAAAAATCCTACCTTAAACGATGATTCCTACTCCACTGAAATATATATCAAACTCTTGCGTCATACGCAAGATGGAGAAATATTCAAAAGTTGTTACATACCAAAACCGACCAAAAAAATATATTCAATTTTTAAAAAATGCATGAAATGTACGTGATTTTAAAAGAGGTAATCAATCAGCACTCGTGTATAGATTTCGTCCTTTTTCTCTTGCGTAAAATTGTAGACCAACTGGTTCTTGACGATCAAGATAAACGGCCGCTCATAATAAACAGATTTATTTTGGCACTGACTCACTTTGTAGACAATTTCCCAAGAACAGAAACGTTGTTTCGACGAACGCTGATAAACCTTCGTCGTGGTGGAGGAAATTTCGACTTAATTGACAACATTTCGAATAATTCGCCTTTTTATGTGTTATCGTTTATTACTTTACAAAATCCATTCTCGAAGTGTTTATACAAGGTTTGATGAATATTGACGAAACTTTTGACGATGCGGAAAAATTGAGACTGTTGGGCCAGACGGTCAATCCCAAATATTATTTCGAAGTTTCGAAAAATACTGCTACGATTGGCGAGGGCAATGGTGACAAAACTCGAGACGAGTTTCACGTGGAAAACGACGCAGGTGTGTGATCTGCTCGATCCGAACATGGCCGCGATATAAATGAATGTGAATGATGGCAAAGTTAAAGATGATGATTACGATAGCGAGGACAAATGCAACTTGCGCGACATAGATAACGATTGGGAGAATTTTAACGAATTCACAGAATCTGCCACCGTTCATCGCGAAGATCATGTCGATGAGAATGAGCCGCTCGAAATTAGCGAACTGAATGAACGTAAAATTGAAACTTTAATTTTTCTCGAAATCTGACGAACGTAAATTCATCGTGAATATAAGCAAAAATACGATTGGAACATGATTTCATAATTTAGTATCCCCACGCCAGAGATCAGTTAGTATTTGTTGTACTGGAAGCGAAGCAAGAAGATGACTTACTACTGCATGTTTTAGAGAAGGCAACAAAACATTTTGCAGCGTGATTCCAGTAGAGGTTTTTGTATGTGGCGTTACCAAAATTAAATCTCAGGTGGAAGCAAACGTTCGTCCACCAGACTTATTATTCTCATTGTTTTCTTCTGCATTAGTGTATGTAGTATGGAGTCAAACTGAACGTTTTTGTTTAATCGGTAGCCTACCTCATTGCATCGCTGAACCAACATAATCTTAAGTGCATATCATATAACTATATTATTTAAGGAAAAAATAAAATAATGACATCCACAAAGAACTCTGTGAAACCACGAAAAAATGCAAGGAAACCTAACTGGGTACACCACTAGTTGTAAGAAACACTTTCTGAATCCATTTAAACATGAAAAACAACAACAACAACGAAAAGGAAGGAAGAAATAAAGAAACTTTATACACAGTTTATAATATTTAAACCGTTTATTTATTATTTCTTATAAGACATTTATTTGCGGTCGTAAACAGTTTATTTCGAAAATTGATGTCGCTGCTAACAGTTGTTTAATAATTCGAAACAAATTATAACCCCTCCGTAATTTCTTGATTAACTTGAAACATTCAATTCACTTTTACTTCCATTCAATGTTAAGCTACTTTTCTTGGAAAAATGAGCTTATATAATCATGCAAATGTCTGTCTGTGATGTACTGTATGTCCCCTCATAATAACATTCGATCCTGTGAAACATATTTCACCAAATTCGGTGCACATATTGAACTTAGTAAAGACATCTGATTTTTACAATGTTCTGCAAAGCCGTTTTCTTGATTTCAAAAGGGTTGTTATTTTAATACAGTAGGGTGACATTTCATATCTGGGGAATGATTTTACTAGGTAAAACCAAATCGTGTATTCTCACAGTTAATCTTGTACGTCTTTAATCTAGGAAGGTACGTTCTTATTGGTTCGCCATCGTGAAAACAATAAGCTTTTAACATCATATCTGGAAAATTACTCAATAGATTCCTGCCACATTTTGCAGGCAACTAGTACCTTTTAGGCCTATAGTAGGCAATGGTACCATATACAACTAAGATTAATGTGGCACTTACTGTATTTTCACAACGACGTCATACAAATATTTGTTTTTAAATTTGGTGTGTGTGTGTGTGTGTATATATATATATAATTCTACTACATTTGATATGAAGGAAGGAAGTATCGACCAATAAATAACCTTTTTCATTCATCATTTTGTAATATAGCGCACTCACGAAAAAATAAAGTTATTGTATCGTAACACGGAAAACAATCTACCCATTCCAACCAAAGTTGACAAACAAGAAGTATGCTGATATGAATTAATTGGTTCATGCATTTAGTTTTAATTGGTGGCAATATAGACATTTTGATAATTATTCTGTATCTATGAAACGGTGTGACCATTTTCAAGCAATCTTTGTATACTGTATCTAATACTATGTATGCCATGATAACATATGCGATTTAAATGTGTAAGAAACTTAATTTTGACATGGTGACTATATAAAAATTTTGATTCGTTTGGTATACAGCATGTCGCATACTGTTTTTTGACCAATTTCAACCAAACTTGATGTGTTGAACGTATCACCTACAATTACTAAATATGCTGGTACATTGTCTCTTTTGTCTGCAATATTGTAAGGTACCGCTACACCAGGAAAACATATTGAGTCAAATGTTGGAAAACAATAAACCTGTTACTACCTAATTTGGCAAACAAAATTCACTACGCTGACCAAATAAACTTATATCTTTTACGTGGGTCGGTCACTTATTTTTAACATGGCGACGACATGAACGTTTTGATTACTATTGTATAACCACAGAGCCGTGTAACCAAGGAACGAAAAAACAAAAGAAGGGGGGCATACACTTTTTAAATATTACACATGGCACATGTACTAGTGAATGTTATCGGAAATTTGATACAAATATCACAGCTTGTTGTAAATAAACAATCGAACGAAATGAGACTTCATCAATGTTTTAAACAAAACATGTTATATATTACAAAATAACTGGAATAAATAGTTTCTGGACCGATATTGGTACGTTAAATGTGGTTTAACATAAAATAATACAGGCATTATCAAAGCAGTTCAGCTTACCTTTCATTTTATCATTGATAAATTGGGCACTCATATGCGCAAATATACTGACTCATGGGGTGTAATTGTGTGCATATTCTCAATCATTAAAATATAGACTCAATGAATGAAAACATTTTTTGTAGAACGTTTTATTCTCTTCATTTATGCTCTATACAATTTCCCATGCAGAAAAATATCTGATAGTTGTTTGTTAAGAACTAGATTAAATATTTTGACCGGCAGCCAGTTTTCAATTAAATATATTGCAAAACTAAGAGGCTCGAGGGCATTTCGCTTGTTTTCTGACAGCATTAACAAGTTCAAGTGCCAGATTAAAAAAAAAAATGTACACGCTAGTTGAATTACTCCTTCAAAATGTGCATATTTTCTTCTTCGCTTTATACGATAATTTTTACAAAGTATAGCTCTCTAAAAACCTGGAGAGCGGGGGTTGAAGGAACTGTCTGTGGCCTTCTACGGTATTGTAGCCCAAACATAATGGTGTGAGCTGCAGGGTTTGTTTCGCTGCTGCATGCATTTCCGACCTGGAACGCCACCTCCTCGCAGTTATGCTCAGGCGAATTCTGTACATTTTACTACTAGGGCTATACTAGGCAATCCCACGGTCATTTTCACCTTTCGTGCGCTGTAAGTGAACTCAAAACATTTTTAACATGCGTGTCAGCCCAAAATTCCAACCAGGTCAGCTTGCACTACCCGCGTTCAAACATTTGACATAAAATTACATTACAACATTTTACATAGAGGTATTCAAGGAAGCACGATTATTTGCCTTTCGTGCTGACTTAAAAAAAGCACTGAAATACAAGTTAAATAACTTTAATATGGATCCTCACGTTTCTCTTGTCGCTTTTATAATAGGATAGGAAACGTTATTCCTCTGGAAATACCAGCTCGCCAAAAAAAAAGGGGATGTGTATTTTTAAAGTTTTTAATTGCTTGTAGCTTGTAACTGTCAGACTACTCGCCTCGCACCACGATAAACAGGGGTCACATCTGGATTTTCATGTGTAGGAAACGTGGCGGGCGTTGCTGTTGGCCAGTGGGTAGTGTCGGGGTACTCTCAATACTCAGTTTTTTGTCGCTGCTCCATCTGTACCTCTCTTCGTCACTATCAGCTCTGAAGAGCTTAGTTGTTAACCGCCGCTTATATCTCTCTCATGTCACTGTTGTTAACTTACAGCTTTGTTTCACCTCGACATTGATCGTTTAAAGAGTTGCATACATTTTTCATCATCAGTTAATGCTAATTTTGTGACCAACGAATATCATAAATTGATTGCAGAAGCCACTTAGATATGACGTGAAATACGGGTTCTGTACGTGCCTTCAAATTTACCTATCATGTTTCAAATTGCCGACTGAATTATGATTATCTTCAGAACCATGAGTCTTTGTGGGAAACTCTTTTTCTTATGAAACTTGCAAATAATCAGCACTTCAGTTAATCTTGTGGTCTGTATGTAACAGAGACTCCAGTTCCCTTGTCAGCCCTACAATTAAATGTTTGGTGAGAAAAAAAAAACATGCAAAAGAGAAAACATATGACACGAGAAATCATATAGAAAATAATATAATGTATTTGCAATGTATTACATTTAGTCAAACTATGTTTTTGTTCATCTAATCGATAAGTGTAACTAGGAATAATACGTTATTAAAAACAATCTCAACAAGTTTGCACCCTGACCTTGCTTTCCAAAGATATTTTTTCCCGAACAAAAAATGAAGTAAATTTCATTTCGTACGCGGTAATTTGTTTGAATAAATAAGCCAAGTAGACTTGTTTTTTTTTTAACAAGGCGTGCCTAGTGCCGAGACAAAACGAACAGGCAGTCAGGTGGTTTCCCTATTCAACTGCTTCATAGCCCGCCTGGTTGTGTGCTGTTGCCACTGCTTGCAGCTCGCACTACTGCTCGCGCCAGACATCGTGGCCCTGTTGAGCTCCCTCGTCCTTCATTAATGCGATGGACACGGACGGGCGCAGCAACGGGTAGAAAATACTAACGGCACGATTATCTGTACTCGTTACTAAAAGCATTTTCAAAGGTTACCTGCTTCCCACCAAGGCGAACCTGGTTCAATCCCCGGCCGGTTCACCGGATTTTCGCAAGTGGGAATCGTGCCGGACGATGTCGTTGGTCGGCGGGTTTACTCGGGGACCTCCCGTTCCCCCCGCTCCTTTATTCTGGCGCCACCCCATACTCACCTCATTCACCCTCATCGGTTCTCAAGACCTCGCTGTTAAGAGCCACCCAAATCTCTTCACTCACTCCAAGGTTTCCGTTGGATGATTTCACACTAAAACCTGGTTCAGTTCACATTCACGCCGATCACGCCAAACGAAGCCGTCCAAATGTAAATAGATATTCGGCATTGCCGTTTTAGTGCATGTGCGAAAGCTCAGTTTTTGAATATAGGATTACGACGTAAATGCACGACAAGAAACTAAAATCTAAATATTTATTTATTTATTTTATTGTTTGGTAATAAGAAAATGTAGCAAATATTTTATGAAATAGGCTTAGTTTTAAAGTTGTCTCAAAGGTACGTTTTGAAGGAAAGACTGCACACTCGTAGGCGGAATGTTTAATGAGCGAGTGAAGAGATTTGGGCGGCTCGTAACACCGAGGTCTTAAGAGCCCTTGAGAGTAAAGCGAGATGAGTATGGAGCAGCACTGGAATGCAAGAGTAAGGGAAATGGGAGATCAGTGAGAAAAACCACAGACCAGCGGCATCGACCTGCACGAATCCCACATGCGAAAATCCGGAGGTGACCTCGTCGGGAATCAAACACGTTTCTCCATGGTGGGAGGAGACTTGTATAACCACTACACCACCACGGCCCCAGGAATGCTTAACGTTCACTATCCGATTATAGTTGTTATGTCTTACATACGCAATGACGTCGTAACAACAAATTTGTACTAACATGCTAAAGCCAAGTGTTTTTACGTATGTTAATATTAGCGCTACGCTTTAAACGGTTACGTCTGCCTAAAAGCGCTTACTTAAAGAATATTTTATTAAAAATAATAAAAACAATATAGCTGAAGAAACCAGTTTAAAAGAATAGCTGAAAACATGACTTTGCTATGTCATGAACTGAACATAATGCAGGTAAATTATCTCTAATATTTAGGCGCGGAAATTATTTCGAAATAAGACGACACTGCACGCCCAGTTGCAGGAATATTTGTAAGAGATTGACTGAAAGTTTTCCAAATGACGTATAGGATTGTTTGGCCTAGTTACGGAGCAGACATGTATACGCTCGCTCGACCAGGTCCGGGTCAGCGTTCAAGAAGCACGCTACTGTCTGCGCCAGACGTCATGGCACTTGTCTGAACGTGGGTGCGGGGGTTTGTTGGGGAGAGGTAGAACAACTACGTACGCGGCTCTGGCTTTCTAGCATCCAACCTAGAAACATTACCCCATCACATGCAGTTTAACTGCAGATTTAGTTTTCAATAGATGCCAGTGAATATTTAGGAATATATAAAAAGGTTATTTATAGAAGAGAAAAGGAAGAAGTAAAAAAGTATGAGTAGGTGTTATGACCGCGAGGCTAAATAGGTATGAGTGTTAAGACATACTGATCAACAAAGTAGCTGATAGGGTTGCCAACAATTTTGGCATCAGTAACAGGTTTATCCAAAGAATAATGAAGGCTTGTGGTATGGTAGTCCATATATATCACCTATAAGTTCACCATATAAAAAATTGCAGGCAACTGTGCCTACCAGAAGACATAAGTATAATGGCCAAATCGCCTTGTTCGAGGTCACAAGTTGCATCTAAGACATAAATTTCGCAGTGATAACTTCAGTGGATTGAAAAGGGCATACAACTATACATACAAGAATTCTAAAGCATATATTTTTTCTCGAATTTTTGTTTTCAAGTTCATTCAAGGTTATGGGACCAATGTCAAGGTTGTCTGTATCCAAAACGGTAGTAGTAGTTTGTAAAGTAATATGCTTGCTGACTTTTATGTACCTTTTCTCTGGTTTTCGTTTTTAAAGTCATTCAACGTGATGGGGCTACTGTTCAGGTCACCTGCATCTAATAGGTGGTAGTTGTTAGTAATGTAATATTTTTGTTGACGTTTATGTATTTTTCTCGTGTTTTTGTTTTCAAGGTCATTCAAAGTCATAAGGTTAAGGTTAATTTCACCTACATCTAATATGATCATAGTAGTTAGAAATGTAATATACTTGTTGACTTTCATGTATTTCTTGTTGAGATTTTGTTTTCGAGGTCATTCAATGTAATGGGGTCAAGGTCGAGGTTGCCTGCATCTAATATGGTGGACATAGTGTGTAATGTATTATGCTTTGCTGACTTTTATGTATTTTATTAAGAGTGTTTTTTCAAGGTCATTAAAAATCATGGGGTTAAGGTCAACCTAATCTGCATCTATTATGGTGGTATTTGTTACTATTGTAGTGTGCTTGTAGACTTTTTTTTATCGAGTTTTGGTTTTCAAGGTCATTCATGGTTATGGGGCCAAGGTTAAGGTAGTCTGCACCTAATATGACGTTAGTAGTCTATAATGTAACATGCTTGATGACTTTAATGTATTTTATTGCTAGTTTTTGTTTTCTAGGTCATTCAAGGTCATGATGTCAAGGGCAAGGTAGTCTGCATCTAATATGGTGGTAGTAGGTAGTATTGAAATGTGCTTGCTGACTTTGATGTATTTTTCTCTAGTTTTTGTTTTCGAGGTAATTTAAGATCAAGGGGTCTCAGTCAGGTCACCTGCATTTAATATGGTGGTAGTAGTTAGTTGTAATATGCTTGTTGACGTTTATGTATTTCTTCTCGAGATTTGGTTTTCAAGATCATTCAAGGTCATGGGGTCAGGGCCATTGGTACCTACATCCAGTATGGCAGTGGTAGTTTGTAATGAATTATGCTTGTTGACTTTTATGTATTTTTTCCCGAGTTTTGGTTTTCAAGGTAATTCAAGATCATGGGTTTGAGGTCATGGTTACTTGCATCCAATATTGCGGACAGGTGATATCTACCACGATGGCGGTTGCCTACCTATATGGTGGTCGCCTACCAAGATGGTGGCTGCCTACCAAGATGGTCGCCCCTTGCACCTACCAAGATGGTGGATGTGTATGGGTGAGGGGTGACCTCTAGAAAGTTCATTTTTTAGTACATTTTTAAACGATTATTAATAATCATTTGATTAATTTCTAATAATATTTTATAGATTTTAAAAATGATTTGAATACATTTTTAATAATACATTTCTTAGTGAAAATAAAATTTTATAAATAATTTTTAATAAATTGTTGATGAAACATTTTCAACAATTTTTAAAATATGTTTTTAAATATTTTTTTTTGTTCTTTTAATAATATACTTTTTGGGATTAAAATTTTCTTTTTTTTTTTGGAATTTTTTTTACTTTTTTGGATTTTTGAGTTAGATGTCAAAGGTCAAAGGCAAAGGTCCTGGCCCTGCTCTTCTGCCTCTGGGGTCTCTGATACCGATCACCGGGGTCGTTGATTCTTGACCCTGGGTCGCTGATCCGTCTCACTGCTCTACCCAGGGTCACTGATCTGCCTGGGAAAATGGGAATTTTTTTTAGGGGAAAAAGGGACGTTTTTACTGAACATCTAAATTTTTAGGGACATTTAGTTCATTTTGAGGAAAACATGGAAATTTTGAGGGGAAAAGAAGAGAAAAAAGGAAAATTCCAACATGATGGCAGGCGGTTCCTCCGCTCCTATCCCCCATCCTTTTGCGCCAAAGTAATTTTTATGTAGTACTCGCAACATTACAAATTAAATTGTTATTGTGGATTTATTCATTTTCTGACATGCACTACCAAACCTAATAAACGGAGAAGAAAGTGCTAGAAAGTAGAACAGATTGGTGGTAAATGATTAAATATTTTCAATCAACCACTGCGAAATAGAAGTTGAGTGTATCAGGATGGACCTTCCTGTACGACATTTTGGAACTCTGGCTCAGTATCTTTTCATTTGACTGCATGTCATATTACTAATATTTAAAACGTACCTCCACTCTCCCAACATTTACGTCACCATAACCTCTACGATTTTGGTAGGTATGAGATCAAAGTGCGGGGACTTCAAAGTCAGATGTTGGTAGATGTGTTACAAAGAAAATGCAATTCTCTATCTCTATTTGTGTACCTATTTCGTACAGGCACTGAATACGGTCTTCCACCGGTTAAATTTTCGATTTTTGGCCAACCAATTTGGACTCAACTTAGAAACTGCAATACCTTATCCCGCAAGGAAGGTAATTCTTAAAGAAACGTTCATTTAGTAAATATTTATATGCGTGAATGTTTCGTGTGTAAGACAGTCCAATATAAGGCAAGTATCAAATTTGTATATATTTTGCTTATCTTGTAGTTGTGGGACTGACAACGATTTATATATAATATATATATATATATATATATATATACACACACACACACACATATATATATATATAATGTTGGCGAATCATGTTTGTGATCACAATGTGAAATATTATCAAACAAATACTAATCGCGTACGCCACACTGGCTAGCATTCGCATAACATGGCGCGAAACACTGAGAGGCCAATTGCTAGAAAGCACACTTACACATGTATCCACCAATCAGTTAGGTGCCTGATCGGTGTGGTGTCTGCCAGCCACCAAGTATTTCAAATTGGGTTACTTACCATTACTAACACGAATAGCCAATGGAGGCAGTTCGGTGAGAAACCACATCATAACAAAACACTTCGAGTTGAACTGTCGAGCTTAGATGTAACGGTACTATAGACTGTTCGCGCCAAAGTGAGCTCTTAACACTTTTCGTAATGGTGCGTCACACATGAAACATGCAAGCAATTTTATTTATACTTCAGTTTGTGTATGAATGAAAATAAAAACTGAGTTACGACTTAATACGTAATCTTTAATGACATTTGGGTGCATACGTCCATATATAAAATGCGACAGGCATCAAGAAGTGCTCACATTAATGCGAATAGTTTCCTTCAAAATATATATATAGTAGCTCGTTGCATGTATTCTATATGTTATTATGTTTTAAAAGGTGGATATTTTGAGTATTTTTAAATAACCGTAGATCTTTTAAAGGACTATAATCACTCCCGCAGATAATACTGTAGTAAATTCGTGTTATAACACTTTAATAATCAATAACTATTTACTGTAATTCAAATTTGGTTAAGACATGGCGATGCATGTAAATAGGCCTTTACTTTATGAACGGAACAAAGCAGGAACAGTAAAACTGCGCGGATTATTTTGAGGACAAGCTAAACTTTACACACTTATAGACCTAATCTACCTTTGCATTGGATTACAGTTAACAAGGGTCCTTCAGGAATGTGCGAACTAAATACGGAACTTGCAAAGAAAGACGTTTAGGGATCACGTGCTGTATGTTTTAGAGTAATATTGGCCACTTACTGGAGAAACGAACAGTGAATATACAGTAGTTGTTCGGGTATTCAAGACTAGACTACAGGCCATTCATTTCGAGACATATCATGGTCTCTAATTATCATACATATGAAAACATTATTCCATATGATGTATTATTTAATATTTTTAATGATTATCACTTTATGTTTTCAAAGATCTCGTGTGTGTTGGCAAGGGGAATTATAACGTAACACCTCCTTTCATATTTACAATTATGCATGATTTGGAAGTAATTTTTTTCAGTGGTCCAGTGTGGTATGTTCAAATTATAGTTTACTATTTGTTTCTCAGATCTGATACAGGCTAGTTCATAATTCCGAAGGTTTCACCACTAATTTACTTTAACTGCATTACATATAATGTGTTGGAATATATTCGGACTAAACTGAGCTCACAGAACTATTATTCAAGTTTTGCATCCTTTTCCCTCCAAAGCCATGTGTTGCTGCAGCTCTTAGCTACGCCCACTCCGCGGCACGAGCCTGTGACTTGCGAGGGGGCAGCCTGCCTAACATACCCGAAGGGGACTTATAATAAATATTTTCAGCTACACGAGATCGCTCATTTTTTGTGACGAGAAGTACATACTTATATATAGACACGTAAATTAAATTTATGTTCACATATTTATATACCTATACATGTAGGTATATGTATACATAATTTATATAGTTATATGTTCATAACTATATATAAATTATTTAAATTCCTATTTTATATAAACAGTCCTATTATATATATGATAGTACATGCGTGTTTTCTTCCAGGTTGAACAAGAATATGGGTTTTCTCAGAGTGGTCCCTACCGCAAAAAATGAATTGCGAATATGTAGGACTGCCTTTCAACTCGACGACCACGGAGCCTCCCCCTGAATCATCGCTAACTGGTCGTTTCTAGTGAATATTCAGCGATCGAGTTTTCACCTATGTTCAAAAATGCATGGTGGCATGAGAGAATGGCTTGTACAAAGAGTACTTTTAGTGTGTTCAGTCTGCTGGAGTCAGTCTTTCCATCAGTCGCAATAGCAATCTTTCCATCAATCTTTAACAATCATCACCACCACAACCATTATCTCTACATGACCCCTACATGACCCCTCCATCGCCCCATAGCTCCATAGCTCCATCGCTCCATAGCTCCACCGCTCCATCGCTCTATCGCTCCATTGCTTCATCGCTCCATCGCACGTGATGTCTCAGTGCTTGCACGTAATTGTTCAGCTGCAATCCTGTGGTAACCCGGCGATTGGCTGGTTGGTGTCTGCACAATGAATTAATGGTGTAATATGATTGGTTCAAAGTCAGTATAACATCAAACATTTTCCATACGCATATATTATAAGCAGCAGGGAGGTAGGCTGTGAGGCTTAATGTGACAATGGCTGTCGTAAAAGATACTTAGTCTCGGTTAGCTTCTGCATCTTTGCATAGATTTTCCTCGAGTTTTTGCTTTCAAGGTCATTCAAGGCCATGGGAACAAGACTAAGGTAGTTGTATCTAATATTGCGTTCGTAGTATGTAATGTCATATGCTTGTTGACTTTCAAGAATTTTTTCATTTTTTCTTTGTTTTCAAGGTCATGAGGTTAAGGTTGAGGTAGTCTGCATTTAATATGACAGTGGTAGTCTGTGATGTAATATGCTTGTTGACTTTTGTGCATTTTTGTCGATTTCTGTTTTAAAAGTCATACAAGGTCACGAGGTCAAGGCCGAGGTAGTATGTATCTAGTATGGTGGCAGTAGCCTGTAATGTATTTTGCATGCTGACTTTTATGTATTCTCCTATGTTTTTTTATTTTCCAGGTCAATCAAAGTCATGAAGTCAAGGTCGAAGCATCTGCATCTAATATGGTGGTGGTAGTCTGTAATGTATTATGCTTGTTGACGTTTATGTGTTTCTCTAAGTTTTTATTTTAAAGGTCATTCAAGGTCATGGGGTCAAGGTTGAGGTAGCCTGCAACTGCTATTGTGATAGTAGTCTGTAATATATTACACTTGTTGACTTTTATACATTTTTCCTCGAGTTTTTATTATCTAGGTCATTCAAGGTCATGGGGCTAGGCAGTCTGTATCTAATATGGTGGTGGTAGTATGTAATGTATTATGCTTGATGTCTTTTATGTATTTTTCTCGAGTTTTTATTTTCAATGTCATTCATGGTCATGGGTCCAAGGTCAAGGTTAGGGGTTATGGGTCATGAGTCACAGGGAAAATTACTAATAGGCATTGGCTTCCAAGATGGTGGTGGCGTACCAAGATGGTGACCTCCAGTAATATATAAACAAATGACGAACGAAAAAACAAAGCATATGAACAAATGACGAACAAAAAAAATCAAGATGGGCAATGAGTATAGGTGAGGAGAGTGGAAATCAGGGAATCAGTCATCTGCTGGCGTCGAACAGTGGCGAGTAGTAGGTGGGGGGAGGGGGAGGGACTTCAGGAAATGTAAGTTTTTAATTAAATTTTTTAATCGATTTTTAATTTTTGTTCATTTTTCAATTTTCGGATTTTTTAAAGAATCTTTTTAGAATTTTCTGGTATTCTTTGGGGAGTTTCTGGATTTCTTGAAGGTTTTTTTAGTGTTTTTGGGTTGAAGGTCAAGGTCAAACGGTCAGGGGTAAAAAGTCAATGACATACATTATGGTGGCTGGGTGACGTAACAAGGTGGCGGCTCCCACGGAATCGGCTTCGCCGCCCCACGCCCTTGTCTTTCAACATACCAAATCATACTACTGTAGGTAGTTAGAACATGTATTATATAGAGGTTGGGCAGCTCTTAACATCGTGAGCCAGTGATCGTGAAGTGAGGTGAGAATAGAGCAGTGCCTGAATGCAAGGACTGGGAGACGAGAAGAAACATCGCCAGCTAACAGTTTCAGGTCGACGCATGAGGCCCATGCAATGTTATAAGACGGAAGAATACATAATGTGCATACAAGTAGATCGTAAGGAGGGCTTTCGAAAAGAGGATATATATATATATATATATATATATATATATATATATATATATATATATATATATATATATATAAAACTAATAGGCTGAGGGACTTTAACGTCACACATCAACTAAGAACACCAGCAATTACTCGTTTAGGAATCTACTTTACCTGCCCTGTTATTTTTTTGTTCCCCCAGCTAATTATATTCCTTTAATTGGACTAGGGCGGGAGTAAGTAGGGAATGTGTTAGTTTTCGACAATAGACGTTTGGGAGTTTGATGTAGGATGACACTAAATGAGCAATGCCGGAGCTGAGTTGTTAACCAGGGTCACGCTGTGTAGCCCTGGTGGCGGGAGACATAACTGAGCCTTCCGTCCGTTAGACGACAGCCATCCTTCTGGAACACTGGGCAAATTACCATTTCTCCTCGTAAAGATAGTTAAGTGGCAAATGTCTTTATAACGACAGTAAAAAGTTAGAGAATTGGGCTCCAGGAAACGCGACTATTGAATATAACCTGTCAAACGCCGATGAGATATTTGTCTAATGTTATAGTAAATTATGTTACGAAGAAAGCTAGGATTACAGGGCATTAATTTGGAAAGTATTTTGGCATATGTGTTACATGGTACGAAAAACCTTGAAATGATTTGATTGTAAAAATTGCAACACCCAGAAAGAATAGCCCGAATGAATCCAAACTCTCGGAGGATGTGTAGAACAGTGTACCAGCAAACAGTGATTACGATTTCAGCAGCACCCTGTCTTGTGTAACCAGAAAGGTCCGTGTTACACCAAGGTCAGTCAGTGAAGAGCTGTGAAACGATGTGAAAGCAAGTGCTCGGATGCCTCGTCGATGTCAAAGGGCGTCATATCAGCATGTAAGTGAGTTCGGACGGAGCAGAATAATCGGTGTCCAGGAAACGGGTTTGTCATGCCATGACATTTCGCCTCGTACAGAACATGTGCTACGACATTGATGCGTGTGTGTAACCAGTGGATAGAAGAGCGACTGGTACGAAGCGACGAGCGAGTAGTAGACCTCGTAATGTGACCACAGCATGGGATGACCGCCATATTAGCTGATGGTTGTAACGTACCATACCGCTTCGTCCACAGCGTTGGCTCGCCACTGTAACACTGCAACGGATGTGGACGTGTCTGTGTAAAAGGTCCGATGACGTCTGCTGCGGGCTGGACTGGTGGCACGCATTACACATGCCATTGCGTCGGCTTCCATTGTCCAGAAACCACAAACGTCTCCGACTGCGATAGACACGTGAACGCCGTCGCTGGCGTGCTGAGCGGCAAAATGTAGTGTTTCCGGAGGAGTCCCGATTCAATCTGCCCTACAATGATGGCCGCGTATACATGTTAGACGCTAACATAGTGACCTCAATCTGGCAGCCTGCATTGTGGAGCGCCGGAGCTGCATAGAGGACACACGCCAAGTGTGATGGTTTGGGACGCCGTTGGATACATCATGCGATCTCAACTCCTACGTATTGGGGGTAATCTGAACAGCAACCGCTACATCAGGGATGTTTTAGAGCCCGAGGTACTGCCCCTCCTTTCAGCAGGACAATGCCCGGTCACGTGTGGCGAGGAATGTGCAAGCCTTCTTCAACGAACGATGTGTACCACTGCTTCCCTAGCCTGCACGTTCGCCTGGCATGTCACCCACCGAACATCTCTGTGATATGATTGTTCGGCGACTTGTTCGTCACAGACCTCCAGCAACCACTGCTAATGCTTTGTCGACTCGCATACAAATCGCGTGGCGGAAGATTCCCCAGGAACATATCCAAATCCTCTTTGATTCCATGCCACGATGTTTAGGAGTCCTTATTGCAGCATGTGGGGTCTTCACGCCGTACTGAATTCTCAAGGACAGATATCATGGACATTTCTGCAATCCTAATCGATTGCATTTGGTCATGTACCTAATACGTGGTATAAAGTTAATTTCAATCACATGTGTCATTCTTGGTGTTGCACTTTCCGCAAATTTTAGTGGTAGTTGTGATGGAAATATTTACCCAAAGGCCTTAAATTTTATGTACTACGCAGTGAGATAAGAGTCTAACAAACCTCAAAAGCTATCCACATTGTTTTTGATAGTGCTATTGGCGTAAATGCAGACCAATGCACAGGTAGAATAAGCACTCTACCAAACTTTCCTTCTATGGTTGAAACATGTGAATTTGACAATTCCTTTGTCATTTTTGCAGCTAATGTTGGCAACATGCGCAGAAGACGACAATTGTGCTGTATCATGTTTTTAGTCTAGTGAAGACTTGGAAGACTCACTGGAGCCGTATATGTCCAAAGTGATCCGGTGTCACTCATCAGACTCTTGGCATAGCAGCAGTACACAATGCCATGCTTTCATTTCGTCGCTCGCTGAAATATCATGTGGAATGAAACTAACCAATTTGCAGTTAAGAGTAAATTTTCTGTATTTTTTCTTAATAATACGAGTATATTAAAGTCGTTTGGAGGTCTTCTGGTCAATCGAAGCAAACGCACTAGTGTATTTGGTCGAATGATTAGCGTATGTTCAAGTAGAAAATTTTTAGAATGAGGTGCTTAGCAAGCTCACTAATATATATATATATATATATACATTTATAAATTTATATATTTATAAATTACGTGTTTTTCCAGAAGCAACTATACAAGCCGATTTTCGCAGCGCCGTTATCTGAGTTTGAAATTGGTTATCAAAAGCTGATGTTAAAAATAGCTCTTCTTTCCTTGAATATATGAACTATTATTGAATGTGTTGTACATAGACTAAAGAGGAAGGTGTTCCATAACGTACTTTTCTTTGTCAGTGATCTCTGTGGCTTTGACCATTGATTGTTTTGGAAACGTGAAAGATAAATTCAAAATTTTTGAGCGAATTATATTTCAGTTTATTTAAGTACTTTTTTTATTACGGGTTTAAATATCAAGTTAAACTTCAGCCAAATTTTGAAGGTATGCTTATTATATCTGTTATTTTAGAATAAAAAACTTACGGGTTATAGACCTATTAACATGTAGAACGCTTTGAAGTAATTTAATTCTATAGGTAGAAAAATAAACCTTGGTAAGGACTCCAGAAATATAAGCTAAATTTTGGGAGGAAAATAGAAAAATGAAAATGATACTTATATTTTGCTACTAAAATGGTGGCCAGTTCAAGGCGAGAATTCCCGTCATGATTCTTCTTGTTTATATAAAGCTTTGGTATTAAATTTGACAGTCTGAAATCTGTGTGCAAAAGTATATCTTACTGATATGTTCATCGAGACGGAGTTGTGCACGTAGAGATGTTAGTACACACCACAAATGTCTGAAAAAAGACGTAGATTCTAATTGAATTTTTTTTTTTAAAGTTTGGCCTTTTCGACTTTAAAAAATCTGTTTAATTAATAGCTTACGACACTAACGCGCACTAAAATACAATTAGTAGCCACATATGAAATATATTCTTAAATATTTGCTTTGCAGTGCCGGTAGGTGCATGTCCACTATAATCCATTCACGGTTACTCCCAAATTTTCTGAAGTCTTGCTAGAAGTTATACTTTCAGGAAATTCCTCCGCCTCGTGCAAACAAAGCAACGCACCGCATTCGCATTCATGCGCACTCAGTTTATAGGCCGTTCACGGTAAAGTGAGCAATTTTTAAGGCCCTTATAAATTTTTCCTTTCATCCAATTTCCATCGTCCTGCTGCTTTTTAATGTAAACATTGCAATGAGACGAATAAACACAGTGTATACATTTCACCACCATCAAAATTTGATGCCTGAGGCTGCAATAAGATATATTTATTAGCGGTTAATGCCTATTGGAAGGGCCTTAAAAAGTGCTCACTTGATCGTGAACAGCCTATAATAATATTTTGCATGATAACTATGTCTTACTAAACTTTACCAACACATGTATTTTCTCTGTTTTTATTCGTATTAATTATAAGTGAAAGATTGTAATTGGTAAATAAAATATAAGTAGAGCTCAACCAAAAGAGAAATACTTTTATGTTAATATAAGTATAAAACGCTTGTGATAGACGGCACATTTATGAAACAAACAAACTTGTCATATTTGGTATGATTGTTCAAAGATTTGAGTAAAAAAAAAGTGGGAAAAAACCGCTAATAGACAATATGTACTTTACGCTAGTTTAGGCTAGATTGGTTTGAAGAATAAAAACACCCATTTACCTACTATCATCAGTTAGTTTATAGGATCGTGTTAGGTTGGGATACTATGTTGAAAAATAATGGGCGAAAACACAGACGGAATCAAATAGCCCCAACCAGCACGACATGGCAAGCACGACACGACACTTAAAACTAAACAACCAATGAAATACAATATCTGACGTAAAACCGACAATTCTGTCGTACAACCAGCAGTTTTGGGTTAGAAATTATTTCAATTTTTTGTCATGTCGTGCGGCATGACACACATAGTGTACAACATTTCAAGATTAAATTGTATGAAAAGATTTCCCTACAATGGGAAATACGTAGCTTAAAGGAAAACATATTATGAAAATTACTGTACGAAACTCTTATAAATAATATTTTTATTTTCGTATGCAGTGGCTATAAAACTTTATCACCATCATGTATTCCAAATTTACCGTCTGTCCACCGCCTTTGAAACCAGTGTAGTTAATCAGCGTTTTATAAATGAATCCGAAAAATTCTACTCGTTGTGTCGCATCAGTAAACTGCCGGGCTGTAAATTCGAGCAGGCACATTGAAAATGGTCGTGGTTGCTGTTTTTGTTAGTCGTACTGTGCTCGTCGGGGCTAAGTGATTCCGGCATCATGCGCAGTAGGACTAAAGCAGGAATCACATAGCCCCGACAAACACAACACATCACGACAAAAACCGCAAACGCGACACAACATTTATATTTTCAATGTGAATTCTCGAATTTATAGCCCGACAATTAACTGACGCGACACGAAGAGTAGAACTTTTGGGATCATTTAGAAGGCGCTGATTAACTACGCTATTTTCAAAGACGATGAGCAGACGGGAAATTTGGAATATATGATGGTAACAAAGTTTTACAGCTGATGCATATGAAGGTAAAATTATTATTTTTAAGAGTTACATACAGTAATTTTCAACTTTTTTTTTTTTTCTTTTAAGTTGCGTATTTGCTATTGTAGGAAAAGCTTACCATACAATTTCAGTTTGCAAAGTTGTACACAACGAAAATGGAAATAATTTCTAATCCAAAATCGCTGGTCAGACGACAGAATTTTTCAGGCTTGCGTCAGATCTATCTTGTATTTCATTCACTGTTTCGTTTTACGTGCCGTGTCGGGGCTGTCGTGTCGTGACTGTTGGGCTATGTGACACCGGCATAATGAGGGCTGCCTACAAACGCTTGCGCAATAACTATGACCTTGTCGATGAATATTTTCTCTGATTCGGGACGGCTTAGATCATAGATTAAAGATGAGGTAGACCGATCTCGCTGGCTGCGCACAACCAATCTCGGTGTTCCAACATTGAACTGCTTTTCTGCCAACAGGTCTATTGAAAACGGCGTGGTTTGGATTTTAGGTTAGAAAACTGATTTGTAAACAATTGCTTAGAGATGTTTTTATACTTCCTCTAACCAGTTTATAATGCTTTTTTATTAAATTCAAAATGGTAAATGTATTTTATTAATATAATAGTGCTTATCATTTAAAAATTAAGATGCTAACAAACACGCTCATCACTGCTGACCACGTGACTTTGACAGTTGTGTAGGACTGGGGTACGTCAATGTTGGGTACATGCGCAGAAGACGAATAAGCTGTCTACCTCATCTTTAGTCTATGGCTTAGATGGTGTTGCGTATTGTGCAATATGCAATCTACTTTCTTCTACAGCCATGGCGTTGCCGCGCGTAATTCCTGACGCCAGTGTGATTCAAGATGGCGACGTGGTAAGTTCGCCGCGGGCGTGTCTGGCAAACTAAACGCATAATTGTGTGTTATTTCTCAGTCTCTGCTAAACATTTTGGTCCTCCGGGCCGGATTCGTGCCTGCGTTTATTCCGTACAGTGACTCTGATACATTTTTCGGTCGTTTTACGTGTTCTGCGTAATTGAAACTTTTTCTCATGCGTGTGCACAAACTACTGCCGCCACTCTAAATCCACTCATCACAGAAACATCCCAAAGGAACCAGTATTTTCTTCATCGCTGTCCAGTACATTTGTGAGAAGTGTTGAGGTTTTCGTGGAAATTCCAGGGAAACCTCGTAGTTGTTCGTATTATTGTGTAATGTTCTGTTACCAGCCTATGCCGAACTCGTGGGTGAGTAGTTCTTTTTGTCTTGTTGCATCAACCCGTTTGCAGCATGTTTTGTGGAGCGAATAAGGGTTTTTTTTTTTTTTTTTTTTTTTTTTTCGCGGAAATGGTATGCAAGACGTCTTAACCTAGCTTTTGTCGTCGGTTTCGCTGTATTCCGGTATTGCATGAAGTGTTGATAATTTCTTGTTTGTTGCGTGGACGATTGGTAGGCCCTAGACATGGGATTCAAAATATTTTTGGTGAAGTTCAAGTTTCAGGAGAGCAAGCTGAAACACATTAACGAAAGGCAGAAGACAGAAGTCACAGTAAATTCCGTTCATGAAGTAAATGCATTCGGCGCACAGCTAAATTCAATCTAGTCAGAAGTAAATTCTTTGTGCAACGAACTTTTACAAATTGATCCCCTGCCGGATAACATTGATGAAAATGTGCTAACCTCGAAGCACGAATCTTTCTTTGCTATGTTGTCAGACATCCGATGCAACATAACCTCATTCTTGTCCATTCATGCTGTGCCAGCTTCGCCAACCAGTAATCTTGCCTCCAGATCAGCAAATGTTACACTTCCGGAAATCATTTTGCCCTCTTTCTCAGGGCAGTGGGAGGAGTGGCCAACATTTTCTCAACTATATCAAGCTACAATCCACGACAGTCAAGCATTGGTCGACATACAAAAATTCCAGTACTTGTTAGGATGCCTCAATTGGGAGGCTTTACATTTGGTCAAAAATCGGCCTGTTACTGCTGAAAATTATTTAGCAGCGTGGGAACTTCTTACATCCCAATACCAGAATGTGAGAAAACTCACCACCTTGTATATTAAGAGGATTATCGATTTGCTTAGTGTTGACTCCACAAACCACCAATCTACTCGAAACTTTATCAACGTGTTCAGTGAAAATGCTCGAGCCCTCGAAGGGTTAGATTGTGACATAACAGAATAATCCAGTGCTTGCCACATTCTTGTTACTCAAATTAGATGTAGATGCCACAACAAAGTCTGAAAACTCACGTACAGAAAATACTGACTCATTTTCCACCGTTTCAGAGCTTATTGATTTTCTGCGATCAAGGGTAGCAAAATTGGATTGTGTAGTTGATGTGAGCAAAGTTGGGGCTGGTCAAGTGCACCAGAAAACACGCCTAACCAAATCAGGTCACATAACCTCACAACCAAGGTCGGTCCTCGGTACAGATTCTGAACCTAAATTACCTAAGCCTTGCCCAGTTTGTCAGAACACCTCTCACAATGTTTACAAATGCCCAGAGTTAGTCAGTGCATCACCCACTGACAGGTAGTCAATGGTTCGAAAAAGAAAACTCTGTTTCAGCTATATTGGAGGATCCCATGCAGTAGTTGATTGTGCCTCGTCTCACATATGATATTGATGTAAACAAAAACATCATGCATTGCTCCACATCGATGGGAGGTATAATGTAATTTTAGGGTCTCGAAACAAAGGTCTGCCAGTACTGAGGGTCCAAGCAGTACATTTGTATGTGTGTCAGCCCATGATCGTAAATCTGTTTTATTATCTACAGCTCTGATCAAAGTGTATGGTGCCGATAACAAACCTCATGTCATGTGCTGTCTGCTTGATAATGCAGCTCAGGCATCTTTCATATCCGAAGCCTCTGCAGAGGTACTGTCTCTGCCTCTGCATAAGGCATGTGAAAGGGTGTTCTGCATCTCTCAAAGTGCTGTAAATCTGAAAGGAATGATTAGTTGTAAGATGCAATCTTCCAGGGAGCATCAGTATACCTTCAATCACTCACTCTTTGTTGTGTCAAAGCTCACTAGTAATCTGTCATGGGCTTCTGTAGATCAGCGTGTCCGAATCCAATTGGGTTCCCTTCCTTTGGCAGACCCCCACTTTGACAAAACTGCTCCAATTGATATGTTGTTAGGTGTTGATGTTTATGTACGTGTGTGTTTGAGTGGCAGGTTGGAATTAGGACAGCATATGCCTGTGATGCTGGAGTCACAATTCGGATGGGTACTGCTGGGTGAGTACCCAGACTCATGCACCAATTCCGATCAAGACGTAGTCTCAATGTTCATTGGCATGGAGGATCCATTAGATTTGACTCTAAAGCAGTTTTGGGAAGTTGAAGAACCACCATGTGTTAATGCAAAGCCAGATGCTGACTACTGTGAGAAACATTTCGAGGACACCCATTCGCGGGACGACATGGGGAGATATAAGGTTCGTCTTCCTTTCAAACTTCAGGCTCAACCTCTTGGGGAATTGTATTCGAATGCTGAATGTAGGTTCTGGTCTTTAGAAAAGAAACTTTCATTACATCCTGAAATGAAGACCATTTACACAGATTTCATGACAGACTATTCTGAGCCAGGCCATATGAAGGTGTATGTTCCCTCCATCCAGCCGATTTATACTAAGGAGACTGCAGAATGTTTCATTCAACATCGTGGTGTTCTAAAAATGTCGAGCACAATCACCAAATTGAGGGTGGTATTCGATGGTAATGCCAAAACCACCCCTGGGGTCTCACTGAACGATGTTCTGCTTCAAGGACCCAAACTTCAGAATTAAATCTGTGATGTTATTTTGAGATTCTGGTTGTATAGTGTAGTATTCTCCTGTGATATTAAGAAAATGTACCAGCAAATTTTAATCCATGAGACTGACTGACCATACCAACTCATTCTCTGGCGCGACAATCCATCCCTTCCACTCACAGTTTTTCAGTTGAATATGGTAGCCTATGGTCTATCACCCTCTACCTTCCTGGCTATTCGAACACTACACCAGTTGGCCTTGGATGAAAGTGACCAGTATCATCTTGCTGCAAATGTTCTTTACAATCACATTTTTGTTGACAATATTGTTACAGGAGCAATGTCCATGGAGGAAGCACACACTTTGAAATCCCAGCTGATTGAACTTCTGCATCAAGGTGGGTTCGAACTCCGGAAGTGGTCCAACAATCAGTCTCAGCTCCTCGATGATATTCATGTAACTCGTCGGGAAACCCCTAGAGATCTGGACTTCTCATCTGGACCTGTTGTAAATGTTCTAGGGTTGTACTGGAACCCAGAAAGGGACTCATTTTCTTATCACTTGAGGATCACCACTGAGTTTGCCAACAAACGCTTTGTCCTTTCACAAACAGCACAAATATATGACCCTATGGGATGGTTGTCGCCAATAATTGTGTGGGCTAAGATGCTAATGCAGTGGGTATGGACTCAGGGCTTAAGTTGGGATGACCCTATTCCATCTCCGGCCTTGGAAAAGTTGAACCAGTTCTTTGATGAGCTAATAGAACTAGCAGTACTTAGTCTGCCTCGTTTCATGTGTCCTGATGTCGTCAGTGTGGAGCTGCATGGTTTCTCGGACATTTCGGAGAAAGCCTGTGCAGTTGCTGTATATCTCAGGAGTGTGGATACTCGAGGGAATGTGTCTGTGCATCTTGTCCTGGCAAAGTTACGGGTAGCTCGACTCAAGCAAGTGTCTTTTCCTCGATTAGAATTGTGTGGTGTTCATTTACTGGCCAAACTTATGCTCTATTGTCATGCCTTCCTGATACAGCACTGCTATTCATGCCTGGACCGATTCCAGTATTACTCTGGCTTGGATAAAGATCCATCCCTACTTATTGAAAACATTTTGTGCAAATCGTGTTGCACAAATCCAGGATTGGGTCCCTCCCTACCTATGGAAACATGTCATTTCCAAACACAATCCTTCTGATTGTGCCACCCGTGGCATGCTGCCTCATGAACTCCTCTCGCATGATTTGTGGTTGCATGGCCCTGGCTGGTTAGTCGACCCTCCAGGGCAGTGGCCAGTGTCCACAATTAATCAGATGGACGAGATCCCAGAATCAAAGCCTTCTCAGTTCGCATTACGTATCACACATGGCGTTTCTGAAGAATTTCCAGTATTGCAACAAATTTCCTCGCGTCCGAAGCTGGTTCGTGTCATGGCATATGTAAAGCGTTTCATCAATCACATTAAGAAACAGCCTTGTACCAGTGGCACCTTGTCTCCTGCAGAACTAAAAGAAGCCGCTGCTTTGGTGTGCAAATGTATCCAAAAGGAGCATTTGTTAGAGAATTTGAAACAACTCAAAGAGGGGAAACCTTGTTCAACATGAGTGCAGCATTTGGCACCATTCTTGGATGAAAATGGTGTGCTCAGGGCGGGCGGCCATTTTTCACATGCCAACATAGAATTCTCAGTAAAACATCGTATTATACTACCTAAAAACCATATAACTATTGAAGCTTTGGTAGACTACTACCACATTAAGTATTTTCATGCAGCACCTCAGTTGCTGCAATCACTTTTGTCACAATGGTTCTGGATTCTCTCAGTATGGTCCTTGGTTTGTTTGAGAGTTTTTAAGTGTGTGCATTGTTTTCGTTGTCGGCCTGTAATCAATCCCCCATTGATGGGTGATTTGCCTTCTGAACATGTCACATCTGCTGGGACCCTCGAACGGACTGGTGTGGACTATGCTGGACCTATCACCATAAGGCTCAACAAGCTGCATCGCATGGTCACCCAGAAAGCCTATCTCTCCATTTTCATCTGCCATACACATTGCCATACGAAAGCCATACACATTGAGGTTGTTACAGTCTTAACCGCTGACAGTTTTGTTGCAGCCCTTACCCAGTTTGTATCGCGGAGAGGTTTGTGTGCTTATCTCCACTCTGTCTGTGGGACCAATTTCATACGAGCTTCAAAACAGCTCAGGCGATCTTTCACCCAGCTCCACTCCTGGAATACTTTGCCTTGGCCCATTCAATTAGTTTTCATTTTCTCCCTCCTGCCAGTCCTCACCAAGGAGTATTGTGGGAAGCTGCTGTAAAGTCTGCTAAATATTATCTCAGGCGAGTAATTGGAAACCAAATTCTCACTCTGGAAGAATTGATTATGTTCTGTACTAGAGTTGAAGCAGTCCTCAATTCCAGGCCTCTGACTCCACTGTCTTCAGACCCAAATGACTTGGCCGCCCTAACACCTAGACACTTCCTCATTGGCAGAACCTCTGGTAGCTGTATCAGAGTCCTTTGAAAATAGTGACATACGTATATCGAGTAGGTGGAAGTTGGTGTACCCATTAGCAAACCAGTTTTGAAAGCGATGGTATGGAGAATACCCGCAGCAGCTGCAACCTAGGGGCAAGTGGCAAACCCAACAGCCAGCACTAGAAGTTGGAGATCTTGTTCTTGTAGGAGAAGAGCACTTACCACCCCTTGGCTGGTGCCTAGCTAGAGTGGTGAACATTCATCCTGGAAGAGATGGTGTGATCACAGTGGCAGACGTGGGACAGTTGCGTAGACCAGTACAGAAGCTGTATCGTCTACCTGCATAATGAAGTCTTCCAGTGGTGTCACGTAATATGTATAGTATCTGTAGCGTGTAAAACTGCGTTGTGACTTGTTGGACTGAATCTCGGAGACCTCTGCCGGTCTCGGCGGGCGGTATGTTACGTATTGAGCAATATGCAATCAGACTTGTGTATTCTTCCGCGGAGATCTGTTTTCTTCTGCAGCCATGGCGTTGCCGCAAGTAGTTCCTGACGCCAGCGTGATTCAAGATGACGACGTGGTAAGTCTGCCACGGGCGTGTCCGGCAATATAAATGCATAATTGTGTGTTATTTCTCAGTCTATGCTAAACAGATGGCGTTATTTACGTTAGACGAGACTCGCCTGTATACACAACTGCATGACAATCACTTAAATTGGTCTAAGTATTCCCAATTAAACCATCTTATTGATTTACATAACTCCGCGCTCCATAGATTAAAGATAAGGCAGAACGCTTATTCGTCTTCTGCGCAACACTATACAACACAACTGTCAAAGTCACATGGTCAGCAATAATAAACGTGTTTGTTTATATCTTAATTTAAAAAATCACTTTTGTATTAATAAAGCGCTTTCACCAATTAGAATTTAATCAAACTGCATTACAAATTTGTTAGAGGACGTATACAAATATCTCAAGTACGTGTTTACTAATCAGTGTTATAACCTCAAATCTAAACCATGCCGTTATTGCTAGACGTGTTGGCAGAAAAGTAGTTCGAAGTTGGGACACGGAGAATGTTTGTGCGCAGCCAGCGAGATTGCTCTACCTCCTCTTTAGTCAATGCCACGTACGCCTATTATACTGCACAACGTTCATTACTAGCCGGCTCTCCGTCAACTTAATAACGAGTTGAAAGTGTCTCAGACAAATTTTCTTTCCTATCTATACATAGTGTACAACAAAGCCGCCCGGCCGTGTGTGTCTGTGTATTCGGATAAGGCTTCTAAACTGCTCGATGGATTTCGATGCGGTTGTGACCATCATTTAGAGAATTTCTCGAGAAACGTTTACGTATATAATACATTAATATTTAATGTAAGGATAGTAGAGAAATGTCGACGATTTCTAATCAAGTCGGAAAAAGCCGCTTTTCGGGCGCTTGCATAGCTTACGCTGACTAAACCATAAAAGATAAACCAAATTAATGTACTACAACATTATATATATCAAAAGGTCTAAAAAAAAGTCCCCGACAGTTTATGTTCATCTTTTAAGGATGACCCACAGTAGGCCTAACCATTTTTGTCTTTAAAAATAAGTTTTCACTTACAAAGACTTTGTGAACAGCACAGTATTAATCCTTGTTAGGTACCGTTAGAAGCTAGCACATATTTATTAATTACGCGGAACAAAATAATTACAACGGCACCGCGGCCGGCTCTATATAAAGGGCACCGCGGAAACGATGAAACGTACCCCCGTGGACTGATTCAGGAGACCAGGGACTCACCTACATACTAGATTCGAAATTAATTACCGTACTTGCATACAACAGACCAACATGCTAGACAGACATCACAACACTTTGACATTCAATCCAGCCGGGGAGGTTGGATGGGAGACTCACTCTCCCACCGAACACAAACACACGTAACTTTGCTTAAAATAGGCAACACCAGCCTTAACACGGGTCTGATAACCAAGAAAAGACAGCTACACCGCGCCTCAACACCTTACCCAATGATTTGAGTATGTGTTGGGGTGCATTTGTTTTACAAACATCCTGTGGGTTATAGGAGTCAAGGCTCCCGATTTCACGACACAGAGGCCATTCCAGTGGATTATGGGGGTTCGGAGTCGGTTTCGCCCTATAGCTAGAGCCCTGAGTATTTTGCGAATTTGTTCGCCACCGAGGTAGACTTCAAACACTTGTTCTTTTCTACTACTGCTGTGATCGGACCTCAGTTCTTTAGACACGCCAGTAATAAGCAGGAAGCAATAGTATGAGTGAGTGCTGGAACAGTACCGTACAAAGGCTTCACTTGATCGCAGCAACCAATAAGCAAACGATAGTGTCTCGAGTTTGAAGAAGACCGTCAAGTCAAGCATGCTGCCACATCAATCCGCGAAATAATCGGGTCTCTGCCTATAGCATTCAGTGATTCGAAGCGAACGCGCGCACATCGGAGCTCTGCAGATACCGATGGATAATTTTATAAAACTAATTTTCGTGTTTCAATCACGCCACGAAGAAATCAGAGTTCGAGCTCTATATATATATATATATATAGGTCGTTGTGCAAGAGGCGCAAAATCAATGCGTTCGGTATATCATTATGAAAACGAAGAAGAAAAGGAAACATTTGCAAAGAGATAGAGGATCGTCGAGGATCGTCGATTGAACGCGAGGTTCGCCTTAGTCTTGACCGCCATATACATAGAACACATAGGGATAGAAAATCGTCTGTTGAAAGAACCAATCGATTAATCGCTAATCGGAACAGACAAATTACCCGCAGATATTATCCATATTTGTAAATCGCACCCGAGCGAAGCCGGGGCGGGTAGCTAGTGTAGAATAATATAAGAGTACGTCCTGTTGGTTTGAGTAATTTGCACCTCGAGTGTTGTAAACGTAGCCTAATGCTACTTTGCATGCAAATGGCCGATGAAGTACTATTCCTTAGCTCGTGTCTTCAAAGACTGCGGATGTCGTAAGTAATGTTACGGTCAGCTCCATACAAATCTGTTAAATTCAGGCGACGTAACGTTGCTTGCGTCAGAAGCAATCCAAATGTCAACAAAAGATAACGAAAATAGACAGGCTCAATTAAAAAGTACAGAATCGTGGCAAAAGTGTAGCGAAAATAATTTAAGGCGTTTTAGCACTACACATGCATTGCTTTGTATGGAAGTGTCACTTAGGCTAGGTATGGACAGATATATGTTAGACCACCATCTACTCGAACTCTTTGGGCTAGATAAAGGCTGTTCACAATGAAGTGGGCACTTTTGAAATCAACATAAGAAAAAAGTCACTGCCCCTGCCTGCATATATTATTTTAACGGGCGCACTGAGTGACATGCATCCAGTAAAGTTAGTAACGATGAATGGAAATTAGTTCAATAACTTAACGTCGAATAAAAAGTGCTAGGTAACCATTTGTGTTAACTTAAATTATTTCTTTCGATTTCTGTTTTTTAATGCATTGAATTGTAATAATTAGCAGATTTGTAAAATGTTTACTTTTCTAATAATTTCACAGTTTCACTAAACCTACGCATGAATAAAGCGATGAGGCCCATGACAATGCTAATTTTATATGAGGTGGAAGAATACACAACGTGCACCAAGTAGGTGTTAAGTAAGGTTTTCAAAAGTGTTCATGTTACCGTGAACAGCCTATAAATGCATAGTTTAATGAAGTCCAGTTGGAGTGAAATTGAAATTTCATACAAATTACTACATATTCCAACAGTTATATGAGAAACATTTGCTGAAGTTTCAGCTGCCCGTAAAAAGTTGTCTAAAAATGTGTGTGTTAGGTAAATGAGTTAAGGTACTATTACTTAACTATAAATCAACAATACTAATAGTCCTAAGTACTGTACGCCGTATAGGTTAACGACAGTGGATCCTATTGGGCGTGTGCGCTGGTAAAGTTGGGTGTCGTTAAAATTTTCAGGGTGTAAAATGATAGTGTGAAAGAGCCAATTTGACTTTTTACATCTGGCACTACCTTCACAGCGTCTTTTAAAATTAAAACCAAGAACAGTGATGCGAAGAAGACAAACGACGCTGAGGGTGCCCACTACATATTTCCCAACGATTTGAATAATCTTACTGATAGACTCAAATATTTGATTGACCTTCACAAATGTGGGTACGACTTGTGCCTTGTTGAGATGTATTCAATCATTAATAATCTGAAGGAAGGAAGGTACATCGAATTGGTGTGATGAACTGCTTTCTTCTGAAATTGTAATTATAAAATAATTATAAAATATTATAAATAATTAATAAATTATTATAAAATAATTCATATTTTTATTTATTTTATTCTTTATTTTGTGTGCCGTAATATTTTATCTCTCGCAACTTTAAAGTGGTGTTGTAAGCACTCGCCTGTAAATGTAAATATTTACATAATGAATATTTATTAAATTATTTGAAGTTTAAAAATTACGTGTTTAGTTGAATGCATAAATGGAAAGATTGTGAAAATTGGGTGGATTGGTGAGTGGATTGGTGAAAGGATTGATGGCTTGGTGAGTGAATTGGTAAGAGGATTGGTGAGTCGATTGGTGTATTAGTGAGAGGATTGGTGTAAATATTGTGAATGATTGGGTGGATTGACATTATTCGTTATGTTAGGTTGATTGATGGTAGGATTTTTGTATGTTATGGGTCGACCGGAAATGTACGATTGGTTGGGTACCTGTTATGATGTATAAGTATGGTCGAGTTATTTTTTGGGTTACAGGAGATGAGGTGTCGGGTGGTCTGGTATGACTTGGGTTATAATGGATGTTTGGTTTGATATGGTGGTATAGTGACTAATATTTGACTGGTGTCGACCAGTAGAGAATAAAGTATGAGCTGTAAGTGAATTGTTGGTAAGATCAGTGCTGACTGAATGTTTGAACTATGCTTGAGTTATAGCAAGAGGCATGAACGATGAGTGTATTTAGTCTAGTGTTGGTTGATAGAGCAGATGTCATGCATAAGTTACAGTGGCTGGTACGGTACCTGTGTGCGGGTATTTAAGCAGCTAGGTTCATTTTTTGGGGGGGGTTATTGTAATAATATATTTTTATACATTTAAAAAAACTGCTTGAATATTTTATTTCTTATTTTAATCCTGTCTCATAACCAATCTGTTATAAACTGTTTTCGTTAATAAAATCCCTTTGGCCCAAATATTGTTTTAAACTTAATAAAATATTTGCTTCTAAAAAGTTTTAAAATGGCAAATATGATGGATTTAAACTGAAAAACTTCTCAGATAATTGTTGTTATAAAACATATGCAATAACTGAAAAAGTACCTATATAAATACATTAATATGAAGGAATGGCAGCCTCGTGGTTTTGGTATCTTCTATACAACACTTGAACAGTGCTGTATATGGCTGCTCTGTAGGTCAGTGGTCAAAGGGCTCGACTCATATTCGGGAGAGGTCGTGGGTTCGAACTGCCCATCCTCTATGACAGCTTTTTATTTTTTTAAATGTTAGCAGCTCTCATGTAAAAGTGTGAAATTTACATAATTTAAATTTTGTAAACCAATTTTGAATTAAAATACACTTCCCATACCTTTTACTGTATTTTTAAAAATATTTTCTGCATTCTTCCAAAAGATAAATTTAACTATAATAATTCTAATTATCTATAAATGCATAGATTCTTAAATGTATGATTAATTTTACAAAGCCGGTCAACCGAGTGTCTCGCGAGCATGTGGATACACGCTCATTGACCTGTAAGCAGTATAGGAAGAGGTGCCGGGCAGCAGATAGAGGTATACCACTTAAATCCAGTATGGTGATCCTGATCTGGGGTTACATAATCAATATGAGATCACGATCATATGCGCCTCAAAAAGACGAGCCCGGTGTTATATAACACTGATACTTATGCCTTTATATTTTTTATTTATAAAAATATATTTTAATTGAAAATAAATTTTTCTAGAATTTTGGGGCTTTTTGAGGAAAAAAGTAATTCTTTTAGGGGTGAAAATGGTGAAAATGACAGTGGCTCTGGCTCCGCACCCTGGACCCTTTGTATCGATTTTGCATAACCTATGCCTGTAAAACCAATATTGCCGCCACTGCCCCACAGATATTAAAAATAACTGTTTTTTTTTTTAACGGGGCTTGCTACTGCATGTTCTAGAGCCTGAATTTTTTGAGGGAAAAACGTGAAATGTTTAGGGAAAAAAGGAAAATTTTTAAGGGAAAGGGAGATGTGTTTTTTTTTTTTTTTTTTAGGGAAATGGCCTATTTTTAAGGAAAAAAGGAAAATTTTAAGGAAAAATTACAAGATGGCTGCCAGAGGCCCGAGCCCTGTCGCGAATCCTGCATCAGAACTCACCTTGCACTACTACTTACTACTTTATACGACTTGCGGATATCACATCGGTGAGTGCGCGCGTGTGCTTGTGCAGGATGGCGGCGGCGGCGCGGACGCTGCTGGGCGCAGAGGAGAGGCTGCGCGAGTTCGTGCTCCAGACGTACGACGAGCTGCAGCGCGACGTGACCAAGGCGAGGACGGAGTTGAAGCGCCAGGAGAAGGCGTACAGCGACGCCTTGCGAGAAGAGATGGCGTACGCCTGCGACGCTCTGCGGCCGGGCAGGCAGCGAGCCGAGGAGCCAGCACGCTCCGAGCTGGCCAGCGACTCCGACACCGCCTCCGTGCAGGTGCGTTGCCGTCTTCCACGCTCACGCCGCTACACTGCTTCATTCCGTGGGGCCGCTGTGGTGTAGCGGCTACAGCCATTGAGTTAGGTTCGGGCGTCTCTCAAGACCCCGTGCCATCCGTCATTTTTGATTTATTATTTATTTATTTCTTCCTAATTCAAATCTAGGAGGATTTATTGAAAGATGATAATAAACTTAGCTAGTTGCTTTACTGATAATTACAGACGTATACGAACTACTAATCCATATTTATGCAACAATTAACTTAATTCTAAATTTTAAATATTAGTTTATTCTCACCTTCTAATGATAATCAGGGAACACCTGTTAACAAATTGGTATAAGATGTTCACGGTAAAGTGAACACTTTTTAAGGCCCTTCTAAATTTTTCCTTTCATTCAATTTCCATCGTCCTTCTGTTTTCAATATAAACATTGCAATGTGACCAATAAACACAGTGTATGCATTTCACCACCCTCAAAACTTAATGCCTCAGGCTGCAATAAGATATATTTATTAGTGGTTAATGCCTGTTGGGAGGGCCTTAGAAAATGCTCATTTTACCGAGAACAGCCTATACAAAAATGTGCACAGAAACATGAAATGTAATGCTTCTATAATGAAATACTTTATGAAATGACCTAGACTCTTCTGTTATGACACGAGAATGTAAAATTTCTGTGTAAGGAATAATGCTACAGGCTCTTAATAAGGTGTTCCTGAGAGCCGATGAGGGTGAAATGAGGTGGGAATAGAGCGAGTGAAGAGATCTGGTTGACTCTAAACAACGAGGTCTTGAGAGCCTACGAGGGTGAAATTAAGTGAAAATGGAGCAGCGCCGGCATGCAACAGTGGGGGGAAAAGAAAATCTCCGAGAAAACCCGCCGACCAACGGCATTGTCCGGCACGTTTCCCACTTGAGAAAATCCGGGAGTGGCCCGGCCGGGGATTGAACCGCGTTCGCCTTGTTGGAGGGCGAGCAGCTTAACCGCTAGGCCACTGCGGCCCCGGCTAGTGCCGGTACCACCAAGACTTCAAGGCATACAACCTCTTACAGCCAAGCTAGTGACGTCACTACTACAGGGCAAACATTTGACGTATATGCCTGCTAGGTATAGGCTATTCACTGTAAAGTGAGCACTTTTTGAAGCCCTCTCATTTGGAATAATAGTCAATAAATATAGTTTATTGTAGCCTTAGATGACAACTTTTGAGTCTGGTGAAACTTATACACTGTGTTTATTATTTGCGTGGCAATATTTAGTTTAAAAACTGGAGGAATGATAAAAAAGATGGCTAAAAATAACTAATAGGAAAAAGATACTACGACCTCAAAAGTGCTCACTTTACCGTGAACAGCGTATAGGTAGTTATAGTTCATTCATTGTTATTTATAACTTTCCTGAAGCCCTGCTAAAGTCAGGGACTAAATACATAAATTAATTACGGGTGTGTTAAAAGTGCTCCAAAGGTCAACCGTAAATACGGCAGTTTTTTTTTCATCTGGAAAATCGATGATTATATTTTGGTGGATTCCTAACTTACTCAGGCATATTTTCTAATGAATGGCGCCCTTTATTAGCTCATCTACGTTAGCAAATATCTCTGTGTTCGGCGGTGTTATCTGTTTACATCCAGCATGGCTATCCGGAAATGACCCACAGCATACTACTGGGACCGACACAGAGTCTCTAAGGCGCGTCGATCTTGTTTTTTATTGTCTGACTGGTTGTAAATTAAAAATATTAATACAGGAAGTCCACACCAAAATGCCCTACTTTTATCCTGTTCTCAATACCAGAGAAATATAGGTAATGGGTTTTTTCACATTGTTATAAGTATGACTTATGGTCATATTCATACAAGAAGAGGCTATGGGAGTAGCTGAAATGATAAGTATAATGGGAGAACTTTTATTGTAACTAATGGAGTTTATTTTAGTCTGTGAAACATGTATAATAACAAGACACAATTGACGTTATACTGAATGATTATACGTTCGGGGGAGCACTGTCAACTGATATTAAATTGTTACAACTATGTTACCACGTCATTTTAATTAATTATATGCTATGGACAGTCCTCACCTTAGTCTTGACGCCGGAGGCTGTATCTAGCTGATTGGTTGACGGTGGTCGGACATACCCATGTCGTGCTCTTCCCTGGCTGATGGTCGGATGTGGAAAGACGCCGGGCCCTGTCTTACAGTGGCCTATATCGGTGCATCGTTTAGGCGTGCATGTCCCCGATCTCTGGCTCGTGGAGAGGGTTATTGCAAGCGGCCTCGCCAGGTGGTTGCTGCAATAAGTTTTTGCAATTCCTGGCGTCCTGATTTAATGAAAGTATTAGGACAGGTTCATACGAGGATGATCAGTTAATGTCTGTTCATAACAACACGCATAAGTCGTACGATGTCTTAAGTTAGTAAAAAAAAATCACAACAATTCGGCGTGAACTCCTGTGGTGACACGAAGGATATCAAGTCTGTCTCCGTCCACGCCCGCTCCAACATGTCCGGAGAGATTCGGTCAAGCATACCACAAGCAAATCCGTATCGTTGTGGCTTGTCCTCTGGCTTTAGGGCATAGAGACGCCGCCGCATCCTGAGGACGTTATGGACAGTATTATTCGTGGCATCTGAAGTTCCTGTGGAGCCTTGCGAATTGACTTCCGTAGACTTTGTTGGAACGCTTGGCGTACATTCTCTATCTACTCAAGGGAGACACGCGTGCCTCCTACATGCCTTTTTAATACGCTCCCTGTGTTTGGTGCTCGCAAAATCTGTATGCCATGGCTTTCATCCTCTTGGCGTGCTTTGTTGCAAACACGGGCGGCATTCCCTTTGCACCATAGGAATAGACGTGAACTCGGAGTACCACACTACAACGTGTGCATTCTCCTGAACTGACGCCATTTTGTGCGCGGACTGGCAACAGCGCCAAACGCCCCACACGTTGGCTGTGAACAAATTTAGGAGGCAATCCCACCCCTGTTGTACCCAACAGTCACGTCAGACTGAAACAAAACTTAATTGACTATTATTAAAATGGCACACAAATTAGGGCATTTCGATGTGGGAACCAACGCAAATTGACATCCTAAATCTACCACCAAGATTGGAGGAATAACGTTTAGATCCAACAAACCCTGTGGTAGAAGACACACAGCTCATCCATGACCACTGGCTTAGCCGAGATAAAGGTTCTTTAAATTTATTTACGTGGCATTAAATTTAGTTAGTTATATATTCTAATAGAAGAGAACAACAAAATACTGTGGCAATATTTTTTTAATAAAAACATATTTTAATATTTGCTTGACACTGATAGATTCTATCAGACTAATTAAAAACCACATATGCAGCTGTAAACGATATTATTATATAATTCACACTACTTCATTTACTAAAGGAAACTGGATGAAAACATTAAAAATATTTTTAATTTGCGTGTTTATACATACATTTTCTTAATAAACGAAAATCGAGATTTTCTTAATTTTGTGTATTGCAGTTTTTTGCGAATCATTTTGTCTCTTGAAGCGATTAATCATAAACCCAGCACATTCTATCGAGATATTATGTAATCACACCCATCTGCTAAATAAGCGAGGCAACTTTTAATAAAAGACTCAGTCGTCCTCTAATGACTTCGCGCATTCCAATCACCTGCAGACAGAAATAACTAATATGTAGCTTAATTGAAAATAAGGGAATTAATACACTTTATAATGGAAAAATTAACTCAGTATAAATAATTCTCCAGTGTTAATCTGAAACGAACTGAGTATCGTGTTTATAATGGCATATACCAATTATAGTTTTACCATTCTCTCTCTTCCTCCCTCCCCCCCCCCTCTCTCTCTCTCTCTCTCTCTCTCTCTCTCTCTCTCTCTCTTACATATGTGTATATATACACACACATATACATATGTAAGAAATCCTCCTTACTAGCGAATCAAAATACCTCTTTTCGCTCTGTTTATGACACTAACGACTACGAAATAAGTGTTGTTATAAGTTATAGACAAAATATAAGTGAAAGTGTCACACAGCCAAAAAAAATGCGGAGGTGAAGTGGTCGGACTAACACACACCCCCCTCCCCTCCCAAAGGGGAACCGGGTTCGATTCTCGGCGAGGTCACCAGGAATTTCGCTTGTAGTAAACGTCGGACGTTGCTTTTGGACGACATGTTTTCTCGGAGTACTCCCGTTTCTCCTTACCTTGCATTCCGACGCTGCTCCATCTTCACCTCATTTCATCCCCACCGGCGGTGCTCATCACCTCAATATTAATCGACCAAAAACCTTTCACCTCACCTCACTTTTCTGTAGCTAGTTATGTAGTATATTAATTTTGTTAAAGTGTTTTCCAAAAATAGTAAATATTGTATTTCGTTATATATTTTATTCATATTTTTGCGCTTCATTTTTTATATAAATTTGTATATGTGAACCGAACGAAAATGGGCGACGATGGTGTGTGTCTTTATCGACGAATGTAGATACGGTTTTTCCCCTAACTTTTTTATTCTGGTTTGTTAGCGTTACTCGTAAACCCAAAGGCTTGGGTATTAAGCCAACTTTTACCGCGACGCGTTGTGATTACGTGAAGTCTAAATTCGATTGTAGTCAGAACCATTCGTCAAGCTGTATTCATGAATTTTGGATCCTAATGTAGACAGACCATAAACATGTCAGTTCGTAAGTATTAACATACCTAATGTGGCTAACATGACACTTTGCTGATACCGAGGCACAGAACCTGTGCTTATTCTAAATATTTTTGGTGGCCGCTTCACGAAATTGGAATGCACTTGTTGAGATAACTCGTCAAACCAAGTCTGCACTGACGTTAAATATATATATATATATATATATAAACCTTTAAAAATGCAGTTCAACTTGAGCAATTGATGACTTTCAAATGCGACCAGTGGATGTCTCTCATATGTTTTATATCATTAGCTGTTTTGTGTGTGTTTGTGTTTGTGTGTGCTCGTATGTGCGTGCGGGTGCTTGGTATTTTTTGTGTGACTGCGATATTGTATGTTTTTTTAGCTTTAGCTTTTATTGTTTTTCCTCTTTTTATGTTAGGTACTGTACATTATTGTTAGTTAGTTATAATTATATATCTTTGATGCCTATAATCGTTCCAATATCAATTAAGAATAGGTTATCTCCTACTTAGTGTCATTTAAATTTATTGTGACTTATTTTGTTATCCTTAGTTTCATATCTTAGTGATATTTCTTGCAGTGTGTGTCTTGGTTTTATTGTAATTTATATGCAATTCTTAGTTTCATAACTTCGTGATTTGTTATCTGTGTGTGTTATCTTTTCTTTATTTTATTTTTTCATTCTACCAGTCATTCTGCCGCTGTCTGCGAATAGCCGCGTGACATATTTGCTAACTAAGGGAGCTTTTAAAGCTTTATCGTAGTGGACCCAGCTATCTTCGGTTGCCGTCTGAATTACTGGAAACAGCTTCTATGATCCTTTTCATCGTCCACTGCCAACGACGCGACATTTACAAACACTTTGAATCCATTATCTTCGGAACGCGGTTTGGATTTATACATTGTTTTTTTGTGAATATTTTAATAAGTTGTCCGTGGCAGAAATTCAGTATTTTTAAAATAAAAAAAACGTCTGCGAAACGGTATTTAATAAAATAATTAAATTATGAGTTATGCATCACATGTTTGTGCATTTGAGTTATTTACAATCTATATGTTCTCCTGCTTTTAAGTTAACTAAAACACAATCTTAGAATATAATAGAACGTCCTATATATGTGTTTCCTATTTATTTTCCAAACATACCAAAGTTTAACACAATTGGTTATAAATTCGCCGAGATCATTATACAATCTGACAGTGGTAAAAAGATTCTGATGAAATACTGAAATAAGTTTATTTGTTATAGCCTACTATGCGTGATACTATGTTAATGTTCTAAACCAGTAACACGTTCCAGGTCCCTTCCTATGATTGAGATGTGTTTGCCGAAATCTTACCCAGGAAATATCAAAATACCCTAACTCTCAAAAGAAAATTTTCGCTGAGTAAATTTTCATCTGCAAACATACAACGCTTAAACACTTGAAGATGTCATGTTATTAAATGTATTTTTAAAATTAAATTTGTCCTAGTGAGTAACTCTAGGCCGAAGAACGTGGTTGTTGGTTACCGAAGGTATGCATTAATCCTTGCTCTATAGGTTTTAAAATGAAACGTGAAGACATAGAATGTCCCTTGAGAATTTCCCTTTCATAATTGTTTGCATTAGCTATCGGTTGTGAAATGTGAGGGTAATAGTTATATCAGGCAGCAGTGAGGATATAGAAATCAGAATTCTCTAAGTTGAAGTCCGATTCTGTAGTAGACGGGATTTCCTTCATAGATTATATTTAATGTGATTTGTCGACGCCTTAGGATAAACTAACTGCAGGTTTCCATTTTACATTTTTTCCAGACTGGACATAGTGAGAAACCGATTAAAACGAAACGTAAGCCACGCTGCGAAGATGTTACTTTCTCAGGAAACATCACCGAGTATAACGACCTGAGCATGAGAGACTTGGCGGATTTGATATGTGACGAAACATTACGGATTAACTCGAAAATAAACAGGAAGCTTCCCCACAGGATAAACAACAACAACAGCAGCAGCAACAACAACAACAACAACAACAACAACAACAACAACGCTCATGCGACGAGGAATGAAGGCGTGAGACTCAATCAGGAAGACGAGAACATTCCAGCATCTGAACCACAGAGACAAGCAGGCCCGCAGCAGGGTATACCTGGTCTACAGATAACGGCTGGAGTTCAAACGGGCATCGCGTATCAGACTATGGGACCAGCAAAAGGGTTCACGCACCAACGAGGTGTCGCGCAGCTTGAACCAGCACCTGGAGAACCCACGAGGCACGATCCCGGGTTGCAAGCCATGGCACGCGTTCAACCTGGGAGAGCACCTATCCAGACTGTCTGTGCGCACGCAAGGGATGACTCGACGTTCACTGTGTTGCATCAGCGCACGGGACGGATGAACCAAACGGGAACGAACGCCAACGTGCTCCTCTCAAGATCGAACAGGGAGGGACCAACACCTGCTGAGACCGCGCCCCTTGCTCCGCAGTACCCAGGAACGGTACAAATCAACCAGCTCTCAGGGTCCGGTCCAATAGCTCAAGCTACTAGAGCACCTGCTGGCCCTCAAGAGATGCATTTACCCAGTCATGCAATCCCTGAAGCTACCGGCGGCACGCCTCCTGAGACCCCACACGTGGAGGCTGAATCATCATCTCACGACGCTGCGCCGGTCGGTCACACGCAGCAACCCTCTGACCATCTCGTGGAACCAGAACCCGCCGATGATGGCGCTGGGCCGATACTCACCGTGCGCATACGTTCCACCACGAGGATTTGCACGACCCCCGCGAGCATGACGAGGTTCTCCATGGAGAATGAGATCAACGTGCCAGCGAGCGGTTTGCACGTCACCGTCCCACAGACCAAGCAGCGGCTGGAGACGACGGACGCCAGGGGACTGCACATGGCCCTCGACGAGGAAGAGACCGTCGTCAGGAAGGGGTTGGTCCCTGGGCGAGACGAGTTCGGCGTGCTGAAGGACGACAAGGAGTTCGGCGGAAGGGGCCACATCGAGCCAGCGCACGTGGACGGAAAGCGATTCATCGACGGCGTTTCTGAGGAGCTGGAGGCTATTTACACGCATTTCAAGGTGAGTTATGCACTCGGACTCCATCGCCACGTCATTTAGTATAACTCAAATAGGTTTAATTTAAATTTTTCCGCAAGAAGGGCATATCTTCTTTGAATAATACTTGGAATTCGACTGGGTGTTGGAGGGGGGTGGAGAAATGATTAAATTAAAAATTACTTCGGACATACGCCATTGTAGGACTGTGTTACCATGGAAAACAGAGAGACTATAAGCTGTTGACGTTAATTGAGCCCTTTTGAGGCCCTATTTACTTTTTTTTCCGATCAGCCAATTTTTATTCTTTCACCATTTTACTAAATAAATATTGCCTTGTAAGTATCAAAAACAGTGTGAATATTTACCAGGACTCGAAACGTCAACGTCTAAGGCTAGAATAAAACATATTTATCAACTATTATTCCAAATGAGAAGGCTTTAAAAAGTGCCCACTTTACCGCCGATACCCTACAGCCGTTGTCAACAGATATTCAAAACAGAAAATAATTTCACAAGTGATTTCTAAAGTTCCTGAAGCGTTGCTACTGGTTCGACAAGAAAACTGTATGTGTTCTTCCGTGCGGCCTTCATTGTGTCAGGTTTTGAGCCTTCGCGCTTGTCTTCATCTCACTGTTCGTCTTCGTTTTATCTTCTTCGGGTCTACAGTTTTATGCTATTATAGTTCAATTTGTCTTGTCTCTGTTGCTCATCCAGTTTTGTTTGATTTAGTTTAGTAGAACTCTTGACTGGCTTTCTTGTGGTGTATATATATATATATATATATATATATATATATATATATATATATATATATATATATATATATATATATATGTATGTATGTGTGTGTGTGTGTGTGTGTGTGTGCGTGCGCGCGTGCGTGTGTGTGTGTGCGTGTGTGTGTGTGTGCGTGTGGTGTGTGTGTGTGTGTGTGTGTGTGTGTGTGTGTGTGTGTGTGTGTGTGTGTTGAAAATTGCTAGTACTGGCTTGTTCTCGTGTATATGTTTAATGTAACTCTCTGTGTTTACCATGACGACAAAGGTCTTCAGTGGCCCGTGTTCAAAGTAATTTTTCACATATAATCAAGAACGTCACGATTCACTGCACTAGTGGTTCTTTAGTGTGGGTTTGCCCAGTTACACTGCCTTTGCAAATGTATGAACATGTGCACTTTAAAACAGAATTAGTGAAATTATGCTTATTGAAGAGTAAGTTACTTTCTATTGACCGTGGAATCAAAAATTACACCGGGAATTAAAACACGGCAAGTAATTTTTTTGTTAAGTTACTGTGAAATCATTTAAATACCACCATTCAACAAACATCAGTTTGATGGCGACTTCTACTTGAGAATTTTTCATTGGTTGTGAGTCTGATTTCAACGATTTGGAGCAATTTTTATTGGTCAAGAAAGTCGGAACAAGAAGTGAAGAAATTTCGACAACTCTTAACATCGAGGTCTTGAGAGCCGATGAGGGTGATTGAGGTGAGTATGATTCCCACATGCGAAGATCCGGAGTGACCCGGCCGGGAATTGAACCCGGATTACCTTGGTGGGAGGTGAGCAGGCTAACCACACAGTCATCGTGGCCCCTCGTAACAAGAGAATGGCTCTAACTGAATTATGTGACCACGTGTAGTTCATTACAAAACAAACTAGATTTTCTTGCTTGCAGCTTATGGCTGACTATATCTACATCACACATGGGAGTGTTCACCTTTTTACTTCCGTGCGTAGAAATCAACTATTAAAATGTACTCGGAAATAATCCTAAACGACCCCTGCACTGACTAGTAGATGATATTAAGTTTTTTTTTTTTTAATTTCAAAAAATAAAATATAAATACGATGAATAACGTGTCATATATCAGTTAGATTCATGGCTTCCCCTAAGCATGAATCAAATATAACATATTTACAAATGGTTACAGCCGAAAATTGTACAACAATTTAATCGTTATGGACATGAGCATTGTCTTAACGATGAGAGAAGAATAAATACTTCCTAGTAATAACTATTATTACAGTGTTAAGAAAAAAATATTCCAGATTAGTAAACATGTATAAGTTAAGTTATAACGAATGCAAAATTTAATAATAATATTTGAAATGTAAGTTTTTACGCAATATTGGTAGACGCAATACAACAGATGTAGCCTACTAACCTAACAAGTTAATATCTTCCATATATTTTAGCACCCATGGTACACCGAGAAAACGGTTTTGTTGAATCAAACAAAGTTGTTTTCGCGCAACCAAATTGACTGTTTTCATAGGGGCAATGAAATATTTTGTTGTTGTAACAAAATGATTTTGTTGTTCTCATTTGGTTGTCCCAAACAAATATTTCGCTGGTACAACCAATAATTTGCTGGGCTCTGAGAGTAATTAATATTCTCGGTTAGAATAAAGATACTTGTAAGCCTGGCGGAGATGAGAACCTACATATTGTGCGGCCGAGCGTTACGCCATAGCAACCTCAACTATGTATTAGATTGGGCAGTTTTTAAATACGTACATATCAAATACTGGACAACGTGCGCAAATAAATATTTCAAGGTTTACAGCTTTACTTTGTAGTTTCCTGTCGAACTTGTTTTATTGGAATATTTTTACCGATATCGAGCATCAATAAATGCACCTACGAACACTGTTACTATCATAATTGTCGCCAAAAAAAATGCAAGTTGAGTCAACAAAATATGTTGTTGACATTCTAACTTCTTTTGGCCCAACGCAGAGGTTTTGTTGATTCCAACATGTATTTTGTTAGATGAACAAAATTAGTTTCGCTGCTTTTCAAGTATATTTTTACTGAAAAAGAATATTTTCTTGGGACAACTAAATGTATTTTTGGCCCTGTACATTACATGTTCTAATGTACTTCCCTCCTACTGCTTCCTTCATAAGCGTGCTGTGCACTGTGGGGCTGGTCGAAAGAAACGACGCGGTTTTACACATTAAATGATTTTAGGCGTTTCTCAGCTACCTTTCTAAATATCACTTCCAAAAAAAATCATCCGCTTCATGCACTTGAAGAGTGAGTGAGCGAGTGAAGAGATTTAGGCGGCTCTTAACATGGAGGTCTTGAGAGCCAATGGGGGGTGAAGCGAGCTGAGTATGGAGCAGCACCGGAATGAAAGAGCGGAGGTAACGAGAGATCCCCGAGAAAACTCACGGGCCAGCGGCATCGTCCAGCACGTTTTCCACATGCGAAAATAATGGAGTTGGTCCCTGCGGGAATCGAAGCCGGTTCACCTAGGTTTGAAGTGAGCTGTCATATCACTCCACCCCGCTGTCACTTTTCACGGTATTGAAACTTTTACAATATAAAAAAAGGAACATTGTAGGAATGTAGCTCGGGAAAATATGGACAAAGCGTATTTTGTTTGAAAGCTGTATCATGAAAGGTGGCCGAATCACGCATATAGTCCATTCGTGGTTTCTTCGGGCTTTTTGAATCAAACCTTAGAAAAATCTCCCCATGTATGACGTGTTTAGTTATTTCCTAAATACGCCCTGTCTCACAAGCATTTTATACTTGCGTTCATAAAAGTTACTTTTTTTCCTGTTAAATTGAAATGTTATTTATATCTTATCTATAGATAACAATGCTTAATTGATAAATAATTTGAATAAAAAACAGGGAGAAAATAGGTATGTTGGTAACGTCTAGTGAGAAACAGTTCTTATACAAAATATCATTACAACTGGGTGCGCACGAATGTGGTGCGTTGTCCCTCTGGTGTATTTCTCCAGACTTGTTAAGCTTAGTTTGCACGAGGCGGAGGAATATCCTGGAAGTAGAACACTAGCAAGGCTTCATAAGAGGCTGAAGTAACCGTGAATGGCTTATAAACACTTGAAACATTGTCTCCTGTATTGTGTCAACTGTTCCCGCGCTGGCCAATCGCAACAACTTTGGGAGCACTTCGTTCTGAAGGAGAGTGCACAAGAACTTGTGGTTGTTGCAGGACTGCAATAACTGCTGCCACCACCTGAACCCACTGCTTCGCAAGGTCGGAGTGAAGCTTATGAAACTGCAGTGCGACGGATCTCAGTTCAAGGTTGGTTCCTCAACGTGTTTCACTCCACTCCCTTGCCAGCACACTGCATGGTGGCAGTTAAAGGCTTTTCACGATAAAATGAGCACTTTCGAAATCAACCTTAGAAAAAAGTCACCGCTTTTACCTGCATATATTTTAACGAGTGCCATGAGTGGCATGTGCACAGTAAAGTTGGTGTCGATAGAAGGAAAAGTAGTTCCATACTAACGTCGAATAAAAAGTGGTAGGTAAATATTTGTCATACCTTAAATTTTTTCGCCCGATTTCTGTTTCTTTTATGCATCGAAGTGTAAAAATGAGCTGATTTGTACAGTATTTACTTTTATAATAATTTCACAGTTTCACTTGACTGACACATGAATAAAGTGACGAGGCTCATTGTAATGTTAATTTTATATAAGGCGGAAGAACACACAACGTGTATACAAGTAGATCTCGAGCTTTCAGAAGTGCTCATTTTACCGTGGACAGCCTCGTGTTATGCTTACGGGCTAGGAAATTATTTAGTTCAGTGACCTGCCCTAATGAAAAAATGTAATTTAAGTCAACAGAGTACTTTTATTGTTAAACCAAACATGATAATTATTTAACAAAATATTTTGTTGGCAAAAAAAGTTAATGCAGCCAAATAGTTTTTGTTGACCGGCAAATATATGCATATATCAGCTAAACCACCAAACCACTAGTAGATAGAGATTGTATGTTCTGGTTCAAGGACGTCCGGCAATTGTGCTGGTGCCATCCGCCATATTGGATTTCTTCATAAAGCACGGTCGCCCGCTGTTCAAATCTTCTGTTTTTCTCTCAAAATGGCTTATTTAGCTTTTGAAAATGCACATCCTCCCCCCCCCCTAAAATTTCCCTTTTGCCCCCCGATGTCTTACGAAACTTTTAGAAAATGTGGTTGAAAAAAAATGTTTGGCTGCTTGATGCTGCTGAAGATTCACAAAGTTGTTGAAACTTCAGCTACCATGAGCAAGCAGGATACAATAATTACAAATAAGAGTTATTAAAATTACTTTTTTATTTAAATTTTGATTGATTTAATGTTTTAAAACTTAGAGGCATAATGATAACACGTTACATATCATCGGAGTGAGTGAGTGAGGGAAGAGATTTGGGTGGCTCTTAACATCGAAGTTTTGAGAGCCGATGAGGGTGAAGCGAGATTAGTGGGTATGGAGCAGCGGCAGAATGAAAGGGAGGGAGGAAGCCGGATATCACCGAGAAAACCCTCTGGCCAGTGGTATCGTCCGGTACGATTCCCAGATCCGAAAATCCGGGAGCGACCCCGCCAGGAATCGAGCTCGCTTCGCCTAGGTGAGAGGTGAGAAGTCTAGCCACTACACCACCGCGGCCACATATCATCGGACTCTTCTTTTCAAGGAGAATTCGAATCCCTTGTTGAACTTAAATTATTAAGACGTTAACGCCATTATTAAAAGTAAATAAATGCATTAACGAACACTGTTACTATCCTAATTGTCAAAAGAATACAAACATTCTAGCCGTATTCTCGAATTAAATCATTCAAATGAATAGCCAAGCAAAAATATACAGCTGATTCATTAAAACATTTTTTGACAGTCTAATTTCTTTTGGCCCAAAATAAGGATTATGTTAATGCAAGCGTGTATTTCGTCAGAGGAGCAAAATTAAATTTTTTGCTTTTCAAGCTTTCTATACGCCTACTCAACAAAATATTGTGTTGGCGCAACTAGATATATTTGTGGCTATATTTTTTTCTCATTGTACATACTTGTACCACGACTGTTTGCTCATTTGTTTATACCAAATTCCGGAATCAGGCAATTGGCGCCCTGGGTAAGGATAACATTAATTTTCGACACTTATTTTAATACTTCATATACGTTATTGTGTTTTTTTTTTTTTTTTTTTTTTTTTTTTAACAGCGCACTTCTAGAATTTGGCACCACTTAACATCTTACTTATATTAAAACAATTCAGCTTACAAATCACGCCTGTTTTCACACGTTAGTCACCAAAGCAACATTCCCGAAACTGGCACCTTAGAACAAGTCATAAACGAGGGACAGGAAAATTCCGCGTTTTAAACTATCTGAATGCTCGACTCCACTGTCCTATGTATTTGCATGTCTTAGCTTTCTGTTCAATGGCTGCTGTCGTTGCGTGCTGTCAGTTTTACGTCAGACCAGGTGGCACGGGATTCGATATGTTTGTTTTCTTAACGGTCTGTTGTTGGCTCAAGAGTTCACCTTGGCGTGCACAACAAACTGTAGCCCAATTTTAAGAACAACTGCAATGTACGTACATGTGTTTGAAGTCTGAATTGCCCTGGAATTTATTCGCGAAATTTTCCACAAAAATCACCGATCTGCACGTTGTCATGTGGACGAGATAATTGCCGCTTCTACCGCCAGTTTAAACGTAGGCCGCAAAAATTTACCAAGGCGGGAACGATCACGCGTGCAGTAAATTAATAAAATTAAAATTTTGCCATTCCGTAACTTAATTTTATTTCAAGTAATCAAAGTAATATTTAAAAACCTACTCTTCTACATTTTGCATCCCGCCCCCTCCTACTTAGTGCCCTGCATGCGTTTGCACTATTCGCCCGCGCAGTTATAATACGGGCCTTGGCTGCTGCTTGGGGAAATTATTATTTTTTTATGCTGTTTAGTTTAATTGAGTACTTTTGAAATCAACCTTTGAAACATTTCGCTGCATATACAAGATGTTGCAAAATTGCATGTCAATATTTAGGGGAAACATTCCTCATATCTGGAGGATGAAAAAATTTTATATAAACATAAGTCCACAAATGCTGGTTTTATTTACTACAATTCGTAATACATAATGTAGAGTGTATGGCTCGAGGGCTGGATCATCTTACTGTGGAATGTCATCGCAGCATCGAAGCTGTAATTGGCAGCCCTATACCAGCCCCGGAGGAGCCCTGATTTGAATCCACTAGACTTTTATTTGTGGGGACACTTAAAGGCAATTGTGTATGCGACCCGGGTGGACGATTTGGACACCCTTCGTAACAGTATTGTGGCGGATTGCGAAACAATCTGGAATTTTCCAAGGATTCATCAACGCATCCGGGTGTCCATGCAACGGCGGGTTGATGTACGTGTTCGTGCTTATGTAGGGCATTTTAAATATTTCCTATAGTGCCGACGATAAGCACTCACACATATGTAACTAAATACCGTGCAGTTTCTACTGTTTTAAGAGTTGTGTCGTAGTGTGAGGTGTCGTGTATCATGCAAACGAACGCTGCGATGGCATTCCACAGTAACATGATCCATCCCGCGAGCCATACACTGTACGTTATGTATTACGAGCTGTAGTAAATAAAAGAAGAATTTGCGTACCTATGTTTATATAGAATTTTTTTCATCCTACAGATGTGAGGAATGTTTCCCCAATATATTGACATGCAATTTTGCAATATCCTGTATTTTAATGGGCCCACTGACTGGCTTGCGTCCAGTCAAGTTGGTAACGACGACGGAGGGGAAGTAGTTCCATGCCTAAACGTCGAATTAAAAGTGTTAAACAAAAATTTATGAAAATTTAAATTGTTTATTTCGCTTTCTGCTTTTCTTGCATGCACAAAGTGTAAGAATTAGCAAATTTGTAAAATATTTACTTTTCTTACAATTGCACAGTTTCGCTTGACTGCCGCATGAATAAAGTGATCATGCCCACTGCAATGATAATTGCATGTATGGTGTAAGAATACACTATGTGTATAGAAGTAGATCTGAAGCAGGACTTAAAGTGGTCAATTTACCGAGAACAGCCTATATTAAACTTGGCTGCTACTGAAATGGTCATGGCATTTCCTTCCTTTCTGTTACTGGTTAAGGAGACGTCTAGAACGTGTCAGAATCACAGTAGTGCAGTCACGAAATAAGTACTAGATTATACGTTATTAAAGTCTGACACCCAAATAATTTGGGAAATTCATAGTCTTCTACAGTGTAAAAAAAAAGTCTGGAATGCTTCCTACACTGTAATGGAAAATGTTTAAACAGTACGCTGGATGTAAATAATACCGCACATCAATCTGCATGTACCATTCATGAATGATTATAGTTCATTAACGATTACTTCCGACTTCTCTGAAGCCCTGCTGAAGTTCTACTTTCAGGATATTCCGCCGCCTCATGCACACTATGCTTAAACTAGTTTAGAAAAAGACACCAAAGGGAGAACACACTGCGTTCGTGAGCATTAAGTTTAATAATATTATGTATGGAGACTATGTCTTATTGGGCAATAGCTGTTACACGCAGCTTCATACGCGTGAAAAAAAAAATCAAACCTTAATTATAATGACCACGTGCTCGATCTTAATGCTTGGTGGCATATTTTATATATTCCCTAAGAAACTGTTGGTTTTTCCGGGATGAAAATTACCCCATGTGCTAATCCAGAATATAATCTAAGCATGTACCAAATTTCATCCAAATCCGCCAAACCGTTACGAAGTGATTGAGTAGCAAACAAACATACAAACTTTCTCATTTATAATATTATGAAGATTACCAACACAGCTATTTCTGCCTGTTTTTATTGATATACATTATAAACTAAACATTATAATTTATAGTTATACAATAAGAGTAAAACTTCAGTTTAATCAAAAATAAAATAGTTTTATGTTAACAGGAGAATAAAACGCTTGTGATACATGACACATTTAGGAAAAAACCAAACACGTCAAGTGTGAGGTCATTTTTCAAAGGTTTTATTCGAAAGGGTGAATAAACTGCGAAGTGAGTGGCAGCTCTTAACATCAAGGTCTAGAGAGCCAATGAGGGTGAAGCGAGATGAGTACGGAGCAGCGCCGGAATGCAAGGGCGGCGGGGGGGGGCTAAACGGGATATCCCAGAGAAAACCCGCCGACCAAAGGCATCGTCCGGCACGATACTCACGTGCGAAAATCCGGGGGGGGGGGGGGGTGGCCCCGCCGGGAATCGAAGCCGGTTCGTCTTGGTGGGGGTGTTAATCTAACCACTGGCCCCGAAACCGCGGAAGTGACTGACTGTAGCTTGTCGTCGAAGTATGATGCAGGAGACGATGCGAGCGCCACAGAGAGCGAGTGGACGGAGGACGACCGCGCGGACGCAGAGGCAGTGCCGACGACGACGAAGGCGAGGACTGTCGAGGGACCGAGCTGCGAGGTGCTGTGCTGGGACCTGGAGCGGCTGTCCAAGGACGCCGCGAGGGTTCCGGAGCCGCTCGTGACCCAGCCTCGCGACGACAGGTGCTCGCCGATCTGCTGGGAGATGTCACCGCCGGCGACAGACCAGGTGCCCGCCCCCACCAACTCTATAGGCTGTTCACGGTCAACTGAGTACTTTTGAAATCAACATTATAAAAAAGTCACTGTCCCTGCCAGCATATATTTTAACTGGCGCCACTGAGTGACATGCGCCTAGTAAAGTTGGCAATGAAGGATGGAAAGTAGTTCCATATCTTAACGCCGAATAAAAAGTGTTAGGTAACCATTTGTGATAACTTAAATTATTTCTTTCCCTTTCTGTTTTTTTAATGCATAGAAGTGTAAAGATGTGCAGATTTTTAAAATATTTACTTTCCTAATAATTTTACAGTTTGGCTTCACTGACGCATGAATAAAGTGCTTAGGACTGTCGCAATGTTGATTTTACATGAGGCGGAAGAAGAGAGAACGTGCATACAAGTAGATCTTAAGCAGGGATTTCAAAAGTGCTCATTTTACCATGCGCAGCCTATCGTAGGTAAAACCGTAGAGTGAGCACTCATTAACGCCCTTACAACAGGCATTAACCACTAAACCACTAATAAATATATCTTATTGCAGTCTCAGGCATTACATTTTGATGGTGGTCAAATATAGACACTGTGTTTTTTAGTCGCATTGCAATGTTTATATTAGAAAGCAGCAGGAAGATGGGAATTGGATGAAAGGAAAAATTCTAGAATGCCCTTAAAAAGTGCTCACTTTACCGTGAACAGCCTTTAGTAGGGAGAACCGTAGAGTGAATGCAGGTTAGGGCGATCTCGCTGGCTGCGCACAACCAGTCTCCATGTCTCAACAGGGAACTGCTTTTCTCCCAACATGACTATCATAAATGACGTTGATAACATATGAGGTTTGGTAAACAAGTGCTTTGAGATGTTTGGTGACCTATTTGTAATTAAATTTGGTTAAATTAAAATCGGCAAAGGTAGTATATTCATACGAAAGTGTTTATATTTTGAAAGTTAAGATATAAACAAACAGGTTCATCACTGTTGACAATGTAAATATGGCAGTTGTGGTGGTGTGAGGTAAGTCAATGTTGGGTACATGCGCAGAGGACGAAGAATCGGTCTATCTTATCTCTAGTCTACGGGGAGAAAGATTCCTTAGCGAAGATACCAGAAGTAGAGGTTTTACAGTTTTACACGCTGCTCGCTGTTATTGCATCATTTGAATTGTTACATGTCTTATATGTCTGCCCGCGAATAACGCACGGTCGGTACCGGAGAAACATAATTCAGATTGGCTCATTCATATAACAGACACTTTTTCATACAGAGAAAAGCTGCCAATAGCCAAATGGAGACTGCAAGTCTGCACAGAGGATATGGAAGTCTAGCCTCTGCGTAAATCTTTTCGCAATAAAAAGGTGGTTCTAAACATCAGTATTGGTAAAATTACTTCATTCGCCTCCTGTTTTTTTTAAATTTGTACCGGGTTAATCACCTAAAATTTGCACCGCAAATATTTTAAAAATGAACGATGCTATTGATAAGGTGGTTTCACACAACTGAAATCAATACCAAGGGTTCTTAATTGCAACCCAGACACAGATGTTAGTCAGTATTAAAACGTGCATTTCACGAATCAAGTTACATTTCTTTAAGATGGAACAATGCCTACTCGCATCAAGAAAATAAAACTATAGGAAATAGAATTTCGACGGTGTTTTTTTTTTGCAAGATTCTAGTTCAAGTAGTTTACGTGCTGTCGTATTAAGACATTACCGGCAGTTGTTTGCTACATTTAACTGCTTCTTTACTAAGCTACAGTCTTCTTATGTGTGTTTAGATTCTGTTTCCATCACACTGATTGCATTGGGATTCCCTTATCAGCACTTAGTGATAGTTCACACTAACTAGATGTAGGGCGTGCTGGAAAATGGCATTTACTAATACTGTGATGTGAATAATACTATTCTCTTTCTGCTTCAGAGTTCAAAGAATTTATTTATTCACATTCGTCTTTCTTAAGAGAGTGTTAATAAACGGCTCAGTTAAATGGAGCAGACAACTGTAGGTATTAACATGTTAATATTACGATAGCACGTAAAACTACTTGCACTAAAATCCTGCAAAAAAAACACCCCAACATTCTAATTTCCCTGTAGTTTTATTTCCTTGATATCAATAGGCATTGTTCCATTTGAAAAGATGTAACTGTATTCACGAAATACATATTATAATATGTATTAAAATCTGTGTCTTGGCTGTAATTATGAACTCATGACTAAAATTTAATCCTGGGAAACCAGCACATCAATAGCATATTTATTTCCGAAATATTTACTGTGTTTTAGTTTTAGTTTTAGGTGATTGATTCTGTTTAATTGTGAGAATCTACCAAATTTACAAAATATATATGTAATTCTCTTATAATTTCACAGTTGAACTTGATTGATGGTTGACTAAGGTGATCAAGCCCTTTTCAATTGTTAACTGTACATATTGTGTATATCAAGCACAATGTGCATACAAGTAGATCTTACGCAGGGCTTTCAAAAGTGCTCAGTTTACCATGAACAGCCTTTGCAACTTCGGCATCTAGAAGAATTTTGGCGTATTCAAACACAATATTTCACATAACTTTTCCCCCACACTCATATAATCACAATCTTACAACTACCTAACCAAATTTATATCAGAGTACTTGGCCATGCATTCTAGATGCATTTTCACATAGTTTGCGTATATTTAAATAGTGAAGAGAAGCTGTAGGTGAGTGTTATTGACACATACCCTATTCCAGATAGAGCAAGATGCTTCTACTGGCTGTCTGCCTCTCCTCTCAGCTCTTCTGAATAAACTCAAAACTATATGAAAAGATTACATCTGGAAATAAATTCACATGACTTTTCCCCCATACTCACACTATCACAATCATACATAAGCAAAAACCATCCGTAAACACCCACCCTTAAACATCCTTAAAATACGGAATTTAACAAATTTTCTGAATCGTGAAATCATTTTTAAAGAAACTTCATTCACATGTAACAATTTATAAAGATATTTCATCCATGTGTAATGATTTTAAGGAAATTTCATTCATTTGTAATAATTTTAAAGAAAAATCATTCAGTTGTAATGAATTTGTTAAAAGTTTCATAAAATGCATTAAACTGTTTAATGATTCCAAAGAAATTTCATTGAAATTGACAAAAAGTTTAATGCAAATCATATAATTTACTCAAAGTTTGAACGATTTGAAGAAAGTTTAAAGAAAACGCGAAATTAAAAAAAAATACATCTTCAAAACTAAATGGAAGAGGTGTGTTTGCAGTCATATAAAACACTGGACATTTCTTGTTGTTACCACACTGAATGAATTCGTGGCTCTTTTCGTCTCCTAGAGGAAAGCAAATTACTTTAAAATGAAAAATATTGTCACAGATTTACATCAATTCTCGCAAGATTCCCTGGCACCACAGGGTGTAAGTTATATTGGACTTTCCATGCTTGACTCAGACATAATGATTAGCAAGATGAAAATATGTCATGTTATCACTATGACATCCAACACTCGACTGAGAAGATTTAGCAAGGAACAATATATGTACATTAATTCTCTAAATTTGCAAGTTTAAACATGTCTAACTGGTAAATTTTATTTTTGATTATTTTATTTGCTTGGCATATGTATAAAATTTTTATGAATCTCGTCCAGTATGAGATGTGTAACAAAACTTGCATTTGCTATAATGATAAAATTTATGAAGATTACTATCACACTCTTCGAAACACTGATAAAGCAAAACAGTGTCTGTATTATAAACAAGATGTTTCAAACATTTTTCTTCCTCGCAATATGAAGTTGCAATGCATTAACCCTTAAGTTTACATTTATAATCTACTATGTGAGGTCTGTACTGGTTTACAAGACATTCAGAACTATTAGTGTTAGTTTAAGTAGCATCATTAGTATTTAGTTTACTATGTGCTGACACAGCTTGAGAGAAATATGTACATATGAAATGAATGTCTGACACACATTTCCTTTACAACAAAATGTGAACATAATAAGATGTAAGTTACAGAATGCAAACCTTTAGTAAAAAACATATATTCATTTAACATAATGTGAACATTGGGATCGTTATTCTGAAGTAGCCACTTCACATACGTATAAATAACACAAGAACAGAAAAACGAATCCTCTTTGTTCGAAAATAAAATTGTGGATGTCCCTGCCGCAGGTCTCCTTCCAATGAACAGTGATTCCCTTGTGCAGTCTGGTTAACTGGTAGTCGATTGCTCCGTATCCCCGTTCCTCTTCTTTTTATTACTAAGACTGGCAATCATCAAATTTTCTGAGGTTGATGGCAATTCACTGTTGGGGCAAAGATATCTCACAGCACAATCATGGCATACTATTTCTTCACCAAAGTGGTTGCCGACACTGTTGTCGAAAATGTAGCACCAATGTCCTATAATGTTACAGAGATGCACTTGTAGAAGACTGTCATATGATTTATAGAACACTCTAATGTAACCAATTCGTAGGACCTCGTATACATCTGTAGGCTTGAATATCCTAGCCATTACTGATGATTTTATACTAGGCACACGCCTGTATATAGCCTGACAGATGTTCTTGTTTTGAATAACATTGCATTCCCACATACCACAGGGAGAAGTTAATTCTAGGTCACCAATGTACATATAATGTTGCTTGTTATTGAATTTTTCAGATCAAAGAACACATTCAGAGTAATACCCCCTTTGCAACTTATATTAAATGTTACTAAATGATGGATATTTAGTGATTTCTTCACCTTCCATGTCCCATACTAATTTGGTTAAACTAATCGGAAAACAGTGTCAGGTCATAAATTATACATTACATGCTTGCATCCAATGTGATCTCCAACTTCTTCATACATTCAGGATTGATTATTGAAAAACTCCAATGTTCATCTACATTGCATATCTGTAGTGTACTATCTTCATCTTAATTTCGAAACCACGCTCGCCTGAATCCTGGAGTAACACTAGCATACCAAAGTGATTAGTTGAACCTCTCCATTTTAACTGAATAACTGCAATACTATTCTTTCTTATATATATATATATATATATATATATATATATATATATATATATATATAAACAGATTTCTTCAAGGTAGAATTAGTTCTTCAATGACAGCTTTTTTAGATCAAATATGCAGACATTAACAAAAGTTGTTCATACCTCACAGTCCCACATTCCACATGGTGCTCTTAAAAGTCTGCTAGTGCCTTTTATTGCATAATATGTTCCTTATTATTACATGTTTCAGTTCATAAGGTTAGGATGGTGTTGCAAAATTCTCTAATCAATTTATATTTGAATTTATGAAAACCTGGTTCTTTTGTTATTTCTGTAGTGCGATTTTTAAAACATAGGTTCCAAGAATAACAGGGCAGTTCGCTGTCGGGTCTCATATTAAAAACAGGACAGTCTTATTCTTTATTACACAACACTCATTCTATATACAGGCTTTCTCAGAAACTTTTTGCCAAAATCCAATGTTCATTTCTGTTACACATCTGTGATTGAAAGTATATGTTGCCTAGAGACTGGAACCATACTTTCTTGTGTCCTCGAAAATTAGTAGAGTACGTTTTCTCATTGTCGAATTTCTCATTTTTTCGAAATCTTATGCTACCTGGAACAAGCAATTTAAAAAGATTAATATCTTTATACATAGATAGTGTGTTGGTACACATATTCTCTCAAAGCTTCGCTTTTACATTGGGAGCAGAATGTTTTTTCCTCTCAGTGATTTGTGTTATTGCGCTTGACTAATGAATGAATACTAGAATATTCATGGTATCATCTTAAATTTATTACATCTGCATTTGTTAAAGTTTTTTAAATCCCTATTGTCTTGTTCCAAGTACATATATGGGATAGTCTTCATATAATGCATCATTCACAAATGAAAATATTTTTGTACGCTATGTCACCAGAGTCCCATTTCAGTTTATGTATCTCATAATTTTGTTCCCAAAATATAATTTTAAGGTCTGGGAGATTTAAAGCTTAGTACTTTAGAATCATTAGCATTGGTTGCATAAGTAATAGCAAGGTCTTTAATTACCAATGAGTTGTCTTGAGAATTTTCGAAACCCTGAGTATAGTACATCATTTTTACATAATTACTTTCTATGCACAAAAAAAGGCACTCTCTCTCATATAAAATTTTATAAGATGACAGTGCTCGCCTCGGAATCTACTTCATCAACACCATAATCGTCCATTGCTATATCTGGAATGATTCTAACTTCAAATATCTGTTCCAGATTGTGCAACATACAATCCCTCTGCACATACTGTAAATTATCATTATTAATGAAGGCAGGCATGCCATAAGGACATTCTTTAAATGGTAAATAGGATACAATATCCTCACCATAATTTAAATGGTCAATCAGGAATGGATACACTAATATTTTTCTGTGATCTGCAAAATAAATGATGAAATCTTTCAGCAATACTTGCATTTGGGAACACTCTAAACTTAGTAAGTCTAAAATAGCATTGATCGTTTCAGCACATTCAGAGAGCTTGATGCATTGTACCTGATGAAATGCCTGGTAAATCCTGTGTTGATGATGTTCTAGATGAAGCAATATACGTCTAGCATTGTAGTGGATGTCTGGAGCTGTAGTAATGGTGGTTGACATCTGGAGCTGTAGTAATCATGATGGATGTCCGGATCTGTAGTAGGCGCCTGGAGCTGTAGTAGACATTGTAGTGAGGATCTGTTGTTGAAGTGGATGTCTGGCACCGTTTCCATTATGATTGTTTGCAATTGATGATGACACTTCCCAGATGCCTGTATTAGACACCTGATATCATTATCTATGCAAATGTGGTGCACACACATGCACACAAAGTAGCCTTGGCAGATGCCGAGTTAAGACAGAGAAAAAATTAATTTATTCCTTGTTATATATTGTAGGGATTCAAAATGACCACCATTTCCCTGTAAATTTACAATAGTTTAAGGCTTTTAGTCTAACAGAATGAATTATGTTTAATTCTCTATTTTCCAACTTCGAAAAATATTATTTCAGCCTGTATTCATAGTGTTTCGTTAAATGTATGCCGGAATAAGTTAAAATATTAAATAATTCAAATATATACATTATACATTTTTTACTGTTGGAATGTTTTTGGTTAGACCTAAAGAAAGGGAACACATTGGTTAGCACGCTCGCCTTTCCGGGCGGATCACAGCATAAAAACTAATTTTTCGCAATGTGTGGATGTCATGTTAGACATTGCTATTGATATAAGGGTTTTTATCGGAGATCCCTCTCTCTTCTTTCCCTTAGTCTCATGTGCACATGACTCGGCTCTTCTCCTCTCATCGGCTCTGAAGACCTGAATGTTAAGTGCCGCCTAATTCTTTCCCAATATTTCTCCCCCTCTCCTATATGTTGAATTGATAGTAAAAATATTTCTTAATGAGCAAGTACTTGCAGAAAACATTTCTTAATGAATGAATAAAATATATCTTGTTTAAATACTTGTAAAAATAGTTTTGTTTTAATGAGTAAATAAAATAAGTCTTCTGTGATTTTACAAATTGCAGTTTGCTTGATTCAAATATACAATTGTTGTTGAAATGATAAATCTAAGACTTATATTGGGAACTTGATTTCAGGGACATGTAATGTTTTTTTTTTTTTTACTGTTTGTATAGTCAACCTGTTGTGTAAGGTTGAAGGGGCAGCAAGTTGGGTGGAATTTCTCAGGGAATGCATTCAAAGGGCTGCGGCTCAAAGCAGAGGAACCAACATTGGAAAAACACTTTCTTACTACTGTAATGAGGAGGGCGCGCTGTCTTGAAACTGGTACTGCAGGGATACCAACTCATGAAAAAATGTGCAATAGCATTTCCAGGGCTGAATCTGGGGTGTGTGAAACGGTTTTTTGCGAGCTCTAGGCTCGTTCGATACTGGAGATCTTCAGAAAAAGTTGCCTTCGAGAGTGGGGGTGGTAGGGGCCACATCCTCTGGACACATTGTGGGGGGGAGGGGGTGGTTGGAATTGTGGAGTCGAAGCACCTCTGAAAACATGGGATGGAGGTGCCGGGGTGTTTGGACAGGGCCACGTACTTCTGGACTCGGACCAGCTCTGAGGGTTAGTGTAGAGGAGGGTGACAGGCAGCATTCTTCCGATGTGCAACAACTAATCAGTTGTCGCCATCTTACCGAAAAAATTTGACTATCGCGGGCATCTCAGGGTCGCACTCCCACAAGGGGTGGTAGGGGGTGCAGGGGGCGAAGTTACCTCAGCTTTCCCACTCTGCACCATCTTCAGTCGCTCATGTACATTTGGAGGAGATGAACGTGCTACTTGTCAGCTCCATAAACACAGCACCTCTACATACCTGGTGGCCGATGAGGCCACCCTCGGGGGTTACCACAACTACGTACCATCACTAGTGATAGCCGCGATTTACATAGTATTTTATTGGGAAAATGTACATTTTTGTATGTTAAGACAAGATCGATATACTGCGTTTGTGATAAGGTTGTCAATTTATGTGTTCAGTGGACGAATATACCATTTTTGTTAACAAGTGCAGTGGATTTCATAAACATTTACCATAATTTAAACACAGTTGCCTATCGGACATAAGTGCTACTTATTCATACTTCGAATTGACGTATTTTAATATTTCAGGTACGTGATAGTGTCTAGTTTAAATCTTATTCACAGGTTTAATCATGTAAAATTGTCATTTATTCATACTGAATAGCTGGATTTCGTTTAGTGAGTTTGCACTTGTCTCTCGTGTTATTCTTTGTTGATTAATTCATTTAGGAGAGACATGCAACTTATTTTTATGTGTGGATTATGCTTCTAAAATTCGTTCTTGCCAGTCTCACAAGCAGATGGATGTGTAAGGTATGTGTCAAAGACGTCATATATATCTTGTTCGCTTAATTTATAGGGACATTTTATTGTAGTTCGTTAATTCCACACTCATGCAAATGTCATCATTTAGCACTTGTTGACGCCAGATGCTATTCAAGTAGCTAAAATTTTTTTTGTGAAATATATTTTTCTATGCTCGGGACTTATGTAATTCCACTTATTATTCATGTAGTTATTTGAAATTTCCGATTCAATGCATGTAATTTATTCATATGTTCAACACTCCGAAATTCTCTAATGTTTAATTGAGGTCCAAAAAGAGATTGTTTAACACGTAAATAGCATATTTCAAAGTCGCCTATCTACGAGCTATATCCACCCAAAAAATATAACATTTACACTTAGGCCACTCTTAGAAATTGTTTTAACACTCTGAAATTCTCTCACTAGTTAAATATATTCGTAAAAATCTCCTATCTATCACCAACATCCCTACAAAGACCTCAAAATTAAAATAATTATAACAAATTAGCCTTAGCCCACTCTTGCACTCAACTCTACACTTATAAAGACATTGCAACCTACCACTCACTCTGGTCAATCGCCTCCTGGACGCCACACCGTCAACATCGGACAGAGCTCCTGCTACCCCCTTCCCCCGCCCAAAAAAGAAAGAAAGAAAAGATATAAAAAATAAATAAATAAACGATTCGATTAAAAATTAACCCTTTCAATACATTTAACACTTTAAATCCATTTAACCCTTTCAATTAACCCTGATTGAGGTTTCACCATTTCAATCAAATCGATAATCCATTAATTAATCCCAATTAATCCTAGGTGGGGTAGAACCGCCCCGCCCCTAATACTTACTCCTAATGGCCCATTACTGGCTTACCAACTATAATACAGCAATGGCCACACATAACTTATACTTATTGCTGGCGAAAGTATGGGTTGCCGTCTATAGGACATTTGATGGCTGTGAAGTTGTATATCGATGAGCCATTGCTGGTGCAGTTTGGTTTACTATGGGCCTTTTTATGACTCTCACTTTTCGCAGATAGTTTTTTCGAACTACACGCACACACATGTGTGTATACATATATGCACATATGTGTGTCTAATATAATTATAGATTGCACGATAAAATGAGTAGATTATTTGTAAATATGTAGTGATGGTAATATATATGGTACAATTCTGTCAATATAGTATTATGTGTGACTTCGTGACTGGTATTGAATAATTCTACATAGGCTATGTAATGTTTTACATGTACGACTGCATACAATTAAAATGAGAAGTTTAAATAAAATACATAACCAAATGAAGTGCTTTTGTTGTTTCATATCACTAGAATTTTCATAAATGCTGACTGCATTTCAGAACACATGATTAGCATCCAGGTGACATATAGGTCTACTGCAAAAAATTACATTAAAGGCCAGTTTTTTTGTTAATATCGCGATTCAGTTTGGAAGTTTTCTCGCAACGACAGTGTTTTTTGTTTATCTGCATATTTTTAAAGAATATATTTTTTCCAATAGTCAATTTTAAGAGTATTATATAAATTGGAAGTATGAAACAAGGCCACAGGGTCGTCGTTCATGCTCGGTCATTCTGGTCGTCAGGCAGCCATTTTTTTCTCCATATTTCCCGTTTTCCCCTCGAAATGGAAAATCGTTTGCTTAAAATTTCCTTTTTCCCTTAAAATATCACTTTATTCCTTTAGAATTGTTGGTTTTCCCTCAGAAAGCACAGGTTCTCTAATTTGCAAAGAACGACGAGCCCCTTATTTGCAAAATACGATCCATTGGAAAGATTTGGGGGGATCGTTTTTCACCTGTGTACTTGACCTTCAACTTTGACCTTGGATGACCTTGAAAACAAAACGATTTTTAGAAAATCCGAAAAATAAAAAATCGAGAAAAAATGTAATCGAGAAAAACATCACAACGATAAATCTGACTACCATGTTGGATGCCAGTGGCCTTGTCCCCAATGACCTAGAGAACAAAAACTCGAGAAAAATGGCAAAATTCGAGTAAATTCATAAAAGTCGACGAGCACATTATGTTACTAAGACCACCATCTTGGATACACTTAACCTTAACCTTGACCCTTTACCTTGACCTTCAATGACCTTAAATCCAAAAATTGAGAAAAAATTAAACAATTAAGAAATCGAGAAAAAATTACATTGATGTCACCCAACCGCCATTTTGAATCCAAGTGACCTTAACCATGTCCCAAGACCTTGACCTTTTATTTCCTTGAATGCAAAACTCACAAAATTCTCCAAATAATAAAAATAATTATAAATTTCCAAAATTTTATAGAATGTGTTTAAAAATTCTTTATTAAAAATATTTTGCCACCATGTTGATTGTTGACCTTACCCCAATGACACTGAACTCGAAAAATCGAGAAAAATCGTAGTTCATACAATTTTAAATTACTAGTTGGTCACAACAAGGACCATACCAACTAACAAAACTAATTAACAGCTGACTGCACACAAGTGTGACTCCACTCATGACTAACTCCAAGACTAACTCCAACCAAGACTAACTCCACCAAAGACTGGTTCCTGACGAGACTGACTTAGCCCGAGACAAGCTCCTAACATGACCAGTTCCTACAAAACAGGATAGACCAACAGACAATATCAACCTGCCATACCGCCCACCTATACAAACAAACGATGATGGACAATCTCGAAAAAAAAGTCTCATAATAAGATTCTCGTAGCTAACTGCTTCGCAGAAAATATTCGAAAAACTTCGCAAAGCATTTCTACCAGAGCAGACCATACCAAAGTGTCATGCTAACTTACCAAGCCGAACTTACCAGACTAACTGACCAAGCCAACCAACTAGTTGCGAAACATTTCTCAAAAATATTCCCCTCATTAAATTTGTTCGCCATATAGAACTCAGTTGCTTTTAAACTACCCGAGTAAGGCACAATACTTCAAATCGAACAACAGCCTTGCTACTGCATGCACTCACATAAATTTTATCTAAAACATAATCTCAATTGATTGTTTACACCACTGAATTAATAAGTCTTTCAGAGAAACAGTAGGGGCTTAAAAGAAAATTAATACACATTACTGTATACATAAATTTTATTTGTTTATTTATTATGTACATTTTATCTTTCTAATTATTTTGAACATTCCACCTTTACATTTCTCAGGTGTTTGCAGATAATGGATAATAGTCAGAAGTCATATCAGATATAACCCCGATCCTTCAGTTCATCGATTATCATTTCAACAATGAATAATAGATCCCTATGTTTTTGCAGGTCAATAAAATACCTAAGTCTATCAGCAAGTTCACTCAGGTTTTCGGAAATATGTAACGTGCATTATTGATGCCTTCTGACTTTTTTACACCACATGTCGAAGGAAGCTAGTTCGTAAAATGAATGGGAACATCGAGAGAATCATCATCCTTCTCATTAGATACTTCATTAACACTGTCTTCATAGTCATTATCATCAATGCTGTCTTCATGATCGTCTTCACCTCCTGTTTCATCCTCAATATCAAGTGCACTTTTCTTTGTAGGGTCGCACAGTCATCATCAGTATTCACGCCGACAACTGTTCATTCTGAAGTTCGTCGATTTCATGCAAATGTCTTACAAATGTAAATTCAACACATAATGACGCTACCAAACCTCGTAAGTCTCTCATTCCATCGTTAGCATGAACTATCCCATCATAATCGTCTGGGAAATCAGTATCCATCTATGCAGCAGTGGGTATTGATGACATCAGTTGCTGAATCTCTAAAACCTAATCCATACAGTTCTTGATGTGGTTCTTTAATATATCACCTTGCATAAACTACATGTGCCCAAGTAGATATGCATATTGCCACTATGGAAAGGACTTCTTATCTTTCATGAAGATGATGCAAACCAATGATTGTATGAAGTTTACTGTAGAGCTTGCCTCTATGGATATACCATCTCCCACTGCTGGAAAATTACATGTAAAATAGTGTTGCTACTATGGAAAGATCTTCAGCAAAAGCTGCCATGCTTGGCGACATTAGAGAACTGCCTGTACGAAGAGATCTTTTCGTGCGATGAAGTATTACGACAATGAGCACATGCAATTTATGCAAGGCGATACAATGAAGTACCGCATCAAGAACTGCAAGGATATGTCTTTTGGGAGCCAGCAAGTGATGTCGTTAATACCCCTGCTGCATCGATGGGTACTGATTCCCCAGATGATTATGATGGAACAGTTAATGCTAATGATGGAATGTGAGACCTACGAGAAATTCCCATACCTCTGCAAAATTTCCTTATCCTCTTCAATCATTTTGACATGGGATTGATGAATTATGTTAAAAAGGCTGTTCAGTATAAAGTGAGCACTTTTGAAAACCTTAAAAAAGGCCACTGTCCCCTACCTGCATTTATTTTAATGGGCACCCTGAGTGATATGCGCCCAGTAAAGTTGGTAACGATGGAGGGCAAGTGTTCTGTATATTAATATCGAATAAAAAGTGTTAGGTAACCATTTCTGATCATTTATATTATTTCTTTCGCTATCTGTATTTTTTACGCCTCGAAGTGTAAAAATGAGCAGATTTGTAAAATATTTACTTTTATAATAATTTCACACTTTCATTTTACCGAAGCATGAATGAAGTAATTAGGCCCATTACAATGTTAATCTTATATGAGGCGGAAGAATACACAACGTCCGTACAAATAGATCTTAAGCAGGGCTTTCAAAAGTGCTCATTTGATCGTGAATAGCCTATACCTAACGGAATACTCTTGAATTAAATTTTAAGTATGTTACTATTTCTGGGAAGGACTTGAGCCGACCGCCCCCTCCCCCTTTTCCGCCCCACTGTATTGGAGAGTGTCCCCAGCAATACCAGTAGAAAGTTTTTTCCATTGGAAATGTGCTAATATGAAACCAACCTTTGCCTGCAGCACGCTCCAGAGAAGCGATTTGACACCAGAATGCCTGCTCCATATCCAGGAGTACCACCTCCGAGACCTGCTGCCGGAGAGTTGAGAGCTGCCCCACAGGTAATGCTGGGTTTAGAATTCACAAAAACTATGTGTAAAGAATTATGCAGAAACTGCAGTTCTCGCACACAGAACGTCTGGATTTATAATTCACAAGTCACTTGTTAATTCGTAAGTCCAGCCAATGAAAACTCGCAACAAGCCTGTATGTTAGCTTTTGTTCCTAATCTCACCTCGTATAACACAACGACATTTAAGCGGAAGATAATTCAAAGCAGATATTTTCTATCAGAGAAGTTTATTTTTATGAACAAATATAATCATAAACATGTGCATACACAACACTTTTTAATATTTAAGGCCCTTTTCACCCAATCAAATTTTTCTTCAATTTGCCTTCAATTTTTTTTAATACAATCAATTGAATGCTATGTCATACTCGCGGCCATTCACTTTTTCAATTTCTTTAATTTCTTGTTTCCCTTCAATATTGTTGACTGGGAGCTGGACAGACCGATAACTGACAGACGGATGACGGACGGAGGCGATGGGCTATTGTGAATCCTGCCTTGTTTCCAGTTGTCAGATGTTCAGTTATGGTGTTTCCAAGCATAGACAAGTTTTGTAGCCCGTTGTCATGCAGTCAGGCCTAGATGAAATCCCCATGTCAATGTTAATCAAGATTCAGCTTTAAATTCTAATATCACTGGCTGCAGTGTTACGTGACTGTCACTTGAAACAAGGCTTGATAGCTGAAGCCGGACCAATTTATCCAAAGTCTTTTGAAATAACATTTTCCAAAATTTATGTTTGCCAACATATGCACTTGAGGTTACGTTTGCAAACTTCGTCTGCATCACCAAAATGCTAAATTCCATCTTGTTATTGTGCCGAAATGATAATACAACTAGCGATGTAAATGATTTATTAATAGTCAACTAATCACCCTGACAATCACATGTTGGTACATGGTGGAAAGCCCATAACATCAGAATGTAAACAAGAACCAAATATAAATAAAGTAGAATATGTAACCAATGCTCAAGTACAAAGATTATGCAAGAGTAGACTCACATATAATGACCCTGGGAGATATCAATTTATGCCAAAACCATCCCTTAAAGTTATGTCTCCAAAACACTTTAAGGATGTAATCCTATCGATCTTATCAGCTATGCACATTCACAAAGAGTCAAAAGTACACATACTACTTGGCAATTCCAAATTGTCCAGCACACGTAAAATGCTTGATCGCACTCAGAAGTTTGGTTAAGGCATCAGCCACCATATCATCTAAGATAAGTACACTACATTGACAGCTCCTGATTCAGCATGTTCCCTAAGGAAATTAAACCTGACATCTATGGCGGGCACGCAGGCGGTGCGAACTACATTCTTACACTTCAATCTCTTACAAATACATATACACATTGATTACATATTCGTAATTCCTGTATAAACAATTCTACAAGACACAAAAAACCTATTAATACATGTAACACACTGGATGAGGTGAGATGGGGATGGAAAATGTGAAGAATGAAAATAAAGGAAGAACAACAAATGTTACACGTAAGCCTGCTGGGACACTTAAAATGTAATAGGGTCGTTCTTTTATAATTTCCTTTGCGTGGTGTCTCTGAGCATACTGTAATTAACACCTAATTACACTATTCCTGAGTTTGCAGGATGTACTTCCTCAAACACGTGCATGTGGGTGTACGTGGTTGCTCTGCACCTTGCACTGCACTTGTGCTCTCGTCACGAGTGCTGGAATGATTATGTTCACTTCACTCAAGGAGTACAATGTTCCAGTTGTGTTGTGGCGCACTATTGCAACAGGGCGCACCAGCGCCCGGTAGAGTGCTGATTCCTGCAGCGGTCGCCAGCAACAGCGTTCAAACTGGTTTGGGGGAAGAAGCTGTTGTCAGTATAACATGTTTGGTCATTCCTTATTATGCTATGTATAAACAAGCAATTTATATTTATGTTAACATCAAAGTATTTTATTTTTGGTTAAATCAGAATGTTATTGATATTTTATCTGTAAATTGTAATAACATAGTTTGTTTATAATTAAGATGAAATTACAACAGCGAGAAAATTCATTTGTTGGAAATGCCTAGTAAGGAATAGTACTTATGCAAAATTGTATTATACTGAGTGGGCACAAATGTGGTACATTGGCCCTTGGTTTAATTTTCTAGCCTCTGATAAGTGGTTTTTTTACATAAGGCGGAGGAATATCCTGGAAGTGGAACTATAGCAGGGTTCAAAAATGTTGGGAAAAATTATAAATTGACTATAATGAAATGATTTGCATCGCTGTTTGTTGGTCTTCATAAGCAATATCTGACAGCAATGCCTATTAATGTGGTAAAGATGTGCATGTTTGATCGAATTGAATCCTTATTCGCGGTAAGTACTCTAGCACCCAACTGCTATTGCCAGATGGGAGACTTTGCCTGGATCTCACAATATTGAAAATAATTTTTAACAGCAAATGCTGCATATTATGGCTGAATTGCAGAGTAGCAAGTACATCTGAACATCATGTTAAGTAAATAATAGTCGTAACTACTGATGGTGTGTTGACAGCAGTCTTTTATTATACAACGACTAGGTATAAAAATCCCTGTCTCCTTGGGTCGGTGCGGGGCACATGGTTAATAAGACTTCGAGTTTATGCAACAAGGATAAACAAAATTCTTAATATTCGTGCTCATTCCCCGAAAAACTTTGCTACAATCACTGTAGGGTACCAATAAGAAAATAACAGTAATACTACCGTGCGAGCCTGTTAAAGTATTGTCTATAACCACAATAAGAAAACATGTTACCAATCAGAAATTAGCAGGCCCTATATTTTCAAATATATTTGTATATTGGCTAACGTAATGTAAACACAAATTATTATTTAAATATATATGTATATGTGTGTATATATATATAATCGTCTACATTTCCAAGTTTCACTTTTAAAATGTACCAATGGTAAATATTGCCACATGTTAACTTTAATTGGGCCGTACATATAATTAGCATCAGATTTGTACAAAACGAGAAGAGCTCCAAATAAAAAATGAATGATCTTCAAGGTCATCTTCTTAATACATGTTTTCATAAAACACATGTTGCACATTAACAAATGTTCTTTGAAAAGAAACCAAAATCTGAAGTGTACCTTGCAGTACATTATCAGCCATTTTATTGTAAGAGATTTTCATTTTACACTGAGTTGCATAGTTGAAAATGCCAATTGTGATTGGCCAGCATAGACCTCACCGTAAGACAAAATAAAATTTTCTATCCCGCTTACAGCGAACAGGTGGCCATTCCACGTAGTGCATTGTCTCATAGCATGCGTCATAAAGAAGTGCGTGTTCTATTTTCTACAGCTGATTCTTAGCGTGACTGTAGCGAAGCTTTAACATGTATTTGTTCCAAGTTAGTACTCACTCTGTGTGGAGCCTACTATAATGCAGAAATCAAATTGTGTATAGCCCTGCTGTGTATAACACTTTCTTGTTAGATGCTTAACTTTTTTCTAATCACTAAACATATGTACGCTTAATCAGCGAATGAATTTGCATATGGTATTAGAATTTTGTGTTCAAGTAACAGTTTTATATTTTTATCTAAGCTGAGGTTCGTCTGTCTTCAGATGATTTTTTTACTTTTAGTAGGGATGATTTGAGATTTGCAAGGATTGTAAATTTTGGTATAATCCATTAACATTGTGTTTACAGAATGTCATATTGTACACAACTGTTCCTGTTTAGCTCATTGCAAGAACCCTGGTGTCTTAAGTGGTTTTAGACATTAGATAATAGACTGTTAACGATAAACTAAGCATTTATTGAAAGCCCTGCTAAAGATATACCTGTACATACATTGTGAATTCTTCCGCTACATGTGAAATTAACATTTCAAATGGTTTAATGACGTTAGTCATAAATTGGTCAATTGAAAATGTGAAATTACCACTAGAAAAGTGATTATTAAACTGCTATGCATTAAAATACAAATATCAAAAAAATTATTTCAGCACTTACATATGTTTACCTAACACTTTTAATTCAGTACTAAATAATGGAACTACTTTGCCTCTATTGTTACCAACTTTTCTGGGTGTGTGCCAGTCAATGTAACAATTAAAATATACAGTACTATATGCAATGCATAGGGTAAGGACCTTTTTAAAAATTGATTCCAAAAGTACTTAATTAACCACGAATGGTCTACAGGTAAGTATGTAGGGTTTATCTCAATGACAGCGAGGTCATTACAGATGGCATACCTTGGTCAGAAAATCAGAAAAGGGGAAGCATTTGGCCATGTTCTCTAATAAGGAACTATCTGAGCATTCTCCTAGAGTGAACCTGGGAAGCCATGACATATTTAAATCAGAGGGGTCAGACCTGGTTTCAAACCCAGATCCTCCTGAATGTGAGATAGAAAGCTTATCACTACACCACCTCGCTTGGTGGGGGTTGTTAGTGCTGGTTATGGATTTGACTGTGGGTAGTATGATGATGTGAACAATTATCTGATACAGGAAATGAGATTTCACTGTTGTCCACCCTGCAATGCCAAGGCTGCTGGGGCTGCACAGGGCCATGCCCATGAGCAGCTAGGCGTGCAGCGGCAAGGCGTGGAACCGCGAGGCGTAGAGCTGCAAGGCATGGAGCCACGAGGTGTGCAGCCGCAAGGCATGCAGCCGCGAGGCAAGCAGCCACAAGGCATGAAGCTGGGAGACGTACAGCCGCAAGGCGTGGAGCCGCGACGTGTGCAGCCGCAAAGAGTGGAGCTACGAGACATGGAGCCACGAGGCGTGCAGCCACGAGGCATGAAGCCACAAGGCATGGAGCTGCGAGGCGTTCAGCCGCAAGGCGTACATCCACAAGGCGTACTTCCACAAGGCGTGGATCCGCGAGGTGTGCAGCTGCAGGTTCCAGTTGTGGTAATAATGGGTATATTATATGTTATTCCTCATCAGAATAGGCTAGTTGGTGATAATATCCTAATCAATGGTGTAATATACACCCCTCACAGACACTGTAATGTAGGTTTGGGGGAACCCCCTTTAGTGAACTGTAGATTTTAACTTATTTTAAAATTTGTGTATTACCCACTACATATTGAGCATTTTACCCACCACATTGCCAGCATTGCATTCTTATTTCTGACTCCACTCATTCCGTTACATTTAGTGACAGGATTAATTGAGGGTCTTATAGGCACATCCAACTAAAATATAATGTGACTGTGAACATTTATGGAATATTTCAAGTATGTAATCATTTTGTACTTTGTTGTAGCCATTTGTGTACAGCAGTATTCATTTCATTTCTGTACTCCTTTAGATTTTGCTGTTCACATAAACGTATTATTGAAAATCAGGATGAATATCGATGTTTGCATTTTTTTTTTTCCTGAATATGCCTGAAAATCTGGTGCGGCGAGAACTACTTTGCATTTTGACATGACCACTCTTGTAGAGTTGCCTAGGCGATGCGTAACTTGTGGAGCCTGTCGGACTGTGGTGGCTCAGTTTTGTTTGCGCTTGAGTATTGGCTTGAACTGGCAGTGGAGGCGTAGAGGCTCTTGTGAGCTTCTGATATTTCTGGAGCTGGCTCTACAATATGAATTCCCCAAAAGTGTGCATTTGCGATCCCCAGAGATTGGTCCTGAACACTCAGATATGCAATGAACACGAGGTGTGTGTCGCTGGGTAGCTTGACAGGTGCTGTGAAGAGGTCCGAGGGTGACTCCGGCATGGTGGGTCTCTCCAAGCGGTGGATTGCTTGAGCCTTCTCCCGTGACGGGAGGTGCGCGAGTGTTTGAAGGCAGTGTTTGCCCATTTAATCCACTATCGGATACTCCCCGATGAGAGTAGGACATGAGGACAGAAACACTACTATCGAAACCTGTGGAAGTGGAGCAGGCGATGCGTAGTCCCCTACCTCATACCGTGTCGGCCAACCGAATGTGGTATCCCTATCGCAGTATTTTGCACGAGCAGCGTGGTAAATACCTAAAGTCATGTCTCACTGGCAGACACTCCCAATATGTGGGTGAGTGCCTCCTGAGGCTGCGTCTCCTCAGTCCCAAAGAAGTACTCCTTCTGGTGCAAGCAATGCGGTGGGAGGAGCAACTCTAAGCTGACAAGCTAATCACAAGAGGCGGAGTACCTAGTGTCCAGGCTCTGCCATGCCGTACACTGTGGTGCACAGAAAGTGCGGCAGTCGAGGATGCTATTGTGTACTCTACTAGTGTGTGACGGTTTGCATAAATCTCCTGGTCATCTGCTATCCCTGCGACTGGCCTGATGTCTACAGGGAGAGGTACTAAGACTATGGAAAAGATACCCTTGAGTTGATTAAAGCTTGTTTATTCAGCTTAGGGAAATAAACAAAGTGCTGTCACACTACCTCCTAACATCAAAGGGAGCCGTTTCTAGTGTTATGGGGTTGGTAGACGAAGTGCTATTAAAATAACTTGAACCTGACTATTCTGTATGTTGTCCTGAAGAGGCCAGAAATGTATATGTGTTTAAAGACATAGACGATGGCAGAAGTCTTCGGCATCGGGGTGCAGTGAAGAAAGGCAAGGTGCAGGTAGAAATTTTCGGCACTAGGAGTGTGGTGAAGACAAGGTAGGCAGGAGATGATATTCAGCACTGGAGTGTGGTGAAGACCAGGGAGCCGATGTTTCATTCAGCACGAGTGTGCAGTGCAGGAACAGAACACACTGGCATTTAATGGATGTGGCCCACTATTTATATTCTTCTTGGGCTCCTCCTAGGTAGGTTGTGGACGGAGTGGCAGCTGTGAAGTGGTGCATGATTCTCTGGGCGTGTGACTTCGCTGGTCAATGCTGGATCAAAATTGTATACTGCAATCGTATTAGTGGTGCTATCTGGCAGAGCATTTTAGTTCGTAGAGGATCTCGATGCATTGTCTCGGTTGTTCGGATGGCGAACAGTACAAGTCGGTAGCATGAAGCTTCTCTTCTTTGCCTTGGATGGACAGTACAAACTTTGCATCTTGTAGGGTGCAAGATCTAAGCAGACTCTGTGGAAATGAGTAGTAGGATGCCATCTTATTCATATCAAATAAGTTAAGTGAAGACCCGAAAATATTGAGAAAAAATGAAACATGATTAGATCATGGTCATCACAATGCCCTCGTCATTTCTTTCGTCCTTTGAAAAGAAAAACTATGCCACCTGGAACTGTCATGTGCAGGCCTTGGTAAAATTAAGCGATGAATTCAATATCGTTACAGGTGATACATAGACATAAGGTGCCCCCGACAAGGATCGAAAAGCAATGTTTAAAATTTCGCTGCTAGTGGAAGACAACTTGGTCCACCATATTGAAAAGTGCGAGACTGCAAAATCAACATGGGGTGAGATACAGACATTATTTAAAGACTCGGATCTTACCCGAAAAGTCGGATTACTAAGACAGCTGATTTTGATTCGGTTAGATGATTGCAAAAATGTTGAGGAATATGTGGACAAAATTATCTCCACTGCACAGTGTTAACATGAAATAAACTTTGAGGTAACAGGAAAATGGATTGGCAATTTACTTTTAGCCTGACTTCCAGATAAATATAGGCCAATGATAATGGAATTGGAGGCATCATGAATAAAAATTTCATCTGATGCAATCAAGGTAAAATTATTACAAGATGTACAAACAAAACCTTGTCACAAATCTTCAGATGTGGACACAGTGGCAAGTACTATAATTTCAGAAGTAAACAACAAATGACCAAGAAATGGGGAAGATGTTATACGTGTAATCAACCTGGACACTTCACTTCAAATTGCATTGTCAAAGATTCTGGTAAAGGTTGAAGGGGACAATTCAGTTGTAATTAAAATGGTAGCCAGGATAGTAATGCTTTCCTAGCATGTGCATCTTTAGACAAAAATTTCGATGTTGTTTCTCTGATGTTTCGCATTTGTACATCTGAAAAATAAATAATTGATTGATTCTGTCACAGTGTCTGAAACTAATGTAAGGATAGTCACTGAAAAACAATCAAACCCTTGCAACTCAATCGGTAGGGAATGTGAATATTGGGTTATCAGTTGGTGGTGTAGTGGATAGTATGACAGCATTCGATATGTATTATTCTCCTGAATTAGCAGTGAACCTTATGCCACTAAGTAGAATTGTAATTAGAGGTAATACTATTATTTCCGATGAAAAGGGTGAAAGAATTTTCAATACTGATGGAAATCTCGTAGCTTCAGAAACCCAGCAAAATTGTATTTACATATTGGACACCATGAATTTTGACGAACAACCAGTGTACAGTATGGCTGTTGCTGAAAACTTGTGGCATCTTAGGTTAGGTCATCTATACAGAAGAGACATGAACTTGCTGAATAACATGGCCACAACTGCAGAGTCTTTGTAGGTGAGTAGTGTGCCTTGTGAAGTGTGTCTCACAGGGCAACAGACTCGTTTGTCATTCAAGTTAAGTGACTACAGATCACAATCACCCTTGGAATTAGTACACTCCGACTTATGTGGACCAATGGAAACCACATCCATTGGGAGTAACAAGTACTTCCTTCTTCTTGTCAATGACTTCTCATGTTACCATTTGTGAATTTCCTGCAGACCAAAGATGAAGTGTGCGGGACATGCATGGACTTCTGTACACTTGTTGAGAACCAAACTGGCAAGAAAATCAAAGCTTTGCATTCTGACAATAGCACAGTGTATGTGAACAAACCACTAACAACATTATTTTATTCAAAGGGTATAAAACACCATGAAAAAGTGAGTGTTTCTCAAGACAGTGCTGAAAGGACGAAAATCAATCTGACAAAGGTAAAAGTGGAGATGCGGTCTTATCAAAATTTATGCAAAAAAGATTCAGAAATGGGTACCCCGAGTTTAAAATCTCGACCTATTGTTAAAGGATGTGCACAGGGGCCAGGGATATACTATGTAGAGACATTTTCCCCAGTTGTAAAGTATTCATCACTAAGATTTCTGTTTTCACTGGCTGTCAAGGAGGATTTAAAAATTACTCATGTGGATGTGAAAACAGCCTTCCTTCATGGTAGTTTGGATAAAGAAATTATGTGCAGCCCCCTGATGAATTCGTTCATAAACCACCAGGTAAAGTGTGGCATCTGAAGAAAGCTATGTATAGCTTGAAGCAGGTGGAAGACACTGGAACTATTGTGTTCACCAAACACTCACAGGCATGGGTCTTGAGCTGTCCAAAACAGATTCATGCATTTATTTCAAACATAAACGCGAGGTATGATCATTGTGGCAATCTATGTTGACTACTTTCTTATTTTGAGTAATGAACCACTTCTCAAAAGACTTTTCCAAAGGAAAATGGAGAGACAGTTCCACAAGAAGGATTTGGGTGAAGTGAGATATTGCAGAGGTATGAGGATCACAAGAGATGACAAGAACTGAAAACTTTTTGCTCATCAAAAACATTTCGTTGAGAAAATGTTATTGAAGTTTGGAATGTCTGAAAGCAAACCTGTATCAGCACCTATGGAAGCTAGGTTAAATTTGCAAAATGAAATTGATGCAGTTTAGTGTAGTCAATCAGTGCCATACAAACAAACCGCAGGCAGTTTATTGTATGTTTCTCAGATTTCCAGGCCGTACATTTCGTTTGCAGGAAACTGTCTGTCAGTACAACAATTGTCCCAAATGGATTTACTGGGTTGCTGTTAAAAGGATCTTTAGGTACGTGAAGAGAACAACTGATTTTAAACTAGAATTTTACAAGGCTATAACCTCGAATTGCTCAGTTATAGTTATGCTGTCTGGGGCAACGAAATAAATGACAGACGTTCAGTCACAGGTTGTAGTATTAAGTTTATGGTTGGAGTGATATCGTGGTTTACTAAAAAAAAAAAAAAAAATGGCTTTGAGCACTGTTGAGGCTGAATATATGGCTTTGAGTTTCACTGCCCAAGAAACTTTGTGGCTAAGAACTTTATCTACTGAGTTGCCATATATCTTAAAACTGATCTCAAGCCATTTGTTATCTGTGTTGACAACAAGGGAACAATACATTCAGAAAGAAATTATGTAACCAGCCAATGATCAAAACACATTGATATTTAATATTATACATCATTTCATCAGAGAAAAGATCCGCAATTAAATCATTACAGTTGATTATTTACCTTCTGATGAAATTATGTTATGGGCTGACTGAACCCTTTTTGGAAGAAAAACATAATATTTTAGGGCTCACAAAGTAGTAAAAAGATACTGGTTTGTGTTATTTTTTGTTGTAACCGCTTTCCATTTAAAATTTGGGTAGTAATATGTAATCAGAAGTTGGCCAGGAAGTGGTGTTCTTTGTGTTACACTTACTGTTATGTATGAAAATCCTGTGCTTGTGTTATGTCTATCTTTAAGTAAAATAAGGAAAACAATAATTCAAGGGGAGATTTAAATATGTGAATTATTGTTTGCTTATAGTGTTGGACAATATGATTGAGATGTTTCTGTAACTGGTAATTCGGCCTATAGTCGATTGTTACTGCCTTGGCGTGTGTTTGGTCTGTTTTGAGCGGAAGTACATTTTTTTACTTGCATTCTTATATAGTCCCGAAATTATTATTAATCTACTGTTCGAACATATTAAAATCTGGGAAAACCCAAATGCTAGGGCGTGTTCTTCAGCAGTTTCAAATAAAATCTCTACTCGCACAAATATAGTATTTGAGAGTGCAGAAAATTACCCCATTATACAGCTATGAACATGTGCATAAATGTTGTATATGACAATGTTAGCAGTTTATGTAGGCTTCCCGAACACCAATGGTTTTCACACTTCCGAAGGAGTCCGGAAACCATGAATCACGGATAGAGCGGGCTGACTGTATTGCCTCAAAAAATATTAAAGTTATATGCACTGTAATAAATTTGGTTTATAACAATAAGTTCTCCACCGTGATAATTTATTAATGTTCCGTGATGAACGACATTAAATACAATGTATGTGAATATAAATACTAGTTAAATAAAACAGGTGTAATTTGTTTGTCACTTGTTGTAATGCTAAAATACTGTGTAATAAAGTTAGTGGTCATAGTTGAGAACTGGCATTGAACGGCTGACTCTGGTAATGGCACCAGATGCTTTGCGGCCTGCTGAGAAAAAAAAGTTTCACACGACCCCCTCCTTTTCATTCCCTGGTACTTTTGACAGCTCCCACATATTGGGGGCAGGTTTTGTGAGAAGGATATAGTTATGCAGCGTGGGAAGACATGACCTACATTAAAATTCTAATGTCACTGCTGCATTATAGGCTATTCACGGTAAAGTGAACACTTTTAAAATCACTTTCATCTGGAATAATAGTCAATAAATACTTTTTATTTTAGCCATGGAAGTTAACTTCCGAATGCAGTGAAATATTCACACTGTGTTTATTACTCACATGGCGATATTTACATTAAAAGTTGGTTAAATGATAAAAAATGGCTGAAAGAAAAAAATTACTAGGCCTCAAAAGTGCTCACTTTACCGTGAACAGTCTATAGCAGCATGATCAATATTTAAAGCTCATTACCTGCTGTAAACAAAACAGGAGTAGTAGGGTAATGTATGTTTGAGGACAAACGGCTTAGACTGGAGGCGTGAGGCTCTGAGGAGCCGGCCGCCATATTCGATTCTGGACTTCCTACTCTGTTATTCCGGTCATGTGTCCACAATCTTGGATTCCACCATGTTGCTAGCCAGTGCGCTGCAATGTTGCTAGCCAGTATGATGCCACCTTGGATTTCATATTGGTAACCAGTACATCATTTTCCATGCGCTTGCCTTCCGAGGGTTTTCTCCGAGTTCTCCCACTTTTTTTCCTGTTTTGCATTCTTTCTTCCTTTCTCTTACTTCATTTCCTTCTCTCTTCTTTCCTTTTCTCATTCTATCTTTCCTTATTTCCTTTTTCTCTCATTCTCTCTCTCCCATTCGTTCATAATTTGTTTACATCGGCTGTTACTGGAGGCCGTCATCTTTGTTGCTGGAGGCCACCATCTTTGTTAATGGAGCGACCATTTTGGTAGAGATTTCATTAGCGCCTTCTCCTGCTGCGACACTTTTTCTTTCTCGCACCTTCTCCTCCTCAGTAGGGCCATCCGTCGTATGTACAGTCTTTGGCCATTTTTTTTAGCTATGGCAGTAGCTTCCAGTTTACAGTTGTGGCTATGGTTTTCCCCCAATTGCTTATGTTCGATGCTTGTTTCACTGCACTAACGATGATCGTTATGGCCCCGATGATACCACCCAGGGCACCGATTGCAGGTATCAAAGCAGGAAGGAAATCTTCCTTTCTTTACCTTCCCTTTCCTCTTGGAACTTCGTCTTGCTTTCTTAGCTCCAATACCCATCTTCACCTTAGCTTTCATTGTGTTGGAAACACCCCACGCAGCTATTTTTTCACCGAGTCCAGTATCTGGCGATTTTCTTATCTCGTCGGCCTTCTGTGCAAGTATCTTGTCTGCCTGGTGCCTGATTTTCAGATCCTTGGGCTGGGAATAAGCGATATCGTGCCACTTGCATGCCTCGTCCAGCGCATTGATGCCCGTATCGCCGCATGCCAACCATTTGGCTAGCTTGGTTCCTGGCTTATATTTGATACCACGACCAAATTTCGACATCTTTACCTTACGATCATTGAATAAGACTGACCTAAAACGACCATTTTATACTTTTTTGTTTCAGTATCATTCTAAACTTGGAACAGTACAGACGTATCACATATTCCAATATATCATTTCAGTGCAAGATCTGCCAGAGACAGTTTTCTCATAGGGATATGTTAAAGACACATTCTAAAACTTGTAGCACTGGTTCTCTACAATTACAGTCGACTCTACCTGCTCCAGAAGATTGTAGTGGTACCATACAGATTGTCAAGCAAGATGTTACCCTACCCATATGCATTCATAGTGAAGATGAAGCTATCACCCACGAATCGCGACATGGAAGCCTATTTCCGAATACTGTGCGCTGCATCATCGCAGGACCATCAGGTTGCGGCAAGACATGTGTCCTACTGAGCCTGCTGGAAGAACCGAACAGTCTTTGATTCGAGAATGTGTACCTGTACGCCAAATCACTCCAGCAACCGAAATGCCAATGATTGGCGCTAATACTGCAGGCCATGGAAGGCTTGGGTTATTTCTCATTCAACAATAATGAAGCCATTGTGTCTCCGAGCAAAGGGCCTGATAAACTCGAAATTTGTCTTTGATGACATTGCCTGCGAGAAACAGACTTGTATTCAAGAGTACTTTGGCATGGGACTATACACATATGTTGACTGTGTGTACTTTGGACAGACTTATTCGCGCACACCCAAACAACTCCTTCGCGATAATGCCAATGGGTTGGTACTGTTTCGCATGGATGATAAGAACTTGCAGTATGCGTACAACGACCATGTCATTACGTTTGCAGAGTTCAAGGATATGTGTAGCTTGTGCTGGAAAGAGAAATATGTATTTTTAGTGACCGTAAAAGACTGGCCTCTATATAATGGCAGATACAGGTGTGGCTTCGATCAGTTTATAGCAAGATGCTGGCCATGAATCACAATACAATTTCCAGGTTCGGACATGGTCTACACTCCGATGATGATGATGATGATAATGATGATGATGATGATGATGATGATGGAAATATGCTAACGAAAGTTCACCTCGCCGATGTTCGCAGGGGTCAGTCGTTTCTTGGGCAAACGATCGAGAGCATGAAAAATGAAGTGGTGGAATATATGGTTGCTATCGACCGCCACATAGGGGGCGTGGATGCATGGATAATATACCTGATCAACGTGCCGAATGCACAGAAAGAAGAAGAATTTAAGACTCTTCAAAATATGTTAATCTCCAAGCTGGCTGCAAAAACCGATGTTGTGAGGTATAGCAAGAAGGTGCTGGATGTGTGCATCGACCGAATGGAAATGATCGAAGATTTACATTCCTCAACTCAAGAGTAAATATGTATATATACCTGTGTAGTTGTGTGTTTATTCCAGTCTATTAATGATGATGAACCGAACCGAACTGATGACTGAGTTGCAGCAAGCCATCGAAGATGTACACATGAAATACTCGCGAAAAGTTACAAACTGACCCTCGAGAATCGAAGGGAAGAGGCTTACAAGCCAATAAACGGCCGTCTCGACGAACTTGGGCGACGAAGAAGACATTCTGAAGTAAGACTTAACAATTTTTTTATAAGTGTACATAGAATTTTTTAAAAAATAAAAGTGTGTTTTTACCTTACTTTGCATTAATTTTATTCTTGCCTGTCCGTATACATGTTATTGGTAGCTCTGAAAGACTGATTAATTTAGTTGTGTTATGAGAGTCTGTTTTAATCCATCATGAGAAGTATGGTAATGAATTTGTGTATATCAGCCACTAAATATTTTTATGTTGGTAGGAAAACTTTCAATATTGCTCACTAGTTAAACTTTTAACACTTTTGAGGGTATGCCAGTTTTTAATATACTTATGGCACACAGGTTATTTAAAAAAAATAGATGTTTTCTACATACATACATACATTTATTCACATTTAAAAATAACTTAATAAATCAATTAAAAATAGTTTTTTAATAAATTTTTTTCGTACATACATGAAGTCGAAATAACAGAGTCTATTAATGTTTTGAAGGGAACATCATCACCTTCTGTGTGGATAAAAAATGGAAGGCTCACAGGGTGGAGCTGCTGCTATTGTAGCCACTATAGAGGGAGTCACTAGTTTCTTCTGTTGTAGTGTCACTGAAGGATGTGTCACCACTGTTGTTGGCATAGCTGCTGCTGCTGGAGTACATAAACTATGGTTCATGAACAAACATATCTGAATTAATTATTTAGTTCAGCTTGAATTGATATGAATATTATTGGGGAAAATCTAGCTCCTCGAAGCAGTTTTTGCCTATATAAAGAGCATAAAATTTATGCACAAGGTGTATTCATTGTCAGTAAACGACAAAGTATGTCTTTCTTAATACTTCTATAATGTTGTTTGCCATTGCATGATTCCCTGTACTTAATGTCCTTGGAGTCCCCAGGCATCGCATAAGACGGTGCTAGCTTCGGAGCACAGAGATGAATGGAGCAATTACTATCTTCGCACTCGAAGCTGGTTACTACCCTGGAGGTTTCGTATGGCGAAAATTCATTCCACTGTAGATGGAAATGTACGATCTCAATGCACATTTCAAAGTATATCGAGCTGTAAATATCACCACACTCATCTTTAAAAGTAATACCATACTGAATACAATGTAAACCTTCATGCACGCAGTCGTAGCAAGTGCTGGGGTTGTGAATAATGCATGGTGACGAATCGTTGCTAGTAGGATCAGGCAACAGGAACACCATTTCATCTTCCTTCCAGTCTTCAGAAAATTGTTCAATATCGTATTCAGGGTTCATGGGGGCTGGGTTGGCTTATTGTGTACAAGGCTAAGAAAACTGGTTGAAGACTGATGCTCAGATAACGAATGCGGCGTACACATCACAAGATATTGGGGTGCACATAGTTTCCCAAGTTGTTCTGCCATGGTTCAAAATGGTGGTGTGACTTTCTCCGTTGTAGTGCTCGGATAACCAGGTAATCTTGTAGCTGCCTGGTCTTCTGAGTTGATATACAACTGTGATATTACTCCAAATTTGATGTAGCAGTTCTTCTTTTGCTTGACATATCAGCTCGCTGGTAGTACAGGGTACCTTCGAGTCTAGTCGGAGGTGGTGCACTGGGCAGGTAATAAAGCTGCATGTTATGGGAACCAAGTTGATAAAACCACCTTCATTCATGCTGACCCAATGTTCAAATCCGTTGCAGGCTTGTACTTGCTCTAGCATACCAGGTATCCTGAAATGAACACGACAGTAGCCCACAGTAATGTAAGAGTAAATGGCTGCATCTTCAGGTCAGAACTGCACAGGCATGATGGGATGAAACTAATACTACGAGCCTTCTCCTCCAATTTTATATATAAGCTTCCCCCTCTCCGCTGATTTTTCCCACTCCACCGCCATTCTAAATGGGCCAGTGTTCAATTCAGCTGCAGACTTGTACTTGCTCGTGAAGCCTGCTGACTCATTTTCTTTATTTACCTGACACCGAGCAGTTGCAGACATGCTGACACAGCTATTCCCACGCACATGGTCATCCGACACTCTTTATATTGTGCAAACTACTTGTAAGCATGTACAGACTCCAATTACCAGACAACAAGGGGGAACAGAAATGCTATGTGCTAGCTAAAGCTATCTGACACCGTTCAGGTGCGAAAACGGCCAGGAAGCACGTACAGACTCCAGTTATCATGCAGGTACAGACTTTCTCTTGATATTTACAAGTTCAGCTGGTCCTCGGATAAAATTATGGGGACGTGGCGAGTTTATATCTAGCAATGGTTTGTTCAAGATGACTAAACTGTGGACTACTTGACTTCTAGTATGAGGTACGAGTAAATTTAGTCTGGTGTTGGTTAGTAGAGCAGATATTCTGCAAAAGAATGTGGTGATCTATCTATGTATCTGTGTATCTATCTATGTATATGCGAATAAAAATTTTATATAAATGCATAGTAATATGTGTATCTGCTTCTCTGAAACACTTATTAAATCAATTTAAAAACAAAGTAATGTGAGTGCATGTCATAGGAGGGCTATATTACTCATTCTAAAATAGCCAATGATAGCTGCTAACTAATCATCATTGCCCTGCCAGTGAATAAGTTCTTATTAATGTGAAAATATATTTCCTCCTGGTGTTATATTTGCTCAGCTTGAACTCATAAAGCCGACTACTGCCAGACCGACCACTTACAGGACTGATTATTTGTCCCTTGACTCTTGACTCTTTGACTCCTAAATGACTCTTAAAATGACTCCAAAATGACTCCAAATGACTCCATAGGTACACATTTCCATAATATTATAAAATATACTTAAAAATTATTTTTAATTCTAACATATATGACTAAAGTGTGATGGTTTGGTTAGGTCCAGTTAGGTTAGGCTAATATGTCTTTCAAAAGTTCCGATATGGAGTAGAATGGGCATGACTAAGTAAAAAATATTCCATGTCCTATACAATATGAAAATACATTCTATGTCGTACACAAGTGTGTGGAGTGTACACAACAAAAAGTTGAAGTGATTAAATTGAAATTTTACTTGGACTTGTGGTTGGGTTAAGTGGATGGTGAGAGAAGTAAAATATATTCAAAAGTCCTGACATGGGGTTGAATGCACACAAGTATGGGTTGGTTTTACAGTTAGTTTGCTTGTATGGCTGATTGGTATGACCTGATCACATGTTCGGTTATTTTGGCAGTATGAAAAAAAGTATAGCTTAGATGGTGTGAGGAGAATGGCTTAATTGCATGATGCGTTTTTTGTGTAGTTAGTATGAGAGGGGCAGAGTGCTTAGCTGGTCTGTTAGTAATAGAGGAATGGTTTGACGGGAATAAAGATGATATGGGTGTCGTAGGTGGTTAAATTAATAGTTTTGATCTTATGATAGCATGGTTGGAATATTTTATTGGTTGGGCAGCTGGAATGGCTTGTTTATATGTTGTGTAACTAGCAAAGTTAGATGGGGATTAAATGGTAGTTAATATAGTTGACTGTTATTATCGATCAGTAAGTATGAGGTACGGTGGTGGATATGGAACTGTTTTGTTAATATCATGAATGAGACAAGCTAATGTTATCGTGAAAGGTACTATATCTGTTTTGGTATTCAGTACAATTCCATATGGCTGTTAAGTAAGACTAGAAGGAGTGGAGGTGAAGATGGGTCTGGTGGTGACTAGAGTATGTTGGTTGAATGTCGAGAGAAATAAAAAATATATATTCAGAGTTCTTACAGTATGATTGGGTTAGGTTATCTTAGGTTAGGTCATCTTAGGTTAGGTGAAGTAAGGTAAGGTTATCTTAGGTTGGATTGAGTGGATACTGAGCAGTTTATGGGATGGTTTGTTGGGAAAAAATTTTTAGAACCATTACATAGGAGTAGGAAATATTTCTCTAAGTTCAACACAGATGTCCCTACATGTTCATACTTAAGTATGGGAGATTAAAAAAATTATTATATGTAAATAAAATCGAAAAATTGAGCATAATCAACATTCATAATATAAAATAATTAGAATATATTTTACTTAAAACAGTTTTTATATATGCTTATAAAAATCCAATATGGCGCTTGTCGTAGTCACATAATCATATATTCTGATGACATAGTCTCATCTGCCTGAAAATTACGAATCTGTAGACTCCTCACTCGATACACTTTAAAGTTTAGTAAAAATACTTAAAAGAAGTATATAAGATCAATCTTAAATAATATATATGTAAGTTAAACCAATATAACAAAAAAAATATTAACAACAATCAAATAATAGAAAATCATATGAGTTAAATCTAAATTATATACATATATCTAAGTTAAACCAAAATAATAAAAAATAAAATTAAAAACCTAATATCATAACAAATACTTTTTAAAATGCTTAAAAAATACTTAAAATAAAACTAAAATACTTAAAAAGGAGACAAGAAATAAAAATTGTTGATTCGTATACAAATTAAATTATTATTTATATGTAGATAACAAAACATTTAAATTATATAAGGAATAAAAAATGTAATGTCTTTAATGAGAGGCAAGATAATATTTATTCATCTCCAAGCTATATAATATTTATAAACTATTGTCCAGCGCATGTCGCGATAGCCGAGTGGTCTAAGGCGTAAGTCTGGTAAGGACCAGCAGTTCGATCCCGCACTATTCCAGATTGTATTTTGAGCCCCCCTAGCGACTAAGTCCAGAACCAATATGATGGCCAATCGACTAATCGAACGAGAGCGATACCAGCCTTCGTATTGGCTAACATCATAACCAATATGGCGGTGCTCCTAGTGGTCAATGTCAGAACTAATGTAGGAAACAAATGACAAACGAAAGACCATGATTGTTCCAAGTAAATGTAAACAAAGATGACGGCCTCCAGTAACAGCCGATGTAAACAAATGATGAACTAATGGGAGAAAAAGAGAGAATGAGAGCGAAAGGAAAGAAGAGAAATGAGAGAATAGAAGAGAAAGGAAGGGAGAAGGAAAGGAAGAGAAGAAAGAAAAATAAATAAAGAATGCAAAAGAGAAAACAGTTGGAGCACTTGGAGAAAACCCTCTTAATGCAAGGGCATGAAAAAATGACATACTGGTTACCAATATGGTGGCGTACGGCTACAAATATGGCGGTCCAATATGGCTTAAAAGATTGTGGTGTACTGGCTTAAAAGATGGCGATGTACTGGTTAGCAACATGGCGGAATCCTAGATGGCGGATGCGTGACCTGAATTACAGAGTGGGAAGTCCGGAATTCAACATGGCACCCACATAACCTTGGCGTGACGTTTGTCATCAGACTAACAGACCATGTGGGATGTTATTTGATTACAAATCTTCCAATATTTATAGTGTTGGCATGTTTCTTTGATGACGTGGTGGTAATGAAAATCCACTGTTTAGTTTTGTTTTATTTCTTGCAATTTCAGGCAAGGAGTTTCATGCATTTCAATGAGCGAGAAGATGACTTTCTTTACACTCATTTTATTAAAATCATGAGTCCATAAAAAAAAACAAAATCATATTTTCAACAGCTGTTCACAAAATTAAACCTAAAACGTAACAAAATCAAAGTACAGAAAACTAAGCGTAATACCTAAGTCGTAAATAAACAGTAATCAAAACCAAGAGAAACCCAAAAACTGCACACAAATTCAATTTCGAATTTTTAAATTCATTTATTAATTTTGACTGGTTTTACGTGTGTCCAATAGGCATTCGCAAAGGGCGAATTTAACACATGGCCAAGCAAGCGAGATCACAGTGGCAAGACAAGTGCAGGACACACAATGGCCAATAGCTGCATCACACACAGAAACCCTCTCAGTGCTGTGGTGAAGAAGGTAGGCTGTCAATGGGTATTGACTAGTTCTGACAGCCTTGGGCGGGGGGGGGGGGGGGGGGGAGGAATTGTATCTATTTTTAGATATGTGCTACTTGCAGCTCAGTGCTCGCCAATACAAACATAATACACAGCAACTTAAAAAAAGCGCAAGAAACTGTTTTCTTGTGCATTTCCCTCAAATTTTCATTTTCTATTTTCTAAATTTTTATGGTTTCTCAAAAACGGGTTTTAAAAGAGGTATGGTCGTAATAAAAGGGGCCGTAACAACAGTGAGTCTCTACTTTCCAGTCAATTCTTATTTCTAAGACCTCTGGAATAGCGACCCTCTCAGAATAACAATCCTTTTTCTGGGAACCATGACACAATGAAAGGTCTTTGAATCGAGAGTTTACTGTAGTTTGTTTTATGATACGTACTGGCATTTTATGTGCACACTGAAAAAATTAATTATATTTGTTCATTGGCCTTAATATTAAATGATAAACCATTCCAACAGATGTCACTTGTGCTTATTATACCCTCTGTAGGGTAGACGAGTTATCAATATGTGTACCATTTTGTCCCTTAACTATTTGGAGTTGGCAATGTATGTTAAAGAAACCGACAGAGGTGCACTATGCTCTGTTGCAGTCTATAGTTGACAGGCGTGCATTTCCAACAATACCTGGTGGAGGCGGACAGTCGAATGCCATGGTAGTTCCGCGTGTTGATGTACAAGTAACTATCATGTGGGGAGCTTTTAGTAACACCTACACATTTCGTAAATGAATGTGCCTTCGGGCTATTAGAAGGGTACCACAGGTATTGTATATGCAGATTAGTTTTCTCCAAGTGTATGTTATTGTGACATGAAAGAGAAAGACAGTTGATTAATTTTATATCTTTATAAAATAAATTTTAACCTACCTTCCTTGGGAACAAAACATTTTTGAGGTCACCCCCATGAAGGTGTGTATGTATACATGTGTCCATGTATATGGTTGAGTTTCCTTCCTTCCTGATTCATTGGCATGTGCCTTGTGGAGAACCAGTTCAGTTCCGCACTGTGCCGCACCTTCTCCCCCAACTACATATACCAGGAGAGACAGGCAGTTGTTAGATGCACTCAAGGTGTGTTGGATGACAGAGGGATTGCATAGCATGGCCACACACTATTCACAGTTTATCTGCCTTTCGTCACAATGCTGCATCATTGTGGTGCACTGTTGCATCAATGTGGTGCCTACCACCACACAATCACATCATTGCCTGACTATAATTGCAGCAGACAACAGTGTCAAGAAATGGGGCCTCTGTATAATCGGCTGCAGCAGGCCGTTTGTACAACCTCATCATTTCATATGGTATTATCACATCGTGTTTTTAACACGATGTATGTCTTGTTATTCTCTTCTTCCCTCCCCCTTATCAAAATCTCTGTCTCTTCTTCTCTCTCCCCTGTATGTCTCTCTCCTTCCATGCTGCCAAAGCCACCAAAATAATCTTGTACAGCATTTATTCAGGGTGTATTCCATCGTCCATCTTGACACTCTTGAATCAAATTCTGATAAGTTCACTATGCCCTATTGAACCTCAAGTCTTTGTATGTCTGATAATTAATATAAACTGATTTACATGTCTCTAGGTGTGATGTGGGAAGACTAAGCCCATTATAAATCTTGATAGTTAATTGATAATGCCTATGTCAAATTTCAAAGTACTTGCTCAGGGGCTGGGAAACTGTATGCAGACAACTCAATTTTGAGCGGATCCAGCACCACAGAAGTCTCGCTTGCCGGATGAATGTAGGTATTCTTGGACATAGATGAGCTCTTCCAATGAGTGGTGAATGCCGGACATCCACTGTGCAGTGTAGTACTGCTGATGATCTCGCACCAACTGGTGCAGCATTTCTCATTAGAGGCTTGTCTATGTGATCTCAGTCAGGGCATAATAGCTCTCTTCGTGTGCTGGCAAGATATTCTCAACTCAGCAACTCTTAAAACCAAGAGCCATACTAGTTGTATCATGATGTGTAACATGAAGCCATTTCTGTTCTATTGTAACAAGTGAAGTTTACATTGGTTGGATGTTAGTGAAACGCCCACCTTCTTTCCAAAACAAAGGTAGATGACACATAAGATTTTGCAGATGGTGTGGTAGACAGAACTGGATGCCGTCCATTACAAGTACTTTCCTTATCAAACAATCACCACTGTCTCGTACTGCACAAAAATTGATTAAATGCTCCGGCAGTAAAATAAAAAAAACTGCTATTGTTGGTTAATGAGAGCGGCCTCTGCTATTTGTCGTCATCAAACCCTAAAGGTCTTAAAATTATGACACAGAGGCTGAGTGAGCGAGTGAATAGATTTTGGAGGCTCTTAAAATTGAGGTCTTCAGAGCCGATGAGGGTGAAGTGAGGTGAGTACGAGGCAATGCCGGAGTGAAAGGGCGGAGGAAATGGGAGATCCCCGAGAAAATCCGTCGACCAGTGGCATCGTCTGACACAATTTCCACTTGCAAAAATCCGGCTTGAACCACCAGGGATTGAACCCAGTTCGCCTTGGTGGGAGGCGAGTAGTCTAATCTCACAGACATAGTGGCCCCAAGCTGAGTGAGTTCAGGTATGAATTAATGCTGCATACTTAGATTCTCTGGACTTAGCACTGTCAGACTACCATTTGCATATTTATGCAGCAAAGCCAGTGTATGAAGGACAGGGTTTTCAGAACCAGAGATAGTGCACAATGAGTTTTCTGGGAATTCCTTACCTCATGGGAACTACTGTGCGTTTCTTCAGGAAATGTATTTAGAGGTTTGTGAATTATTGGCAGACATGAGTCACTGCATGCCGATTCTACTTTGAATAGTGCAAATAAGATCACTCTGTTTCAAAATTTGGTTGCTTTTGTGGGGTATAAAACTGGCATTTATTAACAATGAACCTGGTAGTTATAATGTTGCAAAAGTGCAGTCTATGAACTGTTTGAAGGGTATTGATGGTTGCATAGGAAGCATTCTCCACTCTGACCATTGTGGTCTAGGTTGAATTACAGGTCAGTTTGAATTTGGATGGTCGGTATGTGAGTAATGTGATGGGTGTTACAGATAAGTTGTGTGTTTTCCTACGATAGTTCTGTTTCCTTGAACATTTTAGTCCATAACTGTTGAAGTTTGTTCATCAGCTCATTTCACAGTATTAACAGTTAATAAACATGTTGAAGTATATTGTTCAACTGCTGCCAATCCCATTAGTATAGTTGCTAGTGTTTATAGTTGTGTTTGTGCCATGTCTAGTATGTCTAATATGTACCTACATATAAACTTAAAAAATTGGGAAATAGGTTAAAAGATTTTGCAAACAAAAGAAAAGAACAAATTTATGTATCTCATTTTATTGTTTTTAGTTTTCTGTATTCAAATAAAAAACATTTGTAGACTTTTTCTGCATGGCTACATAGCTGCACAACCTTGCTAGCTTTTTTCATATACAGCATTTTGTTTGGGCTATGCAATAGTTTTGTAGTGCTTATCAGTTAATTTGTGTAGTGAAATAATACATAATGATTTCAGGGGTAGGACAGAATATGTGAAATAAAATGGATTATACAAACAGCAAAGATTTGTCAGTGGCATGCTGAAGAGGTAGACTACATAACTGACATTATAAAAATAAATTAATATAACAGTGATGGCATGACTTATACAGAAGCAAGCCACTGGTGCTGAAAACAATTAAAAATTGTTGTTCCCTTAAAATCCACTAATGGGTATGTTCAAGACACTTATTTAACTTTGTACTATGGGTTTCACATTTTTTTTGTAGGGCTATCATTGAACAAAATTTTCACTTCATGTAATGCTAAGAAATAATATATATGTATATACCTATATATGGAGGCCAAGAATGCCCAACTAGTGAGAAGCCACCATAGCTTTGACTAACAGTAATTTAACCTACAAGGTATTTGGTCTACAAATATTCCCATATGGGCATTATACCTACAGGTTTTCGTATAACAGTCATTATTAAATCCACACAGTGTTTCACATCCAAATTTGACGTCATATTGCCAACTTTCATTTCCTTAGCCCGTTCCTAACAACACTCCAGCAGTACCGCGACTTAACCCGGGAGGCATGTGTGTGTGGTGATACAGAAACGCAAGGATCCAATGTGTCCTAGCCTGCTCTTGCAGGGTAGCAGCAGGCATTTCACCATAGTGATGTCACAGCAAGCATACTTACCAACCCTTCAGATTGGGAAGCAACACAGTTGCAATTTAAAACCATGAAATTAAAAAAATAAAGAATTGAAAATAAATAATTCGAAATAATTTATGGGGCATTTATTTGCATTTAATAAATAAGGGTTGGTATTTTGTGTGTGTCATGGCAGAAGGGTGCTCTTGGAGCACCCTGCTGACATGATCAGTAGGCTTGCAGTAGCCACAGTCGGGGTAGGTCACACACTGGTGTCCCGTGAGGGTCTTCAACAGTCGGTCTAATCAGAGTGTTAGTTTGCAGTCAGTTTCATATATTACTATACTGGAACCTTTATTTATTTTCAGCATTGAGCCTTCCCAAACCGTGGTGGCCTCATTTAGTTAGTTTGATTTGATGTGTCATGGGCAACGTTGCTATCCGTTACAGTCGCACCATAGCTGCGGCTCCCTCCCAAGAAGAGACATTAGCGCATACATGCCAGGGAGTGCCCATGTGGCGATTCCCAGGGTTAAATACAGGTCAGCTGCTGCTGTCTGCCGTCCAGCAACCCACTTCACATCTTGGTGCCGCACACCCCTCCAGCCACTCGCCACGAATGGGAATCACTACCAAGCTTCGTCCATCTTCTTTGCTTCTTCGCCGTCTCTCTCTCCATTGCATCTCTGCCACCCTGCGTCCCCCGTGCTGGTCCTGTGTTCCAGGTTTATTGGAGCCCCAGACCAGCTACGCACCCTCCAGAGTACAAATCCAGCCAACTCCAACTAGTGCTCCTCCCCATGACCAAAGGGCCATTATATAACTGCCAAAGGCAATCAATTCCACTCCCAGAAACAACCCTGTCAGGTGAAAGATTCCTGCTTTCCAGCTGCCTTAAGGGGAAGGGCTGCGACACCACAAAACTCCAGAAACTCTCATTAGGTTGGGCATCAAATTCTCCACCACGTCGTGCCCATGTGTGTGGGGCTGTAGTACTATGTTACCTGCCGACTCCGGACATTCATTGGCTATCACTGTGGCTAGGAGCTCTGGTTTTGGACTCAAGTTAATTTAATTTCCATCAAACACACTTTTGTTAGACTGTCACATCAATATTTTTGTTACCAGTGTAATTTTGCAAGGTACTGTGTATGTGTGTGTAACTGGCATTCCACCGCATGCTCTTTAATTGCAAAACTGGTAATAAACTCCCCTTGCATTATCATTGGTGCCCGACAGACATTAATTTGGTTTTCCACCATGTGTATCATGTCATCAGACCACGGCCACCAATACCTGTCACAAGCCACACGAGCGAATGATCCTCGCCCTGAGATTTTCGCAACATCGAGTTTGCTCTCCAGAGCTAGCTGGCACCCTAGGTAATGCATCATTTGGTAAGCACTGTGCAACAGATATCGCAATGGGGCGGGTTCTTAACTCCTTGACGGCAGCATATGCCAGGCCTCCATGTGGAAAAATATATGTGTGAAAAGTACAGTGTAACTAAGGTGAAAAAGATGGTGGAGCTCCATTTTTTCTGCATCATAACAAGCACATGACCATGGAGCAACATCATGTGGCATGACGACCAGCCAAGTGACCTGAACCTAGCCAAAATGAAGAAGTTCGGGCATCCTCGGCAGCATATGTTGGCCGGACCAGCCAAGGCCAGCACAGGGACCATTGGAACCACTCTGGAATGGAAGTTCTTCCCAAGGTGGGGCTAACCGCAGGTAGTATTGTCCGACAATGGTATGCAGTTTGTGGGGAGTCTCTGGAAGCCTTTGTGTTGGAAATGACAGCTGGAGCATCATGCGACAGCAACCTATGAATAGAGACCAAACCTGACAGTGTGTTGTAACCAGGAGACCAAGGTTCAACTATGCAAATGCCCCTAAGGAGACCACACTCAGTGGGAAAAACAACTGCCAGAAATCGTGTATTGTTTGCACAAGCAGACCAACGAAGGCACTTGGAGGTCCCCAGACAATCTCGTTATTGGTCGGAACTTAAAACTACTGGGAAAGAGAAGTGGTAAGAACAGGGACATGCAAGGGACACCCGAGGAATGAAGCAAGAGAAGAGAAGACAAAATTCGGATGGCAGGGTAACATCGAGCTAATTGATTGCAAGATATTACACCAATTTACAAGAAAAGTTCGCCACCCCTGGTACCAGCGGACTGGCTGTATGTAGGGATCCATCCCCTCTCGTCGATGCCGAATAACTACTGTGCGGGGTTGGGACCTAGCTGGTAAGCTCCCGCAAAATACTTGTGAAGGTGGGATGCACAGTATACCTAGTGTGTGCTACATGAAGACGCTTGTGAAACATCGTAGGGATGGCCTGTGACTGGCCCAACTCAAGGGCGAGGTGAGGTATTGCAACAGAGACAGGGAGAAGGAGGTGCGCAGGGAAACTTCAAGGACACAGTCCAGAGCACCTTGCTCAGACACATCAGACAGCAAGAGCCCAATCCGAGAGGTCGGATCACCACTTCCGATGACGTGGTGACAGGGCCGCTGTTCCAGAGCTTCTAGCTGGCAACGAGAAGCACACCCGGAGTGGTGGAGGAGGTTGATTGGGGAAGCGGCCAGCAGTGACCTCGAACCAAACACCACCAGTTAGGGGCCCTCCACCCCACCACAGCTAAGCAGTGCCTTCCCAAGGGGGGAACCTGGCCACATATTGGTGGCCAGTTGGGGATCTGAGGTACCGCTCACTGATGCAGCAGGTGAAAAGCCTCAAACCAAGAACATCCATGTAAGTGACCTGTCAACCCTAACTAGGGGCTACTGAACCAGGTTGATGTGGGTGTCAATGACAATTTCCAACACCTGATGGCAGTTTCAGCTGTTGGAAAATTTGGAATGGGCTCAGCAATCATGGGGAGGAAGGGGGAGGGGGTTGACGATGTCTATTTCCCTAGCCTGGTCCGAACAATCCACCAGCAGCACCCTGACATAACCCGAGAGGCATGTTTGTGGGTGGCTGGGTGGATGGATGGGTGTGAATATGTGTTCGAGGTGTGATGATAGGGCAGTGTAAGGTGCCGAGTGTCATAGCCTACTCTTGCAGGGAGGCACCAATCATTACACCATAGTGATGTCATGGTGATCATACTCTCCAACTCTTCAGATCGGATAGCGACACAGTTTTAATTTATTAAGGGAAATATAACGAAAGTCAATAAATATACAGAACAGCAAAGAAATAATTGCAAATAATTTATGTTATTATGTATTTGAATTTAATAAATAAGTGCTGTGTCTTGTTTGTGCTGCAGCGGAAGGGTGCTCCTGGATGCCCCTTCCTGCCACCATGATAGGCAGTCTTGTAGCAACCACGGCCGAGGTAGGGCGCACGCCAGTGTGCTCCATGAGGTTCATCAAAAGTCTAATTAATCCAAGCATTAGTTTTCAGTCAGTTTCACATGTTTGTATGATGGAACTTTTATTTCTTTTTGCCCTCACACCATCCTGAATTTTGGTGGACTAATTTAGTTAGTTGGGTTCTCCACCACATCGTGGCCACGTGTGTGGGGCTGTAGTCCTAGGGTACCAGCTGACTTGGTACTTGCATTGGATATCTTCCTGACCGAGATTTATGGTTCAGGGCTCAAAGTTCATTTCATTTCCATCGAGAACCCTTTTGCTAGACTGCCGCATGAATATTTGTGTTTACAGTGTAATTTTGCAAGAGATTGTGCATGTGCGTGGAACTGGCATTCCGCTATGTGCTCTGTATATGTAACCTGGGTAATAAAACCTCCTTGCATCAATATTGGTGTTCGCGAGACATTCTTTCGGTTCTCCACCTTGTGTACCATGTGGTCATATCACGGGCGCCAATGCCCCCCACAAGCTGTGTGGGCCAACGACCTTCACTGTGAGATATTCGCAACAGCATGTTAGCTCTCTAGAACTAGCTGGAGTGCTGGGTAACCCATCAAATTGTAAGCATTACGTGGTAGGTATCACAACCAGGCAGGATACTTAACCCTCTGATGTCTGCAAATTTAAAAAACATTTCTTACTGTATGGTGTCCAGGAAATTTGAAATAAAATCTGTGGGTAAGATTAGAGTGTGTGCAGGTGTCGTGAAAAGTTTGAATGAACCACTAAACTCAATTATGCAGTTCTCAAAACCCATAACCAAAACCACATCATTCATTTAAATTTATTCTACTTTAAAAATTAAATTCGGAACTTATGAAGAAAATCTAGTTTTATGACAACCACTTTAGGCCTATTGTACTCTGAAATTCATAGATACATGCACAAAACATATTTTAATGCAAACAACACAAATGTTCACAATATATACACAAATATTCAAAATACTAAATGTATAGAACTTAAGAAATAATGTCATCATAAAAATTTTACTACTGGTTTCATTAAAACTTATTCCTAAAGGAACGAGTCATTACCTTCTCTTTTGAAGACACTGGCCAAATAAAATTACCTTACTAAAATCAAAACTGCCAAAATATTGTCAGAATTGTCAAATACACCAATAATCATATCACAACAACGACATGAAAAAGATTACTCTAACTAAAAGTTTCACGCATGTGTGTTTCAAATCATTTTCATAAACTTCACTACTGGCACATTCCCCATTTGACTTAGATCAGTACTTCGATAGAACACTATTTTTTTCTTGACCACTATGTATTCTTTCATATCTTGAAACAGTGTTATGCCCATTTGATATTATTCAACTTAAATTACCCATGGTCACTCAATTAAGCTACATTTTCAGTAATTAATTATTTTAAAAAGATTTAGAATTTTTAAAATCAGATGTTTTTAATAATATAGCTGCATAATCTTACTGATTACACAGAAGTACCTATTAAGCTGCATAGGACTATCTGGCTCCTAATAACGTACAATTCCACTGGGTCTGTAGATGACACTTCATACAACTTAGGTGCACAATCCAGTAATATAAAATCATTTAAAACCAGTTATTTTGACGAGAAAATTATATTGATTCTCACTCAAGGAACAAATTCACTCCCTGTTAAAAGCTGCTCAAATCTCTCCACTCTCTGAGATTATGTTCTTTGCACAACATGCTTGTGGTATGGTACTGGCCCTTCAACTGAACTGCTATCAACAACAGCTCGGAGAACACAGAAACACCTCGACATGTTATATGGATTATGGAGAATTTCCAAGTGTTGGTGCATTATTGTGACAATGTGCTGGGATTTAGAGCAGCCAATTTCTCTTTTTTATATATCTGCATTTTAGTAGTTAGTATCCACTAGTTACATTTTGAATTTAAACTTAGATTGTGGCTTTTAATGCTTTGTGCTATCTGTTCAGTGTCATGTCTTCCTGGAAGGAGGGAGCAATATCATATTAAACAATTTAATGTGCAGTTATTAATGTATTTGTTGTATTACTTGACAAGTTGTTTTTCATTTGCAAAACTATGTTCCCCTTGACTATACCCGCCCATTAAGTGGGAACATCGATGACCGTGCTCTGAAAACATGTTTTCTTTTCTGCTCATTTCAGTAAAGAAATATTATATTACAGCTCAATGGATTTGAAAGCATACTAAAGACTGTGAAGCAATATTTGTATTGTTGCCTGTCATGTTCGACTACCCATTGCTTGCAGGATGCTGTACAGGGGACAGCCATATCTCGGCCTTTTGCTGTCAATGATGCGCCCACGTTTCAACCAACTCCACATATCAGGGCACCTAGAAAGCAGGTACTGACTTAAAAGAAGTTGTCTCGCGAGTAAAGTAATCTTCTTATCAGAGTATATGTTAGTTGTTGTAAAGAAGTTCCTGTTGACTGGAGGGAGCAGAGAATCACAGTCTGAAAGAAAGTGTAGTTTGATGTATCATGATGTGTTACCTAGGTGTTTGTTGAATATGTGAATGCTTGCATCTTCTGTTACATTTGTAGTTACAAAAATCATATGCAGATCACCAATTTCATTTTTTAATGTTACATGTGACAGCCATTGGCTGAGAAGGAATGTCACAGTCTGACAAGGTTTTATCGTACAGGTAAGAGGCATGGGCGAGTTATAGTAACTGACCTTAATGTCGACAGATTGGTCCCCGACCAGTGTAAAATTTCGGGCATGTGGCCTGGTTGCAAGGCATAATATCAGTTGGGGGTTCGACGGTCCAGCGGATTGGCTGGCAAACTGCTACTGGTTTACCTGTGCTTGATGGGGCTCGGGGTAGCTCCTTGGTCTGCTGCTGGTGTGGTGGAGGACAACTAGAGATGGAGTTGAGTTAAGCCCATGGAGGGCTGCTGGCCTGACGGTACTGGAACCAGGGGTTGGTGAGTCCCAGTGGAACATCATGTCCCTGATGGATGTCAGTGACCACTGTGTGAGGCTCCTGTGACAAGAGGCGTATCCTGTAGGCACTCGGGTAGCTAGTAGTTCTGTTCATACTCCACCTGAGGTTACGTAATGGCAAGCTCAGATGAGGCGAAGTCGTGTGTAATATAGTCAGTATTATGCATCACGCATCAAATGTATTTTTGTAATACCCTTTCACATAAGTTAATGTCTGTGCTGTGTGTAGCTTCAGAAGTGCTGGGACAGATGCAAATAATGCCGAACATATTGTTTGCATGAGTAGCACTCCCGCTGGCATATTTTAGCAATCCCAGATCACTTATCAAGGTCTGAACAGCTAGATTACCTACTTCAAAGAATTCAACTATTGTTGATGTTCAGTATCTCAGTTTAACATCAATGTATATGACATAAAAATAGAAACAAAAAAACATTGCCACAGATATCACCAATATTAAGTTGAAATTTATTTTGTGTACATCTGTTCAACCAAAATTCGTAGCTGTCTTGCCACACTTTCACTCTATGCCATTTAGGGTTCTGTTTTATGTACTTCAGCTCAATGAATTAGCTAAAACATGTTTGACATATTGAGTCCGAGTTATTGATGTGGAGGATGGTTCTGTTGTCTTTTCTGTTATAGTATGTGCAATAATTGTGGTTAAATATATACGTAATATAAAGTAATAGTGTTGTTGGTAATGGTAGAGATTGGTATTTGTGGTGATGATAGATAGGTTGTGACACTTACACTTGCTGATGACAGATAAACACTCATAAATTATGATACATAAAACACGGAACAAAATTGAATAAAGCACACTGATATAATCTCAACGACTGCGACCTACATTACCAGAAGAAAACTCATGCAATGTTACAACATGACAACATACTATACTTCAACAATTATGCTTTAATTATACGCAGGTACAAATTCGCTTGAAACATATACACATACACAGTGAAATAGTATATAGTGAATGTTCAAAAGTGCAAAATATAATATAGTGAAGTTCTAATAAGTAAAATCAATTAAATAAATTGAGCAAAAATAATTATATTGCATCATGCTATGTGAGAGAAAAATTTCTCAATTGATAAAATTATTTCAATGCCCATATTCCCTGCAATAAATAAATTAAACATGTGCTTGCCTATCTAATGCAAATTTGAATTACCCTTACTAAGGTGATTCAAAATACAAGGTAGGTGAAAACCTTGTGTTATTTTGTATTGTGTATGCTATGGTGTGCATGTACATTTTGTGTTCCCCTTTAAAACAACACGTTAAATTCAACTGCGAGTAATGATTTAAAACTCTTAATAGACACCTCAGTAATTCAGTTTGTATTTATACTGCTCGTGGCCACGATATCAAATTTACTACTCTTGACTTGAAAAATACATAGACTTCGATGCCACTTGACCTTCAACTCAAAACATTTGGTGTTCGACCTTGAGTGCTTGTTCGTGTGACACTTGCTGATAGTAGTAGGTCGGTTGTAACCAAATTGTCTCTTGAAGATAAAATTGGAGAGAAAACAGTTAAAAGTGAAGACAGGCTTGAGTTCTACATAGCAAACCAGCACATGTGACATATCAACGAAGTATGGGGTAACGTACAACTCTTCCCACATTAATCTACTCTGACACTCACGGTGATTCAGAGGACAAAATAAACACATAAATAATTCACCATCACACAAATACTCAATACAGTACACCAGGGACTGTAGATATAGCTCTGTCGAAATCTCCTTAAAACTATCACTATTACATAGGACCCAAAGACTTTATTCACACATCATAAAACAAATAAAACATACTAATAATAACTCCATACTACTAGCTCTGGTGTTCTGTACGGCTTGAGTTGAGTGATGTTAAAACAGCCAACATGTTGATCATCCAACATGGCTAAATCATAACGATTCTCCTTAACTATTTCAGTTATTTTTAACGGTCCATCAAATAGTAGAAAGAGCTTGTGAGTGGCAGAGTCCCGCAAAGACCGTAATGTGGCTTGTATGTCGTAATACTAGGTCATCTAACTTGAACTTATTAATTTTGGATATTTTCTGAAACTCCTTACGTGACTCAGGCAAACGATATAGGCACTTCTCAACGATGGCTAGCAAATCTTCATTTGTGATAGAAGACTTCGTATCAAGTTGTGACACTAATCAGTGAGTGTAGACTTTACTTGCAATAGTCTCCAACCTTCATACTTACATACTAGCTTATAATTAGGTCTATGGCAACATTTTATATCTCATTTGGTTGTGTCATTGAGCAGCCAACTGTGACTAGGTATGCCTCCTGAAAATAGGTGCCTTTTGCACTGGTACTTCCAACTGGCATTGCTGCCTTCAAATGGATAGGCTTGTCAAATTTCTTCTGCCTCTCCATGCACCCCTCCATGCGGTCTTGTTTCTTGGAACTTTTGTTTCTTCTTTTCTTTTTCAACTAGTGAGTAGTTAGGAGATGTTTCAGCTTCTGTTTCATTCTTCCTAATCTGCACTGCGTGCAGCTTCTGTTTGCCTTTTGAAGTAAACTTGGAAGTTTGTGTGAGTTCAGAGCAAGCAATATTTAATTGCTTTGGTGTGACTGAGCGAGTTTTTCCTTGACATTGGTTTGCATAAAATTGTATTCACATTGTGATAAACAAATTTCCTCTCAGCTAGCACCAAATTTTGCTTTTAAGTGTATGATAATTTAATTCGCAATAGACTGATGAGGTTACATGTGTATCTTAGCAACAATGACTTGGATTGAATCATTTTTTATTTGTGGTGAACTGTGTTTATTTACATTGGCTTCTGGAATTAGGTTGGTTTGTGTTTCGCATTGTGGTGATATTTAACTGTGTGTGGCTTCACCTTGAGATATACTGTCTAGCCTTGTGAATATCTCTGGTGCCTTAGGTACCTGAATACACTGGTTATCCATGCAGAAAACAGGGTCAGCTTTTCCTTCTGAAAAAGTTTCAGTTTCAGGAGTAGGGGTTTTTGGATTGTTTAACACCTCCTTGGTAACCTCAGTACTTTCAGTAGATGGTCAGGTTTTTGCTCCAGGTTCCCCTTGGGCTTGAGAAATTTGTATGCTTTGTGTGTTGCTTGACTTGCTTTCTGAACTGGTGAATTTCATTCCCCTGCTGAGATAATCTTTATTCGAGCCTGTCAAACATTTTATTCCATTATGTTAAAATGATCTTCAGTACCCCTATTTGCTTAGATATGTCCTTGCCCAATTGTTTAGTTTCTAAGCAGTGAGTTTTATGTTCTCACCTTGCTGTTTTATTTGAGAATCCAATTTCTTACCAAATTGTTTCATTTGTGCACCCAGTTGCCCTGTCATTTCCATTAGTTGGGCTATTCCAGGACTTGAAGAGTGTGTGAATAGATTAGAGGTAGTAGGATTAGACTGTATGGGTTTACTGGGGGTTGGTGTGGTGATACTCTGACAATATATTGCTTCTCCAGATGTTGAATTTGTTAGGCCTAAATTATGGTTTATAGGTGTACAATTCATACTAACTAATTCTGTAAGTTGAGTTACTTCCTCGAGATTTGATACACTGCTATCATTGTCTACAACAGTACTTCACAAGAAGTAACTTTCCCACTGATTAGATTCAATTTTGTTTGAATTTTATTGCCAAAGAGAATTTGTGTAATACTGTTCGGCAAGTGTTTATTACTTTGGCTATCATATTGTGCAACTCTCTCTTAAATATGTATGTAAGATACAGTAGTAGTATTGTTGGTGTTTGGGTGGTGAGTTGATTGTGGTAGATATTGGGATTTGTGGTGATGATTGATAGGTTGTGACACTCACACTAAATTTAACATGAAATAGATGAGTGAATTAGTACAAAAAAACTAAGAAATAGTGATTGTAAAAAATAATATGATTACAAGAGATAAAAAAACGAAATATTTAGTGAATATCTTCATTTGCAAAATAATTTTAATTTTAACATTGACAAACGTATGATTTTGAATGAAAAAGATGGTATTATAGATACATTACCACTGGGATAAATAAAATATTTTATATATAGTTATATTCTATATTATTATATTTCTATATTATATTTTAAACATCTTTAGTTTCTGAAACAATACCGGTATCAGCAGCATCAAAATCAGCTAGTTTACCATTTTCATCCCTAATCTCCAAAACAGTATTATTAAAACACTCATTATTTATTTTATAAAAAAGTGGACATGAGGGCCCATAATCAATATAATCTCCAAAACCAAACATAGTTTTTGGTGGAAAATTAGCAATTATATCCATTTTTAAGTTATTAGATTCATCATATTTTATAAACATTCCACACACAAAATAAAAATGTATATTTATTGTTTTAGCACCTACAACAATGTTGTCTTTTTCAATAAACACATTTCTCTCAAAACCAAGAATATAATATTTTCTATCATCAATTTTAATATGAAATTTAGATTTAATTGATATTCTATTTTTCACACTATCCAATTTTAGTTCACTGTAGTTTGTTGAAAATGGTTCAATTGAATTTAAAAATTCTTTCTAGGAGTCGATATTGTATTGCCCTCTAGGTATATTTATAACTTTATTGTTTTCAATCAATGTTATAGTATTATTGGTTATATTAAGTGTCACAAATTTTGTGCAAAAATTAATCAATGCTATAGATTTATCTTTATGAATGATATCATAATGAACTTTTTTTAGATTGGAACTATTATATATAAACTGAAATACTTAACTATCCATTTAATAAAAAAATATTGTGATAAATTAAAAAAGATGATTTGGGTGCAGGTGTTTAAATTTCTGAAGAAAATGCTAAAAATCAAAAGAGTGGTGAACTTTTGTCTGAAAATATGAGAGCCATTATCATTGGACCCAGTAATTGTCAGAAAACGAATTTAGTTATAAATTTAATATATTAGAATAGTTAATTAAATTTCAATAAACTGTATGTTTGTTCATAAAGTTTAAATCAGACAAAATATATTCAATTACAAAATTACTTTGATGTGATATCCAACAAGTTTACTGAAAAGATGGCTTATTTTTTAAATAGCAATGAAGAAATGATTCCACCAGACTAATGTGAAAATAATTCTCTGGTTATTTTCGATGGAGTCATTTTATAGAATCAAGATGTTATCCATGAGTACTTTAATATGTGAAGGCATAAATATATTGGTGTATTTTATTTGGCACAGACCTATTCAAAAGTACCTAAACAATTAGTAAAGGATAATGTAAATTTGTTGTGTATATTTATACAAGATGACATAAATTTAAAACATGCATATGACGATTTTGTTGGTGGAGATATGACATAAGAAATTTAAAGAGATTTGTTCAAAATTTTGGGGTGAAGACTACAGTTTTATCACGTTAGATATGAGTAGAAAAATGAAAGATGGTAAGTATCATAATAAATTCAAAGACTTTTATAAAATAACTCCATCTCATATGAAGTGTAACTGGAAGTTCCACTTATTGTGCGAGGATGCTTTTATCTGCTTTGACAAACATGCTACGATCTATTTGCAAAAGAAGAAAGTTTTCCTACTGTACTGACATCTAGTGGCGAGAGAAGAAAGCAGACTGTGTGAAGAGAGAAGATAAGACACATGGCCTTTCTATTCGACCTTGATGTAGTGAGCTGCTTTCTAGTTGCAACACATCGAACAGTTGGCAAGATTGACTCCAGTTGGTGACCTTGGGGCTAGCTTGGCACAGCAGTTGTGCCACATTTTGTTAGTGATGCATGATAAAGAAGTTTTCAACTCACTGCAGCTTGCTTCATGATGTTTCATGATCATCATATAGGTGGTCTTGTCAACATGGCTCAGTTTGCAAGGGGTTCGACATGAAACTCGTGGGTTATGGGTTCTAATCCTGGTCCATGAGGATAATTTAATGGTGTTTAATGCCCACAGTATTAAATTATCACCCAAGATGTTACAAATTTGAGCTAAAACCCTTGATCATACTTTTATATAAATATAAAAGTAATAGATGCAATTATTCGCTACCAACTCAAGCTCCAGAAATTATTGCTTTATATGCTATACTTACAACATAACAGATGTATAAGCTGGAATATTCCCATATGATGTAATTCACCAACATCGTATTGGAAGGGCAGTACTAGAAAATAAAACGTGGGAAATTTCTCTAATGGTGTTTTGTTGGTATCAAAATCAATGCCAGAAAAATAAATAACTGGTCACTGGCAAGGTATAAAAGTCTGTAAACCTGGCAGGTCCCTGGCATGGTATAACAGCCCATAAACCTTTAATAATTTTTAGAAATAAACCTCACTATAGGAGATATGTGCATTGAACAAATGATAAATGATCATTGTACGAATTTTATGTACATTAGACGATGCTACTTTTGAAATGATTGGCCTTCTTACAACCTGTTAAATATATTTTGTAAATATTTTGGGTAGTGCCACAATGATGTTACTTGAGAATAACAAAAATATTGCTACATTTGTTAATGAATATGGTTTATATCAATTTTTCATTTCCTTATTTAATAATAATATATAAAACACTTATTACTACAAGCCAATTTTTCTTGTGCATAATTTCACATATTACATTGAAGACAATTTTAGACATAAATAATGACGAATTTATTTACTCTAGTAAACAAGTTTCTTTGATTATTGATGAGGAAAATATTCCATGGTTTAGAGGAAAAGATACTGCTGAAATATTATAATATTCTAATCCACAAGATGCATTACAAAAGAGCATTCCACCAAAATATAAGAAACCTTTACCAGAAATAGTTGGGATGAAAAATTTGTTACCATAATAGTAACACAGTTTATATTAGTGAGCCTGGTTTATATGAACATATTATTACTTCACATTGTAAAATTGTTAAGGTTTTTAAAACATGGATATTTGAAGAAGATATTCTATCAGTTAGAAAATATGGTGAATATAAGATTCAAAAATATGTAATGCATTTATACAAAGGCCAAATAGATGATATGAAAATGACCGAAATAAGAGTTAATTAATTAAAATATATAAATAAAGTTCAAGGTGATCATATTGAAGATTTAAGAGAATCAGTTCATATGGCTTTAAATGTAATGGATCACAGAAATGAGTAAATCAGAAAAATTACTTGATTGTGAATATGATTATTATGACATTATAACACAAAGAAAAATGTTCAAAAACAATTGTATAGAATTGAAGATAGACATCCAAATTATGAACAATTGTTGCAATTTGATTATATTCCATATTCTATCATTTTATATCAAAGAATGAAAGAAACATTGAATGGTCACATTGTGTGTTTTGTAACTATTTTAAAATTGTCAGAAATAACTATACTCAATCACAAATGATTAATGATATTGATAATCTTCGTCGAATTGAGTAAGAAACTAATTTTTATTTTCTTATTATTATATTTTGTAGAATTAATATTCAAGTTTAAACTACATCTGTTTTATTAATCCAAGAGTTATGTCAATTATCGTATTCTGCCCATTTTACATATATTATATCACCTTTGGTTTTTAAAACTTTTTCAGCCAAGTATTCATCAGGATAGTTAATTTTCATAATTTTGTATTCATAAAAACTACCTTTTATTTCTTCTCTGTTAGTGCCTTTTAATTTGAAGGTGGGTTAATCATTATTTAGGACCTCAAAAATAGTAAACAATTATGTTTCTCCAATTAGGAGTATAACCCTTTTCAAAAAATTGTTTATTTTTGCTCACACAGACATCTCCGACTTTGTATTTCAGTTTAGTTAACATATTCACAAAATCTTATTGTGTTAAATTTTTTTCACTTTTCTTATTGACTTCAATTGGTTCTATACAAATAGTACTATATTTTGTATTGTTGTATTCTTTAACTAAATCATCTAATATTTGTAATTGCCATTTAAGACCAATTTCTTCCCCATTTTGTTCTTCATTGTACAATTATACCTTTCTACAACACTGGCTTGAAGTTCGCTGAATGTAGAATAGTAATTGATGTTATATTTTTTCATAATTTTTTTATTGATTTATTATAAAATTATGATCCATTATTGCTTTGTAAATTATTTGGTTTTCTTATAACTCATATAGATTCTAAACCATTTACTACATGTTTTGCTGTTTTATCTTTAATTTAATTTTTTATTACCAGTATCCATCTCAACAAGATCAATTTACAAAAAAAAATACTTTATGAAATTACCTTTCTTCTTGGAAAAATTTTTCATGTAGGTTTGTATAATTCATTGATTATTCCTTCTCTTGCATTAGGCTATTTTTATTAATGTTGTTTTATTAAAATTACATATTGAACATTTGCTTTTCTGAACTAATCATTAAATTTTAGTAATTTCATTTTTAGATTATAATTTTTAGTGAGTTTCTTACACTTCAAGCACCAAGTTTTCTCCATTTAATCATTAAGGAATAATTGATATTTATATTTTACTAATATTCTTGTTGTGGTCATCATAACTAACTATTTTATTTTTCCTGATTTTAAAAGATAAAACATCACCTATGTTAACATCAAAATGCTTACTGTAATCCATATTTTTAGAACTCGTAATAACATTTACAGCATCAAGAGGTAATGATATTAGCAAAAATTATTTTATAAACAGTACAATCTATCAAAAAATTTAAGAAAATTTGAATATTGTCTAAGTGAAGAATATTATTTTTATCCCACTTTGCAGGTAAACAAAATATATGAGATTTTTCTCCCTTACATTTTTCCACTTTCGAATTCACAATAATTCAAAACTGATTGGTTTAAATTTTGTAATGTTAGAGCTTTTTCTTGATCAAAAAATCTTTTATTGTCTGTGTCTTTTCCATCTATAGGATCAGGCATATTATTGATTATATGATTATGGAAAGAAACATAATCTTTTATATAAACAAAAACTACTCATTTGTTCTTGTAAAGCAGAAACATAAAAGTTTGTATTTTGAATCTACATGTGTTTTTAATTCATTAGCATTAGTGTCAGAGTCTTTATTTAAAATTTTTATAAATGTTTTCTCAAATATATCTACCATTTAATAATAAATAAGTTATTTCATGAAACTTAAAATGTCTCAAAAAAAGATGAAACACAATTAAACATAAATGTTCACAGATAACTGAATTAAAATTATTAATTCTGTTTTCATTGTAATAAACGTTTCTCTTTTTGAAGTAATTACTTAAATTAGTAGGATTATTACCTTCAAATGAATCGAAATAGTAAACATCATTATTTTCTTTAAAATAACAAACCCAGTGAGTACCAGGATTAGCTGAAATGTCAAAATTTACCACAGCATATTCATTTTTGTGCATTCTTTTTGGTAATTCATATATCATATAAAACAAGTGAAATGTTTTATATTTATAGATATTTTTGAATATCAAAATTAGATAATAGTGATATATTCCAATTTTATTTTGGTTTACACCTTTTTGCAACTAAACCACTTCCTAATTTATTGCCTGTTGCTAAGTTATGTCTCTGATGTTCTTCTAATTCTTTTTTATTTTTTCTAATTTGCTCAAACAGGATTGTAAATTGAGCTAGCTCCACCAGCTAAAGCACCTCGTGCCGCTTAAACTTGAATTTAAAATGTTAAAAAAACATACATGATGTAAACCACCTCCAGATTTTAGTATTTTTTTTATTGTTGGTATTGACAAAGTTTATTTAAAACCTTAGCCTTCTTTTGATTTTTAATTTTTTCTCTCAAGTTGTTCTTTAGTGTAAAAATCTATTTATACCTGAATCTCTTGATTGAGCAATGGGTATATCGAATGTTATATTTGTTAATTTCATTTATAAGTAAAAAATATAAGTAATTAATAGATTTGAATACCCCATCCTAATTTTATTTTTGTAAACATAGTAGAAACAACAGCTTCAGAAGCAATTTTGTCACCAATTGAAGTATCTTTATTTAACATAATTTCTTTTGCTTCTTTTTGTAAAATTTTGTCAGCTTCATGTCTTAGATTCTAAATATTTATGGTATCTGTAAACAATGCCATGTGGTTTACAGTCTTCGTCTAATTTTGTAAATATACCACACAAATTATAACCTGCCAAATGCATTTCAGGTAAATTTAAATTCTTGAATGCCCAATTTATTATACCTTTTCCATGATGTTCAGAATTCCAAAATGAATGTGGAATTACATTTAAAACTCTTGCAAGAAAAGGAATTTCTTTTAGGATTATTAACAACAAAATCAGAAAATATATTGTATAGCATATTCATTATGTTTACTTCTTCATTGTAATAATTTTTATTTCCAGCATTTTATTCACCATGAATAACTAATAATCTATTAACCAAATATCTAACATCATCTGTCCAAACATATTCTTTTGGCAAACTGTTGTATCATATTTATACCTTCTCCAGATCTAGTGAGTTCTTGGAAAAATCATTTTTTGTGGTGTGTTTGGTGCTGTTCTTGAATGTGATTCATTAATATAGTTATCATAAATTGGTTTAATTATATATTTGTATTTCCAACTTCTATTCGAGTTTATTTTCTTGTTTGGATTTTATTCTTGGAATGCAGCATTGGTATCTAAAACAATTTTCGTGTCATTTTCATTGTAATTATTATCAGTGAAATTACCCTCAAGATCCTCTTCCTTTTCTTTTGTTAACAAATTATAAAGTCCTTCTGTTAGTTCGTATTCTTTATTTTTAACAGATATTTTATCATCGTCTATCTTTACTCGTGTATTACCTTTGTAAAAATGTTGTCCTTCTGCACGTAATACATATTGAGTATCAATAACATTTATCTTTTTTTGATATTTCTTCTCCAAGATTTATAGTAGAATCAGACTCTGCATGTGGTATTTTTCAATGGTACAACTCCCATTTGTTCTACCAAATAAAATTTTTGTTCTGAAAATAATCCTCATTCAAAACATTTTTCTTCTGGTGTTGGTGGGTAATCTAAATTTTTTGCTGCGACAGGAACTAGTGTTGTTATTATTTTTTTTATTTTCTTCACTTACTTGTTCTACTTTCTCTACCAATATTTCGTAATTTGTAAATTAATGGCAAATGTTTTTCCTTTTTTTTCCATAATCTGCTTCATGATTCTTTTTATAATTTTTTTTAAATTTCTCAATGAGTAATTTTACTCGAGAAACTGCCTTTCATTAATTTTCAATTTATATATTAATTTTATTTTACTTATAAATGAGTTATAAAAGAATTGAGAGTTTTGAAAGGCAAACTTTTCCTCCAACTGATCAAACCAGGGGGAATTTAAATGTTTACAACAATAGAATTGAATTTGATATTCCTATAGGAGATGGCTTTTCTTTTCAAAATAATGCTTATGTTTATGAGCAATATAGATTACTAAAATGAGATAAAGAAGCAAATGAGACAAAATATGATAAATTTGATAATAGTGATGTTTCTGCTAACTTTTTCCTTTCTAGTTTTCTAGAGTATAAATTTCAAAACATTGACATAATATTGAAGCTATTAATAATCCTGGAAAAACATCAACAATGATGAATAATTTGTTAGGGTCACCGAGTGAACAAAGTTATTTAGAATTTACTGGTGTTGATAATAAATATCGAGTAAAATCTGTTCATAGTGATAAAACAAATGAAATAACCTAACCACTGGGATATATGTTTGGTTTTATTTATGATAACAATGAAATTTATTATAAAAGCAGTTATATAACATTTTGTATTCGAAATTCATCTGATAACAATTGTTTATTTGTTTATGAAACTAAGAATGCAGATGATGCAGTTCAGAAAATTTTTTCTGATCCAAATGAAATATTGTTATTAAAAAAGTAAATATTATGTGGCCTATTGTTGAATATGAATCATACACATCAATTGTAATAGAATAAAAAATACACATACACCCAAAAATACCTATTAGTTTTAATTATTTGTAATATTTTAGAAAAATAAATTCCTGCTGGAACAACTGCTTTTAATTTTGATATGAGAGATCAGTTTAATAATTTACTATTCAATATTCCTGAGTTTGTAATTGTATGCTTTCAAACTGATAGAAGAAATAAAAGTGTTGAACAGTATGTACATGCTTTTATGTTTGATTACTGCAATGTAAGAAATATTTATGTTAAGAATGGAAGAAATGAGATCTTTCCTAAAGAAAATTGGAATCTAGATATTGAAAATTGCCTTTGTGAAAAGATGTTTCTTGCTTATGAAGATTTTAGAAATGAAAATCAAAACTAGATACTCTATATAGAAATAATGAACTTTATTATAAACCAATTGTAAACACTGAAGGTGATATCAATAATTTTTCATTTTGGGGGCGAAGACCATTATTTGTTATTGATTGTTTACATTGAAAAACAATTGTTGTTAATGATAAAACAAGCATAAAAATTAGCGTAGATTTTAAGAAAGCTGTTGCAGGATCACTTTGTAATGTTTTTCTAATTATTCAAAGGAATCTAACTTATGATTATTTGAAAGAAAATATTACTGATGATATATGCATTTTTTAAATCAATAAATGGAGGATGTACATAAGAAAATGTTTCCATAATTTTATAGAAATTTTTAAACATTTAATTAAGATGTTTAATCGAAAAAAGGCATTTTTTTAAACCTAAATTTTTTTCTTTATAAACTAAAATGTATTCACTTGGTATACCAAGCAGCTTGGCTAACATTTTAAAATGAGGTTCTAAATCAACTTTCCCAGTATATACTATAAATATGAAGTCTTCCGAACTCCAAAATATAGATTTCAATTTCTATCTAAACCCACAAAAATTACAGTTAATGATTTTATATAGTGTTTGCGATGAAGATGTACTTCGGGAAATTAGTGACGAATTTGAACATATAAGAGAAGTTTTTAAATAATTAGTAGAGCTTCGAATATAATTTATAAAGATTAATAACAGAATATTTGATTTTATTTTATTTGTATAATTTTAACTTAAATTTTCTGCTTAATTTATCTTCCATTTTGGGGTTTAAATTTGGGTGATTTTACTGCATAAGCACCTAATTTTGCTAGATTTTTGTGCGAAATATAATGGTCACTAATTCATGCAGGATTTTGTGTGTAATTTCTATTTTGTAACATTTTGGAGGTGTAAAGCATGAAATTCGAGGAAAAAATTGAGGATTATAATGCAAAAAATGGATTGTCCTGGACCTTCCCATATACTACTCGACTCGTCATCAGTGGTTGCTGTAACGACTAAATGATCCCTATAATAGTGCCTGCGCCCTCCTCTTAAACACGACGCAGCATTCCTATAAATCAATCTGCTTCTGGGGTCACTTTATACTATTTAATTATTCCGGCACCAGGGATTGACTAGATTCAATCCTGGCAGAATTAAATCGTTACAACCTTACTCAAAAAGTTCAACCAGAAGGCTTATTTCCGGCAACTATGTATCGCGATTACAAAAAACCAGATCTAACTTCTGGAAAAATTAAAAAAAAAAAAACCTGAAAAATCACAATATGGAAAACACAAGAAAAATAAAACACATTTAAAATAAAACTGAAAAGGAGTTAATTACACAAGAAAAATTCTAAAACAAATTACAACATAAAAATGTTTTTAATAACAAAATTTAAATTTCAGGGTGAACATTACTGAAAATTCTATACCTAGAAAATGGATGAATGGTTTGCAATTGCTATTATCTATTAAATTAATACAAATGAAAATAATTGCTTGTGGCAATCAAATAAATTATGTATGTTAAGAATATAAATATTACAAGAAAATTGAAGGAAAAAAAATGTTTCAATCAATATTTTCAGCAAACACAGTCTTTAATGGAAAAACTTTATAAAGCACTTATTATAATGGTGAATGCCGCTATAATGGATTGTTTGATGTGTCCTTCCCGAAACAAAGGATATTAGGAGAGATGAGTTACATTACATATATTTCAGAGGCTCCACAGGAATAAGTGGGAACTAAACAGCCATAGGCGTGGCTGCACAATTAGTCTGGTGCTCAGACTCTACTCTGGTGGCCAAGCCAAAACTGCCTGTTTTGCCAGTTGCCTGCCATCAGTTTATCCCTGTTAGTTCAGGAGTAATGATGTCTATAGGTGTGGACATTCTTAATAAACGATTTCTTTCCCAGATGTGGCACTGGGAAGGTTTCTTCCTTCATCAGTGGCATGCTCTGCATACATCGGGGGTCTGCAAATGGGGTGAGCCAGTTTCCCTCTTTAAGTTCATAAGTCCTCAGGGATTTCACAAGTACTGGGAAGCTTGTTACACACATATAGTTGCATAATGGCATGAACCTTGTGTATCAAAGACCTGTAGAGCGATTTGTGTGTTGTTGCAGGGGCAAGATTTCTGGTGTTGTGAGGACTGCACCTGCACTGTGATGAAGGATAACAGGCCAGATGCACAGCAACAGACAGTGAGGAGTCCCATGGCCCCACAGTCTGAGGTGCATTTGTTGACATAATTCTGTACTTCGGTGCTCTCTATTCTTCGAAAAAAAAAGTGTTGTATTGGAACTTCCGAATTTTTTTTGTTGTGGTTTTTATTAAATCACTATAAGCATAAATGTACTGGAACATAAGTCACGTGTCCTCCTGTGCAAATATTTAACCTCAGATATTGTTGTGACACAGTTAGATGACTGCATCCTCTTTCAAATCTGGGATATATTTTAAATTATTGGCTTTGATCGTACCTAATGTGTGCATATGGGTGTAAAGGTTTTTCTTTGGTCATTTTTTTAAATTTACTTGCTTTATACTAGGTTCTCAAGAACTGGTACTAAATCATAATATGAATTTTTGTAATGGGTGTATTCTAAAAAAAATCTCATAAAAGCTTGCAAACAGTTTCGCTCATCTGGTGAAATACACAACTGTAATGCTACCCTACTTGTTTTAGTGAATATCTAAGGTGCCAGGGCCATGGTGGCTGAGCAGTTAGCATGCTAGCCTCCCACCAAGGCGATCAGGGTTCAATCCCCAACTGGGTCACCGGATGCTGGACGATGCCGTTGGTTGGCTGGTTTTATCAGGGATCTCCCATTTCCCCCACCCTTTAATTCCCACACAGCTCCTCACTCACATCAATCACTCTCATCGACTGAACTGTTAAGAACCGCCCAAATCTCTTCATTTGTTCATTCTATGGTGCAATTCATCTACTTTCTAATCACAGCATCAAGATAAAAGGACTACTTATTTGGGAAAAATTGTTCAGTTGAACACAATGTTGCACCAATCCTGGCATGGAAAATTGCAACATGGAGTCATATACATGTCTAATGACATCCTGCGGCACGTTGTCCATAGATGTTGCGACTGCTGCACCATATGGCTTGCTGATGGCTAAAGATGCCATACTTGCTGACTCCATTTGTATTCTGTGGGTGACAGGTTTGGATACTGGGCTGGTCAAGGAATGGTGTTAACAGTACTAAGTGAATCTGTTGAAAAATTGCTCGTTGAGATGTCACGAAGGGAGACAACTTGGCACCCCATGGATGACGACGTAATCTACTCTACCCTCCGCCACAGCTGCGGCCCCCTCCGAATAAAGACCTAGACTCCACACGCTACAGAGAGCATCGCCCGAGGTTACAGAGGTGCAGCGCTTGCCTCCTGTCAGCCCACAGTCTTCTTAACGCACAAGGAATGCTTACCTGTCTGGTGAGGCAGCTAAGGGGAAGCGAGCTTCCATTCCTGCCACCTTCGCTTCGCTTCTCTCTCCTCTCTTCCATGCTGCTATCCCCACACTCCTCGCACTAGCTCTGTTGACCGGGTATATATAGGGCTCGCATTCCTCCATTTGCCTTCACCTAACTACGTCTTTGTAATAGCCCAGCAGCTGTCTCACAGCTGATGAAGCCACCGTGCTAATTGGCTACCTCACTAGCCATGCCATTAGCCATTACGAGATCGGTTAATCGTAGACTTGGGGTTACCCTCGTCCCATGCTCCGCCTCGTCTACCTTGACTAGGGACTGCACCTTGTTTGGCATCCTAGGTCGGCCCCACAGGCCACATTCAGGGTAGAGTCTGGCTTATGTGTGTTTGCTCTTCCAACAAAAAACATGTATAAATTAAGTTGGTGGAGTTATCTCTCTCGGGCACTTTCTTTCTGCACCTTGTTCCTGCTATTTCCTGTTTCGACCCATTTCCATTTACACTCTTACAGTAGTAGGTATGTGCCGAACTCCTGCATCCTTACCATCTCCCCTCCATATCTTTGAAGTGGAGATTCTCTCTCGACTGTTGCAACCATCCTGTGAGTGTTAATATCTGCCAGCGACTTCCCACCCTGCTACTCACTTGCAGAAGGTCGGCAGCCGACCCCGACAGGGAGCTCCATCTTTACATTACATGTAAGGGAAGGGCAAGATGCTGCTAGGATTTATGCTTGGAAGCATGAAGAAGCATCTCAAGAGAGGAGATCACCAGCCAGTACTACCAGCAGGGACTGTAGCCTACTGTTAAATCTATTGTGGCATATACCTCGTGCAATTTTGCCTCAACCACCCACGCCTCCTAAGAAGACAGTCGCCACTACACAATCTCCATCTGCCGAACAAATGGCTCGTCATGTAGACAACACACAGTTACACTTCTGTATGCACTCATACTAGACCAGCACCTTCTTTGGCACCACCTCGTGCACAGCATGCCATATTTGAATTGCCTAAACAGGCTAGTCCTGCACTCAGTATTAACTCTGTCAAGTTGGTGGTACCAGCTTTCCTGTCATCTGGGGGGATAAAAGCTGCAAACACCTGCCCACACTAAGTACACTGAAGGTCAGTCTACTACATGAAGTCTAAGAGTATCTGCTACAGTGTCAGTGTTCCCCTGATTACTATCAGGTAAGAGTGAGAGTCATAGGATTTGTTTGTTCATGGTTTTGTCGCTAAAGATATTTGTATCACCATTTCTCAGCCATCCATGCACCTGTGTACAACAAAAAAGCAAATAAATATATTATTGATAGGGTTTCAATGTTAAATTGCATTAGCTAAATCGAGAATGCAATTATTCTCCTTCATGTAGCCTTGCAGTATACTTTAGCTGTGCCGTTGGATGTATCTAAAAAGACATATAGGTTGAGTTTGTTCATGTTGGACAAAGAAACGTTATTCTGTCAGTTGGTCATTCTAAGTCGCCCAGAGCTTTCCTGTTGCATACCTGTTCCCTCATGTTTCCACTTGTCCCAAATTGTCACAAAGTTCAGTCACCAGTGGTCCAAGTGGTGGGTAGTTTAATAGAATGACCACCCTGCCTCCCTTAGTTCAACAAAGTTCCCTCTCTAAAATGTTGTAGTTTCTAAATACATTCGTCCAGTGCATCATCAAAATGTGCTAGTTACTCTGTTCACTTCACATGCACACTGTTCGCCATATCGGCCTGCATATCTTATGCCCTTGCATGTCTTATGTACCTTGTATTTTCACTTCCAAAGTCTAGGAACAATTATTTATCTGCATACACGTACAAAGAGATTCAATATACAGCTGTGAGAGGATGGAGTGGCGATGAATATATATGGGAGCCTGCTGTTGCCAGACAATTTTTGTATAAAAGTCAAGGTGCCAGGCATGTTTTTGTAATCTTTCTTCCACCAACCTTCGGCTACCCACTCTCTTCTTTGGTGGACATTCGTCCACCTTTGCGGCTTCAACAGAGAGAGACAGCAGTTTCACTTATAAGCCTTGTCATGCAAGCAAGGCAAGGTGAATGATAAGAGGGATTATAATTAGGCTGCATTTAGGTAAAAGGTCACTAGTTGCCCCATCTCCAGTGTCATTCTGAAGGTCACTGGCTGCCCATCTACAGTGGCATTCTGCTATGTGGGTAAATAATTATATTGCACACAACGCCATTCAATCACTAACATTACTAAGGCTTATAGTGTTTTAACCACCCCTCTTCCGCCCACCATTAAAATATCTGTAGCTATTTGCAGCCAAACTTAAGTAATTGGCAATATTACACTCACTCTGCATTATATTAACTTTTCCTCTATTTGTTTATTTGTTCTGGGTGCAGCCAATTTTACGGCACTGAGTGTATTTACGGGTAGGCCTTCTTGTATCTTTATTTATATTCTTTTTGGATACTTTTTGAACCCTAAAAGTGTAGATACATTAAAATAATGTATATTTCACTTGTTTGCTCTAGGTTCGACCAGATCTAATACCTGGAACAGCTCCTTCTGTCTCTAAGCCTTCTGCAGTACAAGAGATCTTACAACCAGAGGAGGTAATAGTATTATCTCGAGGTGACTGATATCTTAAGGACAGAGGAAGTGGAGTTAGCTGTGATTAAGGGTAACTTATAGACAAATCACTGTTTCAGGCACTCCATTATAGTGTAACTCATTTTAAAGTGATAAAGGCAGCTTCAACAACCTCTACTTGAGCTCCATGGCGTACGGTATTGTCTCACTGACTACCCAGTCTGGTAGTATCTCTTAGAAGTTTAAAGTTGCTAGTGTTTTGGGCGCAGCCGAAGGTCTACCTGTTGGCAGATCTCGGTTTGCCTCTTAATGTGTTCATGTACTACCTTAGTGGTTACATGCTGATACTAGGATTTCCTTGAGGCAGTTGATTACTTAACTACAAGATTAAGAGCTGTGATAAATTATGAACAGCAAATAAATAATTGGGATAGAAGGGTTACACAAACTATATTAAAGTTACACTCACAAGTAGACAGTAAAATAATAAATATTTTGCTATGTGTCATAAGTAAAACAGGTTGATGCCTCGCTAAATTCTAAATGAAATGAATTAAATGGAAGCTACCTAGGATTAAAAACATGCGAAGGCAACCTGCCCAAGAAGTAGTTGTGGTAATTAAGATCTTGAAATTACGATTAACTAGCACATTTAACAGCGCCTAGCCTAACCTATATGTGTTCTGAAGGAACCTAATTAAGTCCAGACTTGTCTCGTAATGAGCAGCGTGCTCGAATGTGGACTGAAGTAGGCAGGTAGAGCATGCATTCCCAATGCACAAAATGTATCATGCAACTCTATATATATAGGTACTTATGTTTTTTAAACATTACATGTCTGTATGTTTATTTGTGTGTACCAGGTGTAACAAAATTCAATACTCAGATTTCTAGAGATGTTAGAAGATACTAAAACAGATGTTTTAATTTATATTAGAAATGGGACATTCGATACTTCGATACCTCGATACTCCTCAATACTCGCACATATCGAAAGTATCGAATATCGATGCGTGAAATGTAATACTATCGACACATGTATGGCTTGGGCCGCCATATTCCCTATTGTCACAAAGTGACACAACATAATCGTTCTGCAGTTTACTTGTTTCGGGAAACTGGTGAAGTGTTTTATTTAGTGAGTGATTATGCAAATTATTTTGTATCGGTGGCAGAGAAACATGTATGAGGATTGCAACAGAACAACATGTATTCAGGAGTTGCAAATAATAATTACGAACAGTAAGTCAGTGTGTATTGTAGATAACATGTTTTGAAATTGTTATTAGAATCTTTGACATGTATGTGGCCTAGAAAACCATGATTTCAACTGATAGTTATCTTTCAAAACATCTATGCATACACACAAACACAATAAGTAATTAGTGCTACGAATTTTACTGACTTCAAGAGATCAATACTATTAATTAACATTTGCTCATTCATAATAACATGCTATACAGATGGTTATGAATAATATCCATAACGATATTATATTATAATAATTCACGACTCAGAAAACTGTTATGTTCTATTCACTCTTAATCAAATTGTTTTTTGTGAAATATCTGAAAAAGGCAGATTCTTAGAAAAAATGTATGAGATGAAAATGTCTGCAACTAAATTATAAATTGTCAACAAACATGTCTCCACAAAATTGTTCGTACCATATCTCAGATGTTTTCTAATATACCATCAAATTATTTTGCATTGAATTTTTTTTAAATTCCATTGTCTTAAATTTATACAATTTTGTATTTCCATATTCATGTAATTTTTTACGTAGCATTGCATATAAAAAACACTGGCATTTAAAAAAGATAGCATTTTTAATTTTGGATTTTTAAACTGCTGCGGAGTTGCCAACTTTTTGAGAGAGTCAAAATTAACATACAAAAATCACCAGTAGATCACCAGAATGTTGTATTAGAATATTCAAAATTAAATTTAGAAAAAGTGTATCAAGTATTTTATTTTATGTATTTAAATAGTATTTATTATTGCTCCTAACATTTGCTTAACTCTAGATGTGTTAATGTATGTATAATATTTTTATATGTTAACTCTATACATACCTACTAACAGGCAGTACTCACAAGCTGTAAAAATAGATATCTCAAGACTTCTTTACAGTTGAAAATCTCAAAACTTTGCTTACGACTGGGCCAAACCATATCGTTCTTTCCTGAAAGAGACAGACCACGCGATTACATACAAAGATATAATCACTTGCAATAAAACATGTATATAATATTGGTCTCAAATTCCCATCATACTCTTTCTGTGGTATATAATATATGTATTCAAGGTAAATGAACACTCCTGAAGGCATATAAATGCTGTATTTGATAATAGAAAACAGCTCCAGTCTTCTTTAAAATCATAAGATTTCCCACCAGATTTTTACAGAAATTACTAACTTTTCAACTTGACGCAAAAAATGAAATGTAGCTACCAACCATCCTCTTAAATCAGTGAGAAAATTACCAAGTTGGCAAATCTATATGCAAGCATATTACTGGCTAGACGTTGCTACTTTGGCCGGGATCGGAAGAACTTCAGTAGCATTCTAGTATTGAAGAATAGTAATGAGGCATGTCAGATCGCATCAGCAGATAAGAAAACACTGGCAGTTTCCGAACACCATCCACATCAACAACTGTCTATATAACAATGTTCTCGATTTCCTGCCTCACATTTTTGAGGCCAATCTGGTAGCTCATCAAAGATGCTGTAACTGTGTATTCTAGTGGTGTTCAGTGCCTCAATGAAATAGCAGCATAAGAACAAAAATTTATCTCGAAACTTATGGAGGAATAGTATTAAAAATGGATCAGACAGACAAAATAGAACAAAGTAAATAAAAACTAATTTTAAATTTTACGTGAAGCTTTGTGTTAAGCGTGTCCATTGTGAGCTTCCACGGGCCTGTTGTAAATGTTCAAAGACTGCAGACATGCTGCAGAGAGTTAGCATCTACAAGGACTCGAGCGACGAGCTCTTCCTTTGATTCAGTTGGAGTCTTATTGATCTGCTTTAAATGTACAACAGCAACTTACTGAATGAATGTTGTCACAGCATAGACCTAGATTGGCAATAGATTTGTAGTATAGTGTTCCATCACTCTGATCTAAACCAACAACGAAGTACTGTGTAGTTTTACAGCACAGACATTGTACTTTGGCATCTTGACATGTTTAAATAAGTATGTAATATTGATGGTTATTTCAAAAAATGCTTATTTTAGTCTCTCCTATCTGTTATCCCTATTATCCATTGAAATTTGAGTAATGAATTTTGTTACACCCATTTCATATATATATATATAATGTAGGCTTTAAGCACTGAGAACAGACCATAGTCTACAACTTTAATTTTTCATTGTTTCTCATGACTTGTTTAATAGAAACATGATTGACACACAATTGTCCCCTCTGTGTGCTTCAGGAGGCAAGTCGTGAGGATGGTAGTGACAGAACACCTGTGAGTATGCCCAAAGAAGAGGATGATGAGTGTGTCTTAGAGCCGTACGTGGAGAGGTTTCACTTTACAGATGAAGAGCTCGCAAAAGCATTTCCTAGTGAGGCTCATGATGTTGTGCCATCTGCCACCCCCATAAGTGTTTGTCAAGAGACAGTGGAGTCAATTGTGTCACAGCAACACTTGAGAATTGTCGGTGGCAACATGCAACACAAAACGTGGCAGGTCAAGAAACACTCTAGGGCCAAGAAAATCAAACGATTTTCACAGCCGCCGAGGACAGAAATTTCAGAAACGAGTGCCACATTTCTGGACTCTGGTGAACTGAAATGTAATGATAAAGAACTGCAGTTCTTCCAGGTTACATCGAAAGTCGAGAATTTCCAACCACAGAAATTTAATGTAAAGCAAGCTGCACCTGGGGAACATACCCTGCCACCTGAACGTATCAGAAAAGAAGTGCAGTCTTCAAAACCAGAGACTGAAACAGTGAGCAGGGATGATGAATCACAGAAACAACCCACCCTAGAACATGAGAGCTGCCATTTACTGTGCTGGGATAGGAAGGAAGATGCTATTGATACAACAAAATGTCGTGTTAAAACAGATCGTCATGCAAAATATGACTCCTCTTGTATGGTTCTTTGCTGGGATGAAACACCCACAGATGATGGCAAATCGGCCTCGGAAATATCTGGTGAAGAAACACAAGATGCATACTCTGCCGATGAAGCCACCAATGATTTTAGAGATGGGACCCAGGTACGGGAATCTAGTACTGATGTAGTTGAGACAGATGAAGTTTTGAAAGTGGTAATTAATTTGTAAATGCACAGAGAATTTTAAAACTATAGCTATCGTTACTGGTACAAATTACTTTATATTAAGTATTTCAACAAATGATAAATCAGTGTGCTAAAGAAAATAAATTGTATTTGTTGCTTCAGACTTTTAACTGTGTTAAAACAGTATAACTGAAATTACATAAATAGAGGCCCCTGGATTAAAAAAATAAATGCAAATATTTTTATCAGGAAGGAAGAAAAATAAGTAATTGTTCCCATACAGCATTGTTTCAGTATAATGCTTCATCTGTGATTTAATGATGAGCGCATGAACTAACAACATTCCAGTGAACACACTGTGAAACATCTCTCTAGTTACTGCCAAACCATCACAGGTAGAGTTAATTTCCTTGCTCTAAGATGAGTGAACGAGTCCAAGATTACAGTATCTGAAGACAGCAGTATGTTCTATAAACCTCCAAATACCATAGAATGTGACACAATTCCCCCTACAATCTATCATAATTACAATGTGATATGGGTATGTATTATTTTATTGCATACTGAAGAATCTTCACATAATAATATTTATTTTTTTAACATCATACAATCACAAAATATGGTAATGCACATCGTAAAAAGTTTATAAAGTGCATGTATACTGGTAAGTATGTGGTTTTTCTAACTGCACCATTGTTCAATAGTGGATATAATCTTATGAATATAAACTACTTTTTTCAAAAAAAAATTCTTATTAAATGCATTTTCCACATTTGTAAATGGACAAAATACTAGATTTTTTATGAACAAAAAAGTGACAGGGAGCATTGCTCATTTACAGCGATTTCCTGCTATAAAAGGCGTCCCTGTTAATTTGTTTATGAATTTGCATTTGGTAATGTGTGCGAGAACAGTATTCATCATCATCATCATATTGGGGGCCATGGTGGCTGAGCGGTTAGACTACTGGCTACCCACCAAGGAGAACTGGGTTTTATAGCTGAGCCGATGCCGATACCCGATTATTAAATATCGGCCGATATTATATCAGATCATGCCGAACCGATTTTCTTTCTACCTGATATTTTCATTTATGCTTGGCAATAACATGAGAGGATAATAAAGGGGCGACTTTGGAGTAAGACAGGTTCAACTGCTGCTGTTTTGAGGCAGCAGTTGCCTTTTTTATTCTAAGAACTTATCTGTGTTGTATCCTGAGCGGTAGAATATCCTCCTCAAATAAATTGTGGAAAGGGTGGGTGGGGGAGCGATTAAAAACAGTAACTTAATGCACTCTGAATTAAAATCTTATGGTTGTACTTTACACTTGCAAATTACAACTGTAAATACATAGTACTCACAGACTTATGTCTTCTTCTAGGTAACACATATAACTCTTCATATAAGCTAACATACAACTTAATACTTGCCCCCAACATTTGTGGCTGCTACCCTGGGAGATACATACTGTCTTCCACAAGACCCAGAACTAGTCTTAATTCTTTACACGCCAGCCCCACACTGCTCGGGCCCATCTCGCCTGGACGAGTCCACTTTCCTACCAATCACAGTACGCCCCTTTATTCATGTCTTTATGGGGTCCACAAATCACAGTCAATCCCTCATTTCATGACCATATCGGAAAGCACGACCCACACACCACACTTCCCCGAATCTAGATGTGCATCACATCACATGACTTCTTTTCCGCACATAGTCCAAGAGTGAATAAACATTATTCAACAGTACACTATATTGCTAAAGACATGTACTGTGCGACACTCTGCACAAGTTTTGATCTGCCCTCTTTTTAAAATACTTACTGGCTACATAATATTTTTTATTATTAATGCATAGGAAGTTACATACACTCATATAACAACCTCTTAAATTTAATCACACATTGAAATGCATAAGAAATTATACATGCTCATATAATAACTGGCAAGCTGTCACTAAACAATGTGGAAGGGTGCGAGGGAGAATCTACCCTGCTGTGAGATAATCATCTACATGAAGTTTGAGGGATAGAGAGAGGTGCTGCTCTTACCCCAATGTGGCCTGCCGTGACAGGTGCTTTAAGAGATAATCATCTACAGCCTGTATTGTCGGTCGCCGAATTTCCAGCTTTGCAGGCATTACACTGCAGCTCCACCTTGTCATTTCAGTATTTAAAATATTTTAAATGCAATATGTAATCTGACATTCATTACCTGACAACTGGCAGTGCATCAATTTTACTCTCAGTAAAATAAGGGTGTGCTGAATTTAAAAAATATACATATTAATAATTTTTAATTTTCTGAGTATAAACAAAGTTGAATTATGCTGTGAAATATGGTACACAACCTTGTAGATTTAATATTTTTTTATTTTATAAGTTAAAAACAAATGTTTTAAGTTGCCCTTAATAAAGATTAGAAATATATTACTAAAGTACTTTTAGAGTGCTGCTTTTATTCTCCGATTTCAAAGAATTTATGTGATTTGAATTTACCTATTTTTTGTATGTTTACTTAAAGCATCAAATAGTGTATAGTATGACACTGACTTTGACACAGATTTCCATCAGTTTTCCAAAATACTTTTAGCGCTAGTAGAAATCTTTCAGTTCATTACTCATACTTCCATTGTATCCAGTATTGGATATCGGCTGTATCGACAAGGAAGTATCAGTTCGTACCAGTATTTGTGAAAACCTGTATCGGCTCAGCACTATGGCTGGGTTCAATCCCCGGCTTGGTCACTCCGGATTTTCCAAGTGGGAATCATGTGGACGATGCTGCTGGTCGGCAGGTTTTCTCAGGGATCTCCAGTTTCCCCTACCCTTTCACTCAGGTGTTGCCCCATTTTTAACTTGATTCACCCTCATCGGCTCTCAAGATATCACTGTTAACAGCCGCCTAAATCTCTTCACTCACTCATTCATTATCATCTTCATTCTTCGAAGAAACTTGATACTGAAATTATACAATTTCAAGGTAATGTTAAGGGAATATTTTCCATTTTTTAAATTTGAGGTGGACTTTGGCTTATATAAATTAATGCTCATTCAAAATTAACTTACCAGTGTTGTGGAATAATAATAATGTTATATTATTATTTTTTCTTAATTCTATTATTATTAAGAAATAAAATTTGTCAAAGTGGAAAACTTAGGCTGTTTTGGAAGTATATATTTTGTTTTAATAAATGTGCTTGTTCATTTTATGCCAGACACTAACTAGGAACTTCAAGGGATGAGAAATTGGCAAGGCATGTGGTAAGGAACTGTGCTAGTGTTTTCGTGGATCAATGATGGTAGCTATTTAAAAAAAAAACTTCTTTCCTTTTCCCATGTAGTGAAATTGGTTTAATCCACAACCTCCGCAATGTGCATCAGATATTCTACTATGTGATCAAGTATGCTCAATTTTTCAAATTTGCATGTGGAATTAGGATAGTAGCTCCTGGTTTTTGCTATCTTATTAATAGAATAACATGAATTTACTTATACAATGCTACACCTGAAAAATGCCTGTATGTTAATATATGTACAGGTTTACCCCATGGGTTTATCAAATTCTATGAGTAGTAGCCAAATAAGCACAGCAGGTAGAAGCATATTAAATGACAGAGAACCCTCTCAAAGTTTCTTAATATTGTATGTTGTACCATTATCGCATGGATTTTTTAAAAATATAAATACTATAGTTTTAATATAATAATGCAAGGGCAAGGTAAAAGAAAGTGGTACAAGTCATGTAATTTCTTAATCCCAGTCCATTACTATGGTGCAGTGAAGATTTCAAACTAAGTCTTACACAGAAGCATCCGTGGACAAAACTAAACTTCAATGATGCAATAAATTTCAGTAAAAAGGCAGCCTGTGCATGGGAAACAAGCAGATTGACCAGAGATATTTGTCGAGAAATGTGTATCTGATATTCTCATAAGTTTGCAAAGTCACTCGAACCAAGAACCGCAAACTTACCAGCCTTATATCCAAGACAATTTGTGCAGTGTCATCATATGAATTCAAACAGGCTGCAGTTATTGCAGGCACAGATTTTTATTTATTTCCAGTTGTATACACACTTTCAAAAGTGAATGCATGTAGATAATTTTCCCTAGCAGTTTTTTTTTTTTTGTGTTTTACTATATCTTATGTAAGTGGTATCGTTAAATGTAACAGAAAATTTATGTGGCGTATAAAAATTCCCTGTGGAACAGTTGAACACGTCTGTAATTTGCCCAACATCAATGTGAGATTGTGTGTTTTACTTGTGAAAAATCTATGAATCGTTATTTTTTTATGTGTAGGCAATAGACACTAATATCTAGGTTTTAATGTTGCAGCAGTGGCTGATACCACAGTTACAGGAATGTAACAAGTTCATTTTCCATTAAAGAAAAGTCCCACCACTCTTCCATTTGGATGTTTGTGCTAACCTCAGTGCCGATATTTGTGGTCACTGGATTGTGTGCATATCAGACTATATCTTACCTACTTTATTTATTCACTGGCCCCTATGGCCACTTTTAAAAACTCCCTTTGGCATTATCTTGCGGATTTATGTCAAGAATCATATATCTTATGTTCTCTGTGTCACATGATCTACCATAGCTATGGAAAAGAACTATGAATACAGAGCTGCCACTATTGGCTGAGAGATGTGTTGTGTCCTTGATTCGCAGTGTGTGGCGAATGAAGTTAGGTCTGACATCAGTCAGGGCTGGACGATGAAGCCAGACATTATGTCTTGGGAAGATCAACCCAAAAGTGACAGTACGCAATTAGTATGCAATAATATGCTGCATTATTTGTGATTGGGGCTGAAATACAGAACTATTAAATCTGTCACCTGGCCTTAAACATCTACTACATCTATTGTAACATAGGATGCAGGCCTGAGGGAAATCTATATATGCTGATATCCCCCTTCCTTCTGTATATTTTATTATTTATTCTCTCTATAGCCGGGAGATATAAAATGGACTTACAAATAATGTTGAAATTGAACATTATTGTTAATTACTTTGTCACAAACTTTGACCCATCAACAAAATTTGTCAGTTAACTGTAAAGATGTACGAACTCACGATACTAAGGAAGGATGGAGTAATATGGGGAGTGGGCTATTCCAGTATTGCTCCAGTAACTCACAATTCATTTCTCGGAGGATATTTTACAATTCTTCCTTTGCTTCCAAGTTCTGATATGGCTTTATTAGACTATCACATATTTAGTTCATTTTCAAACTTGAAAAAAAAAAAAAAAAAAGCATACTTTCTCTACTACTAACACTAAGACAATGCTTCTAGCCCAAATAAGTTTTTATTTTGATATACAGAAACTCATACAGCTTAATATTAAGACTACATATTATAAAGCCGAGAGAGAATAAAAATATTTTACCCATCATGGCACAAAAATTGAGTGCTGACATTTTCAATTCCCGAGTACAGCCAAGATTGAAAATCAGGATGGTATTCATTGTGGTATATAGACTAGTTGATTCATATTGTATATTGTGATGTGTATTGAGAGTTGTGTACATTTCAAATTGAAACCTATATGTCAATAACTGCTATAATTTGCACGAACCATGCACTAGAATGTCATGACAGTTTTCTCACATGAAGAGGTGATATTTCCTAGAGGAATAGGATCGTGGGGGTGTAGGCTCCAGCTAAAGATTAACGGTCATCTGATTGCCGAAACACAATTGACTACACAGTACTACAGCGAGTTACACACTTCACGGCAGCACAGAAAAATTCTTAGGATCCCAAAGGTGGCCAAATCAAATTCCTGGTAAGCAGCTCACTCACAAATAATAAACACAGGTTTTGCCAACTCACATTCACAGAGAACGTACATTGTGACTTGTCAGGTGAGATATTTTGTGAAAAGTATGTTTTTTTCTTTGGCAAATGACTGGCCAGTATATATTTCCAGTCCTCAGGCAACCTCACACAAATCAGATTACACCTTTAACAACCAAAATCACACTTATGATTCCATTCTCTTTTGGCATAATCGCCATATTATTGTAGTATATTCAGTTATAAATTAGTCTTAATTGGGAATTTTTTTCTCTCCATATCGTAAGTCGTCCAGCTAGGCAACAGAACATATCAGAACTGGCAGGTCTCCAGTCAACAGTGTGGATTCCAATCATCTGTTCCCCCTCCCTGGGGCCACAGTGGTGTTGAAGTGAGACTATTCGCGAACCCAGGGTGAACTGGGTTCGATTCCTGGCTGGGTCTCCCCCGATTTTCGCTTTTCGTAATCATGATGGACAATGCCACTGGTCTGCAGATTTTCTCCGAGATCTCCTGCCCCCCCTCCCCAAGCATACTGATGCTTCTCCATATTCACCTTGCTTCACCCTCATCAGCTATCAAGACCTCAATGTTAAATAGCCGCCCAAATCCTCTTCACTCACCCCTCCCCTTTTTTTCCACTATCTATCAACACACTGTGGAATTTGACCATACAACAAGCACTCGGCCACGGTAATATGATTTGTGTGAGGTCGCCTGAGGTCTAGAGATGCTTACTTGCCAATAATTTTCCAACGAATACACGCACTTTTCACAATATATTTCATCTGACAAGTGGCAATTCATGTTCTCTGTGAATGCGAGTTGGTAAAACTTGTATTCATTTGTGAGCGAGCAGCTTACCAGGGTTTTAATTTGGCCACCTTTGGTCTCCTAAGGTTTTTTCTGTGTTGCTGGGAAGTGTGCAGCTTGCTGTAATACTGTGAAGTCAACTGTGTTTGGGCAAGCAGATAACTGTCCATTCTTAGCTGTAGCCAACGCCCTCCACGATCCTATTCCTCTAGTAAATGTCACCTTTTCATGTGACAAAACTGTCAAACACATCAGGCTTCAGTGCTCTGTGGGATGATGTGCATGATTCAGTGACAGATAAATCTGTCTGATAAAAAGGTCTTCAACCCTTTCTTAAACCAACCAGTTGGGAAGAGATATCACTACAGAATAAAATGCCTTGATTGAAAGAATTGCACACACTTGACATGTTAAAACATACGCAATGTAAAACAGAAACCAAAGCAACCCCACGTGGCTGTGCTGCCAGAGATGGTACATTTTAAAGGGATAGTAAAAAAAACTATTAAGCAAATTCCAATATAAAATGTTTAAATTCGCAAGCAAATACTGCACCATTTTATCATTGAGTAGGCGTGGCTTCTGAGACTAAATTATTGTGTATGATTCACGCAATTTATAGCAATGCTGACATGCAAGTTTTTATTTTGAATGTACATAACTCTCGATACATTTCAAAATAAGGTCATGGGGGGGGGGGGGTAATAAGGCCCACTTTCAAAGTAAACAGCTGCTGTGCTTCAGATAATGGAGGTATCAAAAAATCGTTCAAATAAAATATTATATTTGTTAGATGCTTTACCTATTTAAAGTGACATAATTGATGTAAAAGGTAATCAAACAAAACCTTGCAATTCGGCCTTATTTTCTGCACCGACATGTAATAAGGCCCATGTTATGAAAGGTATATAAAATCAGCCGGAGTAGAAAACAATTTCCATACAATGAACAGAATATATATTTCCTCACACTTTGCGACTGTAAAAAATATTTATTGGAAAATAGAAGAAGTATGTCATATAAAAACACTGAAATATGGTAACGAATTATTGCTAGCATTACTAAATTTAACTTCAAGAAATACTTGCGCCAATTTGTTTTAAAAATGAGCAAGGATAACAAAACAGTTGAGCGAACATGTAGCAAAATCAATAAAATTTTATTACAACAATTAAAAAAAAAAAAGGTTTAACTAGCATAAATTATATCACGATATTTCGAAATGAAACATATTTTTTTGCATGAACATAAACCAATTTGAGTCAGAAAAATCTAGCAACAGTCACAGCAAATGTTATTTTCCTTGTCGTATTTTGTAAGTCCAACACATTCTTCATGTCCCCAAACATAGCACTTTTTGCAAGCCCCCATGTCAGCCTGATAATCTTCTCTGCAAGCAGCACAATACCAACTTTGTGTTGTGGTAACTGATGTTGAAGTTTGTAAAGTTGCAGTAACAGTTTGTGAGGGTGCAGTAGTTGCTGTTGATGCAGCAGTAGATTTTTCTGGAACTAACATGGATGTTGATGGTTGATCTATTGGTGCGATAACGTCCTCCAACTAATTTGTGCATGAAGTATTGTCGTGGACTTCTGCAAACAGTTTTCTTGTCAGCTTCTGAACTTTGTACTTCATTGCCTTTTTGCGAGGAACTCCAGGTGATTTCTTTGTTTTCTTGTGTGGTGTTGGCGAAATTTCTTGAATGGGTGACTTTGGCTTCTCATTCCTGCATTTAGGATCTAGTGCTGCCAACCTTTCAGAGAGAGGTGTTTCGTTATTTTATTCCTCTTCTTCATGGTATGTGGCAGTACTCGGGGCGAGGGCTACTTCAGGAATCACTTCGGGATCGAATGGATAATTCCTTTCGCACGAAAACCATTTATTATGTTGCTCAGAGTCATAGATTTGCTCCAAACAGGAGTGAATACTTCAGAGAAAGTGTCCTTTGTCAATTTTCTGTCAGGGTCTTCAGGGTCTCAGTCCCACCACAGTTCAGCATCCCAATGATCTTCGAAAGATCGGAACACCGATTTGTCAAGTGGTTGTAATTGAGGGGGGGGGGGGGTAATTGCTTGGTAAACAGAAAAGACTTGTGGAATATTCTTCTGCTTTATCTACAATTGATATACCCAGATGAGATTTTGCTCCATCAGTTATAAGTAAAGTTTAACCTGTATGTTTTAATTTTCCAAAGTGTTTCAGCCATTGTATAAAAACTTCACTTGTCATTGGCCCTTAGGTGTCATTATAATTTGTGAGTCTGGAGGAAGTCCACATTTGAAGGTCTTTATGTACCTCTTTCCTTTAAACAAAATCATGGGGGGGGGGGGAATCACAGCTCCCATGGTACTAACACATGAAACAGCTGTCACATTCTCAGCATGTTCATGAGAGACAAGATGAACACGTGTGGCTCCCTTAAGCACGAGAACATTTTATTGGTGATGCACTGTCAAGAGAACCCCTTTTTTGTCCATATTAAATATGTTCTGATGGCGTCCTTTAAGGTCAAGTTGGGTGATGACAGCACCCAGTTTAATAAAATAATCATCAACAATTACATAATTCAATTTCTGAGCTCTTGCAGGGTTCATTGGCTGGGCCTTTCTTCTAGAAAGATGCAGGTGTCGTTTCATGAAACTACAAAACCATTCTCTACCAGCTGATTTTTCTACATTATTTAAAGGATGTTTGATGTGTTTTTCCACGAATTTGAAAACACACCTACGCATACGTACTGGCGTTAGTGGAAATCATATATCAGCAAAGTGAATAATCCTTTCTTCTAGATCCTTCTCTTGATCTTCAGTAAGAATTTTATGACATCCCAATTTTCTTTCGGAGCTCCCAGACTGTAAATGATTTCTTAAATTTCTGCTAGTGATTTTCAACAAACCTTTGCGAATTCCCTTTTCTTAGCAATTCTAAAGCTTCCTCAACCAAGTTTCGGGTCCAGTTGCCTCTAAGGACTCTGCATTTCTTACCTATTGTGACACACTGAAACATAAATAAAATATTTTTTATAAATTAAACAATGGATTAGCCCCCTTGTTGCAATTATTCCCTTATAACTTTAAGTAACTTAGGTGTGTAAAGAAACACTGCCACAAAAATGACAAAAAAATAAATCATGCTCGCCTATATAAATGTTAAAATATGCTATAGAACTGCATTTAGTTTTAACTTGACAGTAATTTTATGTATCAAAAATGAAACACCTTAAATGGTGCCGGATGTTCCACCATAATGTGTGAAAATAATCATAATAACTGGAGTATAGAGTGCATATTATGTAGTCCATTTTAATTCTAATTTTTTAGGATTTTTGGGTGTGTGTATATCTCGATATCTCTTCCTCTGCTTCGGTACGCCCCTGACATTGACTACTGCCAACATATAGAACAAATTTACGCCATGGTTGAAAAATTATAACCCATGATAAACGAAAAAATAACTTGTTGGTTACTGCAGGAAATAAGGCCCATTATTTATTTAATGTGGGCCTTATTTCCTGCAATGTTAACATGTAGGTTTGAGGTTATCCCGCCTTTTTCCTTACGTCCAAAAAATATAACAATCATCTAATTTAATTGCTAATTTTATACACAATACGATAAAAATATTAAATAAATCGTATTACATAATTTACACTGAAATAACACAATATTACTCCGACAGATATGTTTAAAAACAGAAATATTTTTACCTTTCTCTACTTCGTCCGTGTCTGCTACACACACAATGAAATTAGCTGGCTTCTCTTGTCCACCGCTAGATAGTAGTCTAGATAGGTTACATGATTGGTAGGATGGCCAAAGAAAAAACACACGGCAAATATGTAAACAGGTGCTAGGGCCTTAATACCTGCTGGTCTTACCCCCCCCCCCATCATTTTGCCCCTTGCCCTAACACAATAAAATAGCCCTGGTGTTGATTTATTGGAGGTTGATATGAGAACCCCAGATGTGATAAAAATTTGTTGACTTGGAATGATTAGAAAACTAACATCGCTTATGGAAGGATGAAGTTTTGAGGTAAGAGAAATTATATGGCTCGACCTTGGACAATGTTACCCTGGGGGTGCCTATTGGCCTAATAAAATCTGCAGGATACATAGATGAATGATCTAAGAAATAATGTAGTGCTTGTAGTATACCACATTGATGATTGGTTCTGGGAGGAAGCGGCGGTGAGGCCACAGACCAAACTTCTGCCGGAAAACATTGTCTCGGTGCCAATACTTGCAAGTTGAGGGCGAATGGTTCTTCTATGGAAAGTTCCTCAACGCCTTTCCAGTTTCTATATTTATCACAAATATAGTCAACTTATAATTAAACGAATAAATAATACACTCTTAATACCGGTTCTCTAATATTGGAAAGTGCTATCACCAGGACTTTAAATCAGTGTGTCATGATGTGAAACTTGCTTTGCCACATTAACCATTTTGTTTCTCCAGCTGTTACAGATAGCCTTACTTGCAATATATATTCCACATTGATCACAGGTTGCATTTCAATGTAATATCTTGTGCACATGTTCTGGGTAATGTGTGTGCTGTGAAGCAGAGCAAGGAACAATTCTAATTTTTTATTATTTTTCTATTATTTTTATTATTAATTAAAATCTATGTTTTCTTGGCATTGTTAATCCAACATATTACTCTCAAGACTGTATGGTATAAGGGTAGAACATGGTGTAGAATGCCTCCAACTTCTGAGAGCGATTGTTGTGCACATGAGACCAGTCACTTTTTGTGTCATCACTGGAGTACTATCAGATGAGTAAATATCAGTATGCAAGTATAGTGACTGTTTTTCTGTTCCAGAAAATATAGGTAGAGGCACCACTTATTTTCTTGTGCTCAAGTTTTAGTGGAATAATATTGCTTCTGATTGTCAATTTATTGTGTGTGTTAATAATATTGTCATGTTAATAATGAGACAATAAACATATTTTATTTTATTATGTATGTTTCTAAGCAGTTTACAGTAATAAATTACATTTGTATTATAAGTATTTAAATGCTGAGTGCAATCAATTTCTACATTTGTAACCATACTTGGGATAGTTAACACAATAATCTAGCAGATTAAAGTTAACATTAGTCAGAGAACATTGGCTAAGTAAAGTTAAAAGTTAAAATGCATGCAAATTAACATAAAGTTTAAAAAAGGTTTTTCCTCAATGTTTATTAAGATGCATAATGTCTTTTTCAACAATGCTGTCTGATAACGTCGAAGTTTTATTGTTGACATTCAACGAGACACCAAGATTGTACTGTTTGCTAGCAAAAATATACACTTCAACCTGCAGATTATATTATCCATCGGTCCACCGAGACTGTGCATCAAGGAACAGAGCACCACTACATGCCACTAGATGGGTACACCAGTATGCTCCACCACCTCATCTCTAAGCCAGCCGGTGATGTCACACCTTTAGGAAGCTATGCAATGGCTACCCCCTCTCCAGAGACCACACTTATCCAGATGTCTGAAGGAAAGTGACAGCCAGAAGTATGAATAGCAGGTCACGATGCTCACTCAAGACCAACCTTCATTTCTCCACCGCAATCGCTGCCAGAAATATGACCAGACTGCTCGCTTCGGCCCTCATGGTCCACCATCAAGCTTACCTAGCTCACTTCGCCATAACCTCAAATATAAAATTAGTTGGTAGCACTGACAGTATTAAAAGTGTGCACTCCGTGGCAGCACCCAAGTATCTTTAGGTGCCCCGTAGCACAAGATGTGCTCTGGAGATAAGAACTGTCACCTGCTGCTAGCGCCTAAAGCTACAGGGCGCTGCCGGGAGCCACCATTCATATGTTCTATGTGGCCCGAGTAGTTCTAAGTTGTTAGCAGTAGGAGCATAAAGATTCTGTATTTTTCTTAAGCTTGGTTTTCGTGTTTCACTAACTAGTTTTAAGGTATGTCACTTGTTTCTTATGCCAGCATTAGGAGGTAGGGCGATACCACTTGATTATTTCCTCTTAAAATGGAATAAACAAAAGTTTATCTGACACATGGGTATCCCCTTTCCTGTAGATATTGCATTTTTCCTAGGGTACCTCGCACTGCTGAGGGAAATGCAGGTGACCCAAGAAACCTACTCATTCGAGCCAGTACTCTACCAGCGTACCCACACACACTAGCATGTCAATCCTTTCTGCATACCATGGTATGCAGGATTGTAGAGCCCGTACACAGGTAGTCTGTCCCTCAAGTTCAGGTTGTCGACTTGGTGCTCGCCCTTTCCACTGTGTTTAGGCTCTGGAGGGGTTGTTCCCTGAGTTGGGAAGACTTGGGCTTCTGAGCATTCACCCATGTGCTGGGACTGTAGATGACGAAGCCTGTCTCTCACTGCTCACCGCATTTAGGAACCAAGCACTATGAAAGGGTGTCCATTATGTCGGCAGATACTCCACATGGCCTTACACCAAGTAAGGATACACGTAACCTGCGAACCCTCATGGATGTGAGAATGTATTCTGATCCAAATGCATTTCTCCCACTTGAGTGGTTTCCACGAGAAAGTTAAACAGGTGCTAACTGCCTCTGGGTGCTTGCAGGAGCTTTCCCTCTCCCTCATCCCCATGCTCAACCAACTCATGCCTAGGGATCAAGCTTAGGCACTTGCCAGTTACTGATTCCCTTTAAACTGGAGATCCCTAAACACCTATTCGAGGCACAGACAAGTCTGAACGAGGAGATTCACTACTGGATTGACAAGTACCTCAGTCAGTGGGACATCTCCTGTTACCCCTACCATCAGCAACAGACTCAAACCAGCAACACCGATATCGACAGCACACACAAGCATCGACCGCCAGATCGCTTAACCACCTGCATTACACAAACGTCCATCAAAGTCGACCTAAGGCAAACCTCCGACTAAGGTTACACATCGTCCAGGTGTCCTGATAAGAGTCCAGCCCCTGAAGCGAAAGAGTTCATCGCCCGAACCCGATTTTGTGCCCTGCTGCAAAGCTACCAGGCCAGTTCTCTACATGGAATGTGCACCCATACCCCATAGAGACTATACTAGAAACCTGTAAAAACCGACCAGGTGTGCTTGACCTAACACCCTACAAAACCAACTCCTCTCTGACATAGTGAAAGTCCAGTCAGCTGATGGGTCATGCATCAATTAATTACTTATGTTTGGTGCATGTGAAAGACATTTCAAATTGCCTGTGTTCCCTTTATTTTGGCCTGTTTAAAAATGATGCAATGATTGGCCAAAATTACATGATTGTTTAAATTAAAATGAGAATGAACAATCTACAAAATATATTTTTAATAAAACTTAAAAATAAACTCCTATAATTCAACTTATCATGAAACCAGACCAGTACAATAACTACAAAACCAATCGAACTGCACATGCCGTGCAAGGGCCATCAACTGTGCCATTTGTGTAGCGAGAGGTTGTATCGTTATATTGCGACATTGGCACCTAGCCTACCACAATAGTTACATGTGACTAACGATGACCTACAACCCAGCACATAGGTAACAGATGGCATTAGTGCATCAATGTGTATTAATTTTAATCGCAAATTTTTTAAATCCTTAATCCAAAGTATTTTTGTAATGTATAAATGCTACAGAATGCTACATTCAAAATGCTAAATCTAAAGATTTTTAATGCTAAAAATTCGCATGTCTAGTCGTTACATATACATTCTCTAGTAACATTTTGTTTATTAAAAAAACTAATTTGAGATACTTTCCAAATTTCCTTGTAATATTACTGTTTGTTTCATCGCTCTAAAAGAGTGAGAGAATGCCTTGTAGCAAATAATATATCTGTTGGAAGAAACCAGTGATGTAACAGTAGTACAAAAATGGACTTGTAAGGTAGGTGATATTAGGCTCTGAATTAAATGCTGTAGGATTATCTTTGAGTCTTCATTTCTCATAACTGGTACTATAATGGTTTATTTTAGGGTGTCTCTTCTTCTTTGGCGTAGAATAAAGACCTAGACATTATGCTGATACTACACCAGTGAGAATGCAGAGGGTGTATTATGACTACATGCCTTTCTGGAAGACTTTGCCTAAAGACAGTGACCACTTGGTGATAAAGCCAACAAACAGTTCGTATTGAAGTGCAAGGCTCGTACTGGAGTATAGGACTAGTGGCAGAGTAGGTTCATTATAATTTGTGCTCTTCTTCTATCTCAAAAGTATTGGCGAGGCCTGAAATTTACTGTGGCTTATTAAATATGTGCTGAAGGGTGTAGATACGATATAAGATTCTGATTTTCTCAAAAATGGTTTGGGAATTATAATTTAGAATAGTTTTGATTGTGAAACAGCTTAAGCCATGTGTCAAGTTTGACTAAGGAACTTGTTTTCTTGTTTCTGTACATCATCTTGTTTATTTTATGATATTTATAAATATATTAAAAAAAGAATGCAGATTGTATTTCGGCGTGCAGCATAGCATATTTGACGAACATTAAGGAGGTTTTATTTTGTATACTTACTCACTGCAAGGAAATAATTCTTTGCACGTGATTTTTGATTGAACCTGTAGGAAGAAGCTAGTGTAAATCATGTGAACTTTTCCTATTCTGTCCTTGTTAGTCTCCCAGATTACTTCTTTACATATGAATAACGAATAAAGACAGAACTACATAATCTTTCATTATGGAAGTTATACATTATAATAATATCCTAAACATAAAACTCATTTGCCCTCAAAGTATCTTATAAAAAATGCTGTAGAAATATTAAGATATTTTTAAGTATTGAAAACTTACAAAAATATTAGGTATTTATTTTTGTATAAGTGACTACTGAAAATACCCACATAATAAATAAATATTGCCACACTCCAGCACACTTATCAGAAACTGTGCAATAAAAATAATTTAAGGAAAGTCACTCAAAAACCATAACTTGTATTTATTTGTGTCATAACGTCTACCTGGTGGTAATTGTCTGTTGATAAACTAAGTTATCGTTACTCAAATTTTGATGGCATAAAAATCTCCAGAGTGCTAACTATCAACATTTGTCAGTGTAAACATGAAAAGCCATGCGTGAGAGGGCAGGACATGCCCTTGCCGGAGGCTGGAAGTTAAGCTGCAAAATACTATGTTCTCAAGGAGGTGACAACGAGCTGCCAGCTGCTCTGCTGGGATGTAGGGCGGTTGAAAGTGCCGGAGCTGGACACGCCACCCTCGCTAATGAGCGAAGCCAGCTCCTGTGCAGTGCTGTGCTGGGATTATGAGTCCTTCGAGGATGCTGCGCTCATGCCCTTGGATACGTCCTGCAGCTTGCTGTGCTGGGATGCCAGTGTCGCCCACCAGGAAGTGAAGCCCGGCTCCATGCCGTCCCTCGACAGCATCAACACTTGCGATTTTCTCTGCTGGGCGGAACAGCCAGGCGAGTATACTGTAGAGGAAATATTGTGTGGAGTGCTATGTGCTCCAGCATTGGACTGCTTTTCTGCCAGTAACACTGTCAACATCATCATGGGTAGGATTTGAGGTTGGAACTCTTTTTATATAACTAAGCACTTTCAGATATTGTATACATATTCTCACCTAGTTTTAATGCTGGTATAACATAGTCAAGTTAGTCACAGAATTTAATTCATATAAAAGGACAATTATGTTGAAAACTAAAATGTTCATTGCTGTTAACCATGTTACTTTGACAGATGTATTTGTGATAGGTGTGTCAGTGTTGGAGACACACTCAGAATATGGAAATCTGTCTATGTCATATCTAGTTAAGGGAGTATACACCCATCATGATGGTTTACTTGCAACTAATGTTTTCATTATCACTGAGATGCCCTGCTTTCCTGGATGTTGAAAGACTCTAAATCAATGCAAGTGACACCGGCATATCCATCTAATGTGGTATTACGTTTGTGCGCATAAAACTGAATTGACATTCAGTTTTTCTCTTGTTGCAGAATGCTGTATGTAACTATGGGATTTAAGACAGTGAATCAAACATTTTATTTCTTAGAATTTCTGTGACAAATTCTAATGTTAACTTATATTTTTATTTAATGTATATGTAATTTATGTGTTTTCATATATGGATTCAAATAAGCTTTTGCTATATTGGAGTGCTGCAAATATATATTTAATGTATGCATTATGTCTTTAAAATTCTATTCATTAATTGCTAAAATGTTACTGTCTACATATTTCAGAAACTTACTTTTGCTATTTAAAAAATTGTATTTAGCACATGCTGTAATAGTGTAGTCACGAGAAGAAGGATGGTGCTGTAGTTGCATGCTGGTAGATTCAAGCTTATTTCCAGTATACTACCATATTCCTATGGTGTTATATGTGTGGAACAAAATAATCGGAACAAAATAATTGCAGTTTCAATATCAGTAGTTCACATGGAAATTCGGTGTAATGATGTTTATTTATTTAATTTTATGAATGGAATGTTTCAGTGGATTGTGGCACATGATCCAGTGGCCTCACTGCAGCACATGCCAAGTTAAGCCAGTTGGGGACTATTGGTGTTAGGGTTGCTCTGGGAACCTTCACCTTTGTTCGAATTTGCTACTTAGTTTTACCATAGTCAGTAGATAGTTGGGAACCTTTATTGTTTTAGTGCTCGGAGTTTGCTTTCTGCTTCTAATGGCTCTCATGTAGCATAATTCTGTAATAATTTTTGGCCAGTCGTCAGTGCTTTCTCGGCTTAGCACACTGGGCAGGCTTAAATCTGGGTTTACTTGCATCCCCATTTTAAATGTGTTTTCTTTAAGTGTGTTCTGTAGTCATGCAAGAAAATATATAGAACATTTGTTGTACTTGCTTCACTGTTTCTCAGTACTTAGGGCTGCAAAACCCCCTTAACCTAAATATCACTAAGGTAATGTTGTGCATGCAGATAGCATGTAATAGTTAGGCAATTTTGTGGTCTTGTAGGCATTGGGAGAGCCTAGAAATCTCCCATAACAGTACACACAGAATTCTCAACATTGTAAGGGGGAAATTCGTTTGCCTGGATGGTCGACGACATGCCTAGAGGAACACCAGAGTCTCGTCACATCACCTTCAACTAAGATGGCAGGCTCCTAGTTGGGTCCTTTACCAAATATTCCGCAGTCTCACATATTGTTTTGGCTTAAGTTAATTCCAGAAACCTACAATTCCCAATCTAGTTCTCCCCTCTTTACATCAGATGATACAAATTCACATGCTACAGTAATGGAGGGTCACTAACAAAGGTTCTCTGTAATCAGTGGCAGCTACAAAATTGAAGTATATATGTTCCCCAAACACTTGAATTCACGTATGTTCCATTTGTATGTGCGAGAAACTCTTCCAGAGTTAGAAAAAGTTATACTGACCATCTGCTAAAGAATGTAGTACCACCACAATAACGCCCTGTCTCAACACAGCTAGAATTTGCAACAATACCTTGACGCTGCATACCCTGGTAGGTGGATTTGCCATGCAGGTCTTGTAGCATGGTCACGAAGACGTCCCAACTTGCCCATAATGTATTACTTTTTCTGAGTTTATGTGAAGATATAAGTTTACCAGACACCTGTAACAACTATGGAGGACCACACTGTATGGACTGTAACTGTCACTGATAAGGTAAAATATAAGTGTCGTGTGATGAAGGTCGTATGCTGCTTTATGGCATGTCACTGTACTTTCTGCACAGACCGCTGTGGAGGACATTTCACATTTTTGTAAGCATGTCACAGCACTAAACTGTTCGCATGTGTGTTTGTTCTCCTGGCAACTGTCAGTGTGCAATTCCTCGCAGGAAGTGTCAGTACTGCCTACATGCCAGGTAGTAGTGTATGAATGCCATATACATAAAAACTGTGGATCCTGTCTCATTTTTGTTAATTAGATCATACTGCTCAATAAATTGGCATTAAACCTTCGTAAAAATATTGTATGCAGTAAGATAGTGGCAACACATTTTATATTTATTAGGGCAGGAAGTATAAAGCATAAAACTCTGTACCACAAATTGTAATTGACGTTCATGTTGTTTCTGATTTCTGTATAAATACAATTTATAACATTGATTTTCAGTGGTGGATATCTGCTTCGATGATTGAGTTGCATTAAGCTATAAGTTGCATTGTATTTTCTACCTCATTTTTGATAGGGAATTACGACCCTAAATATTTTGGGTTAGTTTATATATCTCCCTAAGGTAATATCATTATAGGTACCAGATATTCAATAAAATTATGTACAGCATATTTTCATGCTGTACTTGATATGTGTTATCTTAAATTGAAATAAATATATTTATTAATACATGTTAAGAGTATTTATTAGATATTAATTGTCACATAGTTTTAACTAATTAAGACATTTTGCTTACAGAACTGGTAGTGAAAGTGAAAGAAGAAAAAGATGAGATAGAAAAACATATTGATGAAGATATAGAATTACCAGAACTTGAAAAAGAGATAGCTGAAGTGATGGTGAAGGAAGATGCGGAAGAGCCAGAAGAGGAACCTGGAGCTGATTATATTTGCAGGGATATAGTGGTGGAAATTGTTTACACCTTCCCACCTACAGCAATGGAAACTGTACAGCACATAATTATTCAGCTTTTGTCAGATATTATAGGAATCCCAGAGGTAGCAGAGGAAAGTCACATTGAATTGAATGGCCATGCTACTTCATCACAAATCCTTGAAACTATTCTAAACACAGTAGTGGTTGAGGATGGAAATATTGGTGATGGAGGAAACAGAAACCTAATTAATAACTCTGCTAATAATTCAAACAGGAATAGAGAAATGAATGCTGAAACACAGTCTGCACATGGCTACGATACATTTGTTAATGAACCTATAGTGTACTATGTTAGGCCAGAAATAGTTCCAGCGAGCCCCAGAAATGATCCCCTAATGTTCTACCCCATACGATTGAATACTAAAAAAATATCAGGTAAAGAATCATTGGTGCTACCGCGAGCTCAGGTATTTGATGAACATTGCAAAGAAATGCTTGCAAGTGATATCCTAAGAAAAATCCATAGCAAAATTTTAGGATTTCAGGAACCAGTTACGAAAACCATGGAAATACCGCCTTATAAAGTGAAGAAAACCGATGAAACTATCATAGCAGAAATTATCACTGCACTAAAGCAATCAACTGAAAGCACATCGGATGGTGTAAAGGTGGAACGGAAGACCCCTACAAAAACAGGAAAGGGAAAGTTAGGCCTAGTTATGGAAAGAAAACAAGATAAAAAAACGATCAGATCTGAGACAATAACACATAAGCCAGTGCAAGTACGAGTTAGGAAAAGAGTGCACATTTCGGAAGCTGAACAACTGGGCATTTTGGCAAAAGATCAAGTGAAGCAAAATGATTCATCACCTCAGACAAAAGTTTCGACTTCAGCTGGCAAGAATCCTAATGAAAATCAGGTATTTCAAAAGTCTCCGACTCAAACGACACTGCCAAAAGAGCCTCTTTCAAAGATATCATCAGTAATAAATAATAGAGAAAAGCTGAGGGAACTGGGTCTCATGCCAACCGATGCCGCATCACAGAACAGAGAAAATTTGAGTAAAGTCCACACACCAGCAACGTGTGAAAGACATTGGAAAGCTTATCCAGAATCTTTTGATTCACAGCAGAACATGAATATTAGTCGACAGAAAAGAAAAGCACTAAAAGGAAATTGTGAACCAAATTCTAAAAAAGAAAATTTGTATGTACATTCAACACCAAAGAGTATGATACTTTCTCCCATCTCATTTCACAGAGAACACAAAGTGAGTAAAAACCATAAATCATTTTGCTCTCCTCTATACGCAGAAAAAACTTCCCATGACGACAGTGAAGTACATTTCGGCTTGCATGCCAAGAAAGATATGCATTACCAGTACAGCCACAACTTTAAACAGCAATTTTCTGATCCAAGCATTCGAAGTTCAGAGTCCCAGCATACTGCTAGCGTTCCAAGTGTAAAAAATAATTTCAGCACACAGAGTATAGAACAAGAAGAGAGCATGTGTGACTCATCTGATTGTGATATAATTTGCTGGAAGAACTGCAGAAGTACAGAGTTTCAACAAATTCTAGAATCTAGTGAGAATGACAATTTAACAGATGCGAAGAATGAAACAGCACCAGCAATAAAGACTGCATTTTCAAGAACTAGAGGACAGTTTAAAGGCTGGGTATCACCACAGTATTACAGCTATCTCCACCAAAGAGGGCATGTTTTTGATGGTGAGTGAGTAGCAGGTGCTTCTAGACAGGTATTAGTAGTTTATTTTCTCTTAATCACAATGTCTTCATAGACAAGGTCTCAGTACACAATGTTTCAAATTAATTTACAGCTCTCTGAATACTATTTGCATTTGAGCAGTCACTTCATATAGATGAGGGACACTTCCCAGCTCATGGTAGTTTATTTAATATGTATATTATAAGATATGGCGGGAATATGCCCCCAGACAACTGATTGCATTATAAGAAGTAGACGGGATGCACACGTACACACAGGACAGTACTCGTATGCAAACAAAGGTCAGAGAAACAAATTTTACATGCAGATGCGCAGTTGCGACACGTTTCGCTGGCTAGGCCAGCTTCATCAAGCGGCGAGTAGTAGCACACTGCAGTCTGGTTTGTGGTGGTTGGCAAGCAGTGAATGCTAGATTCTACTTTATATAAGAATTCTATTTTTTGACAGCCAGCGAGTGGTAACATGTCATAAATTAAATTAACATCATCTCATATACAAAATCCTGTATCAGCTAAAGTGTGAATGATTGAAAGAGAATTTCATGTTGGTTATTCTGACAGCCTGGCTTTCACACAACATACATTGGGGAAATATGTCGGCAGGAAAGAGATCTTAAACAAAATGTATACATATGTATTTTCTTTAATGCCATCGCAAAACAGCTATTATTAGTGGAAAAAAAAAAAAACAAACTTCGTTTCAGAAATAATGTGTAGGTGTTTCTAACCAAATAGAAATAAAACCATGTGTGATAGTTTAGTTTTGTTTGTAGGTAGTGTTAATGTAGCACCATCCATACTTGCTTCATCTTGGTTAAAGAGGCCACAGATCTGCCGCAGAGTATTTTGTTTTATTTTTCTACACAATGCAAATAGTTTTAAAGAGATTTCAAATTATTTACAACAATAATCAGAGTATTTTTTGAAAGATTCTACACAAAGCAAGAAATTATTTATCAAACGTTTCAAAAATAGTTACAACAATTATTTAAAACTTTAAATTTATTTTACACAATCCTCAGAAAATGTTCGACGATTTTCTTGAAGTGACTCTGTATAACGCAAACAGATTTAATAAATAAATTTTTAAACCGTTCTTAGGAAATCTGACATTTCTGTCCCTTTCTTTTTACAAGAGATAGTTGGCTTCACATTATGTGTTCCTCACTGGGAGTATTTTTCATTAATAACACTATGTGGCACTGGCACTGAGGGGTGTCCAAAAGTGTTCACGTACAATTTCATGAGTGGCTGGCCTGCCATTGAACTTAACGGATTAGTTATTATGTAATTTCACTTTGCTATACGATTATCTCACAGTTAATGCGGTTGTTTGAAGGCCAGTTCACACTAAATTTTGCGCTATGGTGAGCATTCAAAACATCGCATTATTTTTTGTAATTTTTATTTTATTTTTTGGCGATCCCCCAAATCCCGCTACACCAATGTGAGCACCTTCACAGTTCTGAGTGCCCTCCGGCATGCTTGTTAGTAGCTAGGATGGTTGGAGAATGGGATGCGCCTTAGGTCGGGTTTAATTTATAAAATGGGCGCATGCATCGCGGCTATAGCAGCGTTGTCTTGTGCCATGACCGCAATTGTAGCCATGACACGCCCCGAAAGAAGAAGGGTCTAGTAAGGGGCATAGAAAACCAGGCAAAGAGGAGAGGGCCTGGAGAAAACTATGCGACAGTCGCGGAGGATAAATGTAATTCCTTTATTGGATTAGGGCTAGAGAAACTAGGGTAGTGTTAGTTTGCGAAGATAGACTTTGTGAACGTGATGCAGGGTGAAATGAAATGAGGTCGGATCTGATTGATAACCAGGGTCGCCCTATGCGGCCCTGGTGGTGGGGGGCAGAATTGAGCCACCTACCCGACAGATGCCAGCCATCTCTCTGTAACGCAGGAAAGAGTGTTAATGTGTTATAGACAATTAAAAGAAACTTAAAACTTGGAATAATATTTACATAACCTTGTCTATGACCTCGCGTGCAGCTGAGTGTAGGGGTGTGTTAGTGAGTGTCAATGTAGGTGTGCCACTCCACAACCCTTACCAGCTGCTGCAGAGAGCACATTACACCACAGTCCCCCAGTTGTCGCTGGAACTACCCACAGACCGCCTTGGAATCAGCAGTGGCGACGGACCATGCATACAAATAGCTGTTGGATGAGAGACACTTTGTAGCAGATGTGTGTGTGTGTGTGTGTGTGTGGTGTGTCGATGCAATGTGAATCACAGGGCCGACACCAGCCAGGGGCTATACGGCGTATGTTTTGCCTTGGTCTGTGATCTAATAGTGCTTCGCTAATTTTGTGAAAATTATTTTGTCAAGGAGTGTATTTTGTAGTTTTTTTTATGTACTGCTGTATTACGGGTTTCCGGGATTAATTTTTTATTCGGGTGCATGACTGAGGGCCTGCATTGAGAATTTCGGTGTTTTAAGGCGGCCTGTGAGCTAAAATGCTTTTAGACCGCTTATATTTCTGAGTCTCGTCGGGGTCATAATCGCCGAGACTACATATTTTCGGGTTGGCATATGTGTAACAATCATTGTAAAATGTTTCCGCCATTTTGACGAAGTGCTAGTCTAGTTTTTCAATTTTGAGTTCGTTATGCAGATCTGTAATGGGGCAGTATCTAGGTGCATCTGCCGCGATTCGCAGGCATTTATATTTCACAATCTGCAGTCTCTTGATATGAATTTAGCTGCGTGGGCCTATGTAGGCACAGCATATGTTATAACATGCCGTATGAGTATGTTATATAGCAATACTGCCGTGTTTCGTGTTATGGCACATCGCCTATTAAGTATAGGGTATAGGGCGGAGAATCTGGCGTATGCACTTACGCATTTGGCGTCTGTATGTGCTTTCCAGGTCTACTTTCTGTCTAAATGTACACCTAGATATTTAACAACATCTTTATTGGGTATGGATTCGCCAACAAAGTGATTTGCGGACAATTCGCAACTTGTGGTAGTGCCCTCCGCGTGAAAACGGTCGCCTCACTTTTCCTGACATTGATTTTAATCCGCCATTTCGTGTAGTATTCTTGAAAGGGTGTTAAGACAGTTTATACTCGTCGTTTTGCTAAACCGAGGTCGTGAGAGCGACTAAATATGACAGTGTCATTGGCATAGTAACCGAATTGCACCACTCGGTGGTCTGGTTTAGGTAATTCATGCATATAAAAACTAAATAAAACTGGGCCAAGTATACTGCCTTGAGGCACTCCACCATAAATGGTTTTACTTTCTGATTTTGCCCCTTCGCGTTGGACAAAAAAAAGTCCTGCGATTTAAATAGCTGGCTAATAATTTAATATAGCAATTGAGGAATTTTAATTCATATAAATTATAAATTAATCCAGCATGAAAAACTCGATAGTAGTAGGATTTAGGGAAGTCTGGGACAACGGCGTCTGGCACCGGAGCTGGAGCCGAGGGAGTCCCCATCTTTTTACGTCACCCGACTGCCATCTATGATGTCATTGACCTTTTACCCCTAACCCGTGTCACCTTTGACCTTGATCTTGACCCCGTGGACATAAAAGGCAGCAAGCATAATACATTACAGACTATTGCCACCATGTTAGATGCAGACTACCTCGACCTTCACCCCATGACATTGAAAGAGCATTAAAAAATTAAACTCGGGAAAAAATGCATAAAAGTCAGCAAGAACAATAAATTACAGACTACTACCACCATGTTAGATGCAGACTAACTTGACCTTAATCACATGACCTTGAATGACCTTGAAATTAAAAACTCGAGTAAAAATATGTAAAAGTCAATCAGCATAATACATTACACAATATTAGAAAGATACTAGCTCGACCTTGACACCGTGACCTTTTGAATTACCTTGAAAATAAGAAAACTCGAGAAAAATTTATAAAAGTGAACAAGCATAGTACATTACAGACTACCGCCACCATATAAGATGCAGACTGCTTTGACCTTAACACCATGACCTTGAATGACCGAAAAACAAAAACTCGAGAATAAATATATTTGAAGAGGTAGAAGCTAGTCGAGATTATCCACCTTCCACTCAGCTACTGTCAAACTAAACATCTCGGCTTACCTCCCTACTGCTTATAATATACAAGTTCGCAAGCCTTATGGCGTCATATTGACTTTGAACCAATCGTACTGCACCATTAATACATTGTGCAGACACCACCCAGCCAATCACCAAGTTACCACATGATTGCAGCTAACCGATCACATGCGAGCGTTGACACAATACATACAGGTAGGTAGGCAGGCTTTAGATGCTATTTCCTTGATCACGTTAGCATGCAGTTATATCTTCAACAGTTTCTTCCAGTTTCTTCAGGGCGCGGTGCAGCCCCTCTGGGGGCTGCACCGCGCCCTGAAGAGGCTGTGTCGCGCCTCGAAGGGGCTGTGGGGTGCCCTGAAGGGGCTGCACTTCGTGCGTGCGCTTAGGGCGCTTGTTTTCGCTTTGCGAAGTCATGTCATTCGCAATTATGTTGTCTGGAGTCGCTGAAACTTGGGTCTCCATGGCTGCATTCGTGCTGGCCATTTTCACAGGTTACAGACAGGTAAGTGTGCCTACAGTGTACCTCTCTATGTTGGCTGGTGTGCACCTTCCAAGCCCATCCCTCCTATCATCTCCCCTCTACCGGAGACAAGGCCAGGGAGGTAGGGGGCGACTGGCGCTCTGTGTTTTCCTAACACTAATAAAAACTTTATTTTTTTGTATTTAAAACCTAACAAAACGAAGGGAACTTAACTTAAATTTGTGCGGTAGTTCTAAGAAGAGTAGTTATGAGAACTACTCACAGCAGTATACTAAAGATCGCTGCAGCTCCTTCCTCCTCGCTGGCTGCCTCGAAACACACATCACATAATTATGTAACTGCACTGTTTTATTGCTTTACATTCGATTAATAGGTATATGTTTAATTGTGGTAGTGATACAAGATAGCGTATTGACTGTTATCAAGATCACTAAGTCGGTCTATACTGAGCGCTTCACTCACTCATTTTGCGGTCTCTTCCTGTTTGGCGGTCGTCCTCACTTTCTCAAGGCCGCGTACTGTGGGTACACCAAACTAGCCTGGCAGGTGCGAGGTGACTGCACTCTCCATGGTGGATCGGTCGGCGTTGAAGGCTTGTCCTCGGTATTGGCCATGGGCTGATCAGCAGGTACCAGGGGACGATCATCGGCCATGATTTCTTGAAGAGCTGCCATCTGGGTGGCCGATAGAGGTAGTGGTTCTGCTGGTGCTACTACCTCCATGACTGTTGAAGGTGCCAGAGTCAGAGGTCAGCTCGGGACCTTGTCTAGATGGCACAGATGAGTGGCACCTTCCCTCGTCCGGGAAGCTGCACTGGCAGATCGGCCCTAGCATTTAGTGACACTGGGACCTCGGCAACCATCTGGGTTAGTATAGCTACAGGCTGTCTTCTACTAACCCTCCGAATGATGGTGCGGAATCAGGGTTCGGCTTGGGACCCTGTCTCGACGAAACAGATGAGTGGCACCTCTTCTTATCAGGGAAACTGTGCTGGTGAATCGGCCCTAGCAACTAGCTGCACCGGGACCTTCGTGACTGTCTGAGGCAGTATCGGCGACAGGCTGTCTTCTCCTGCTCATCCAGTTCGTGGTACCGGAGTCAGAGGTTGGCTCTGGACTCCTGTCTCGACGGCACAGCTGAGCAACACTTCCTCTCATTCAAGAAGTTAGGCCTGGGAAATGGCCTCGACATCGAGCGACATCGGGACCTCGGTGCTGGCGGCCTCTGCACTGGGTGGCGTCAGGTCCAGCTGGGTCGCTGTACTGTCCATCGCTGCCAATGGTACGAGCTGATCCAAGGCCTCGAGGATGGCCTTGTTGCAGCTGGCAGTGCTGACAGGTGCCTCACTTGCAGAATGTATGCGATGTCCGGCACTGCAGTCTGTGTGCTGGGTTGGCCCTTCAGGGCTGTGTCGCTGGGGTGGCCGATCGAGGTGAAGGTTCCTGTCGTCCTGTAGTCGCGATGGGGCTGGGTGCTTCATTCTTCTCGGCGATTGGGCTTGGAGATGGCCGTATAATATTTGGCTCATAGTGCAATGGGCTTTGCCAAGAGTTTTCGCTTGCAGTAGGTGTATACCTTACCTGTCGGGCTATGGCCTTTCTGGCAAATTCCATTGGCGTAGAGGGCAGAGGCCAGACAAACTCTGTCATTTTTTGTTTGGGGAACTCCACCCTAGTCGGGATGGAAAAAACAGGATCCCTGGATGATACTTGATTCTACCTCTGGCTCTCTGGAAGGTGGCGGTCGGACTTCCAGAGCGACGATTAATACTGGGTCATCCACGTTATCCAGTGGTTCAGAGGCTGCTGATGCAGTGATGTAGATCTCTGGGTGGGGGACATCTCTTGGAAAGGGCCGAATTTGTCCTATGGTGACCTTGCGAATGTGCTCTTGGTATTATTCCGCCCAATAGACATTATCCTGACGTCATACGATTTTGTATGGACCCTCCCATTTCTCGGCCAAGCCTGCACTGAACTTGCCGCTTTTTTTTTCTCAGGGGGTGTCTGCTCAGGAGAATTGCTTTGCCCATGTTAAATGCTCGGAAACCAGTGCAAGGTAGCAGGTACTTCCTTATTTGATCCTTCTAAGACTCCCTTGAATTATCTCTTTGAGCTACGACGGCCAGACGGACGTCTTCGGGACGAGGCATTTCTATGGGTTGTCTGTCCCATTGCCAATCCCCTGGGCGACAGACCATGTGACCCAGGAGGAGTTGGCTGGGGCTCGTACATATTGCCGCATCAGTGCATCTTCATAAAGCGAAGAGTATCTTTGGGAAGTGTTTGTCCCAATGTTTGTGATATTTTCCCACACTGAGGTAGAGGCTCTTCTTCAGCTCCTGGTTCCTCCGCTCTTTGAAGTTGGCTTGCGGGTGGTATGGAGGTGTCGTTGTCTCGACCTCCATATATTTTAGGCTGTGAGCCATTTCTGGCTGGAAAACTGAGTTCCATTGTCCATGAGGAAGGATTGTGGGTAGCACCAGCATTGAAATATTTATGTTTCGAATTTTCGAATGATGTGGTGCATCTCCTGACTAGGTAAGGGAAAAGCCTCCAACCATTTTGAAAATTGGTTGGTGATTACTAATAAGTAGTGGTTCCTCTCAGTACTGCGGATGTAAGGTCCCATCAGGTCGGCTGCAATGTGGGTCCATGGCGTGTGTGGCCAACGTTGCTTGGAGGTGGGCTGTGATATGGTGTATTCATTGCCCCTGTATCATTTTTGCAGCCATGCACAGACTGCCGGATGTCTCTGCTCATCCCATCCCATATGTAGCACAATCTAATGCTGGCTAAAGTTTTCGGGTTCTGGTATGTCCCACTTCTGGGTGGTAGTGATGGTGTCTACAAATGTCAGCCCCAAGTTCTTGGGTACCCGAATTCTCCACTTCAGCCCTGTTCGGCCGCTTTGGGACCAGACAGTACCGTCCCTCAACTCCCCTTGTTACTTCTGCTTGACCAACAATTACCCTCGTGAATATCAAGCTGGTAGATTGTTTTCTCAGCAGGTTGGAGCTTAGGACAAAAACTACAAACTTTGTTTTAAAAACAGTTGAGGTTACATAGAAAACTTTCAACATGGACAAACTCCACAGAAGCAGATAGGATTCGAACTCCGCACAGCTCTACAGCCATTCCAAGCAGGAATGTAAATTATTCACAATTTTCGCACAAAATATTCGAATTTCGAATGCAAATAATTCGTAAATTACTATTTGCAACTATATATTCGAATTTTCGAATATTCGCACACCCCTACCCATTTTGTATCGAGCTCCCAGTTTATTCACAGAGAAAGAACATCTTTCAGCACATATGGTAGTACCTTAAAAAAAAGCCTTACCTATTATAACATATGATGCATTACATCTTTCTAACAATGAAATTACGACTTCGCCTTATCAGTGAGCAACCCTCGCCACCTGATTTAACACAGTTTTTATTTTTGACCCCACAAAAAGACAGAAGATTTTATTGTTTGCTACAGCAAGTTTGGATGTTCCAGTCTCTAGTTTGTATTATTCACTGGCCACCTATACTATGCACAAAGTACCACAACACATTGCTAGGTAGCTCCACTAGTACGATTCGCCACATATCGATTTTCCCAGCCGGCCGGTGGCATTATACCTTGAGGAAGTTAGGCAACAGCTACCTCTGCTCATGACCAGGCTTCATTTTCTCCACTGTAGCCCTTGCCGGAAAATCTGACCACCCTGTGACCAGTCTTCATTCCTTCATTGCATTTGCGCCGAAGGAAATGCCTCTCTTTGACTCCACCATGCCCACCCCTGCAGTCATCCTCTCTAACCTAACTTTCCTGTACCAGTGCCGAAGATACAACCCACAGCATCGTCTACACACTGAGAAAATGCGGCCCCTTCCGGGAAACACATGCATAGGGAGTAGAATCAGTTTAAGTTATTTTCATAGTGCACGTCTACCCCACAATTGTTAGCTCAGGACCAAGTCACCTCTACTTTGGTTCCGGATAAGTTAAACTTTTTTAAGCTCATGTTAGGAGGTAGTGCGACACCACTCTGTTTACTTTCCCTTAAACGGAATAATAAGGAGTTTTACCAATTCGAGTATATCCTTTCCTGTGTGTATCTTGAGTGTATCCTCTCCCAGTGGACCGCATATCGCTCAAAGGATTGCAGGTGACCGGGAAAATTACTCATGCATGCCATATACACCATTCGAGTACCCATATGTACCTTGAAGGCCACCCATTCTGTGCTCCACGGAGTCCAGAACGGTGGAGCCCCGACTCTAGTTGGGTACTCAGCTTCTTGAGGCCAGCTTACCTGCTCAGCTGCATACTATCTCCACTGTGTTTAGATGCCGTAGTTAGTGTTCACAGAGTGTGAGGAAACTATCCCTCCTGAAGCACTCACCCATGTGCAGAAACTGCGAACGATACTTGAGTCGGCAGATGCTACATGTGATTGCATGCCAGATACGACCATACATCACCTGCAGTCACTTCATGGATGTGAGGTGTGTGGCTTAGTCCAGATGCCCTCTTTCCGTCGGAGTTGTATCAGAAAGAAAGTCAAACAGGTGCTAACTGCCTCTGAGTGTTTCCATGAGCTTACATCCCACCTCATAACGACACTTGCTCAGCTTTCCCCCAAGGATCAAGCACAGGTATTTTGTAGACTCCAGATTCCAGTCGAACAAGATACCTATGGACCTTGTCAAGGACCCCTTCTGTCTATGTGAAAAAATACACCTGTTTTTCGCAGCATTATTAAATGGACAGGACCATCCTTGGGTCTTGCTAACTCATACTACAGGGGAGTAGAACCAGTGGAACCTAACGAGTCGGCCATCATCTTATTTGAGCCATTAACTGTAAACCAGCCAATTTCATGCTCACATTGGCCAGAGTTGTCACTGCTAGAGGTTATATGCTGCCCAGATGTACCACTGAGAGCCAACCCATTAAAGTGAACAATCACTCTCACACAACCCTATTTTGTGCCATGTTGTAAAGCTACCAGGCCAGCACTCTGCATTGGAAGTGCACCAATGTCGCATAAGGACTAAGAGAGAAACCTGTAATTACTTCCAGAGTGTGTGCCTGATCTAGCACCTGAAAAAAATCAACCCTTTTTTAATATAGTGAGAACCCTGACAGCTCAAGGTATCATGCATCACATACATGACACAACACAACACGAACTTGATTGTGATTACTCTCTGTATATGTCAAGTAGAACATAGTGTGTTTCACAGTATAGTCCTACAGCTGTAGTATTCTTGTGTTTGTCTTGCTCTAGAAAACGCTGAGAAAATGGAACCTCCTGGCAGGACAATAAAAGCAGCAGTTAACACAGGACAGCTGGCATGTACACGGCAGTTTCGTCGGCATGCGTGGGATAGGTGCAGCAAGGTACGGACCACACTACAAACCATACCTTTGTGTGGAAGAGGCCGGACTAGCAACAAATGTGTCAGAAACGTGACTGAATGTTGATGTGTTGATGAGTTCGAGTTCAGTTTATAAGCCACTTAAGCAGTCGATGGACATGGGTAGTGTGTAACAGTCTCCACATGCAGAATTACAGCCAACGCAATAGTTAACCTTTGAAATGTCATCCTTAACCAAATGTCAAATAAATCATCGTTCTCTTGCTCATTCTAAACACAGGTCAGAGTTTGTCTCCTGGAATGGGTTGATTACCAATGATCATGTTCTAATAACTGTATTTTTTTTTAAATTTATGTAAACTGTCCTGCTCAAGTTAATACTACAAAACAAATGAAGTAAATATTATATGAGTCACTTAATGGTATGGTTTCATTCATTTCTCATCTCTAACTATTTGTAAAGTAATGTGTAATCAATTCATGCATATTGTGGCATAATCTTATGAAATTATTAAATAATTAATTAATTAATAATAATAAATTAATAATTAATAAAAATAATAAATAAATAATAAAACTTAAATCAGATCTGTTGGTGTATTTTTCTCCCCAGCAGTTATGATTCTGTTTCTAGGGAAGATTTTTACAACCACATAAAATACAGTACAGTAAACATATACGGATTCCTAACACTCCTAAGTTTACAAGTGTTTAAACCAGCTGGCACAACCAGCCTCTCTGTGGCCGAGGTCAGTGTGTGATTTATAGCCAATAGGTCCTAACTCAGCAAACAGCAGCTCCTTCAATAGCCGTCGTTATAGTAAACTGAGAGTGTAAATGGAAATAAATAATCAGAAAATGGCTAGTAGTTATATATGATTATGCAAATACATAGTGAAACCTTGTTACTGTGTTCATGTTTATTCCGTGTTCCTGACAACAAACAATGTTTAAAAAAACCAACATGCTGCGACTCTTGAAATATTCTGCCCAAAAGCCAAAATATATTTGAAACAATAGTTTAGCTATGAATTACAGGGAATTTTCGATGATACATTCCAGTTATTTACATTTTACCTATTTCTCTTTGGTACATTCGCCAAAAGACTGCGGACTACATTCGCTTTTGATGTGAATGTAAAACAACACAGAAAATCGATAACTCGTGTTATCGATAGAATTGTTTACATTCCACAAAAGTTTTTCTTCTTCTTCCTATGTCTTTATTGCATTCATTGGTTGGCCACAATGAGAAAAGTCTCGAAATCTTATTCTTCTGATGTTTTTACTAAATTCTTAGTTTGGTGGCAATGAGATAGAATCTCACAATCTCTGACACGGTATACCAATGAACTATGGCCTTGTTATTTAAAACAGTTTGTAATGAGGTTAGAGCCATGACGGTAATTTAACAAGGATGATTATTATCAGAAACTATTAGCTGCATGTAAGGTTAAAATTGTTAAGTTTTGAAAAAGACTTTGCAAGTAATGATTAGCATTTTTTTTTTCTTCAAATAAATCAGTTGTGTTAATTTTTACCGACGGATTGAATAGCGCTCGGCCGAGGAAGGAACACTGAGAGAAAATTATATAAATATAACTTTATTTCATACTATTTCAAAAATTGAAGTTTTAAACTTGATGTGAATATTTAACTATAGATTGACTTAAATAAGTTGTTTTCATGGCACATTTTGGCTGTTGGTTTAAACCAAAATGCATTTTAAGGTTATGTACGATATTTCTCAGGTCTAAAATCCAAGTCCGCATACTTCGTTTTCGCACATACTTCGTTTTTTTCTTATTGGTACACTGGAAAACGACTTATCGAGATTCCGCTATTTTGAACATATACCATTGCTTCACTACAGTCAACTCTCATTTCTAAGACTACTGCAATAATGACCCTTTCCAAATGAAAGCCTTTTTATGGGGAACCATGTAACAAATTTTATTTAAAAAGTATTTCAATAATAAACCTTTCCAGGGAAACATAACAAGTCTTGCAATCGAGAATGTACTGTACGTTGTCACAGAAAACAAAGTCTGAGACTTGATACGATAAGATTTTTTCTTTCTATTTTGTTATTAATCTAACAAAATTTCTTGTGGGATCTATTATATATATATATATATATATATATATATATATATATATATATATATATATATATATATATATATAGGCTGCACATGGTAAAGTGAGTACTTTTTAAGGCCCTCTTAACAGGCATTAACCACAAATAAATATGTTATTGCAACCTCAGACATTAAATTTTGAGGGTGGTGAAATATATTAACTGTTGTTATAAGTCACATTCCAATGTTTATATTAAAAATCAGCAGGAAGATGGAAATCAGATGAAAGGAAAAATATATAAGGGCCTTAAAAAGTGCTCACCCTACCATGAACAGCCTATACATATGCATGTGTATGTTGTGTAGTATATATATATATATATATATATATATATATATATATATATATATATATATATATATTACACACACACATATAAACTTATTTATTCATTTATTTATTGACTAATACTACTACTCTCGACTCTTTTTTGTGTTATTGTTACATGTCTCAGACTTGGTTTTCTGTGATGATATAGTTAAGCAATGGCATGTGTCCTAAATATATATCTCAATTATTCACCTTCATTGAAAGAATCTGTCAAACACGACATATTTTTACATTCATCTGTTACAATCGATTTTTTTCTCTAAATATTCTTACAGTAAATAGCATAGTGTAGTGTAAACTGTATATGTCTGTTTACTGAGACCTATACGTTTTGTGTTAAATACATTAGTTTGGAACAGGAGAATGAAACGTCTTTGAACTGCCAACTTGTCCAGGTAGAGCAAGATTGTGCAGAGTGTGAAGTACAGTGGCATCCAACGTCCGAGACCATCCCCACTGGTCTCAATGTAATCAAGCCAATTGACGAAGATGGCCTTCTCCTTGGGTGGAACCAACTTCCTGAGAATAACAGCCATATCACTAGTTTCGAAGTAGGTCTTATCTGTTTATACCGAACACAATCCTTGAATGTTGGGAACAGTTATAAATAATATATAAACCTAGATATACGAAAGAAAGAACGAGAGCAATGAATAAGAAATATAAAATGCCTATGATTGTGGGGTTATGAAAACCATTCCTGTATTTATAACTACCTTAGAAATATTTTCCTCTTCTTATTGCTTATTTATTCTTCAGTTGATGATAGCTCATTTTACAGTATACTAAAACAAAATACTATTTTTTTTTTTTTTTTTTTTTTTACATTTGAAGAACTACATCATTTTATTTATTTAGTTTATTGAAATTAAATTTTAAATAGATAAATTGAAAATGTCCAAATATGGTACTTTTATAAATAAGTGTTTATCCAGGAGGAATTTGGAAGCCAAACAGATCAAATATGTTTGGCTCAGCAGTTAATTTTTCTTAGCTGCTCTCATTTCACTCTATTTATTTTTGTGTTTATGATACAAGAACTCCTTAATGCTGTACCTGGCACTAAATGCAATTTTTACATAATAATCAAGTCTCTAAACAATCATTGCCATCCATCAATCCATCATCTTCCCTCCATCATCACACATTCATCAACAGTAACCGTATATCCACCATTAAGCATCAGTCATTAACCAATCATCCATTATAAACCAGTCAATATCCACCATCATCAATCGCCATCAGTCGTCATCATCAAACATCGTTCTTAGTTTTTCCAGCCTGTTGCCATATCAGCTAGGCGAAATGCCGCCATTTCTCTCTTTATCTCTCTCCCTCTTTATCTATCTTTCTCTATCTATCTTTCTCTATCTATCCTTCTCTCTCTATCCCTCTCTCTCTATCTCTCTCCCTCCCGCTCTTTTTTCAGCCACTTGCACCTCCCATCAATTCTGTGGTCTTCCTGACAGCTTTTACCCATTGTACTTCAGTTCCATCATCCTTCTTATTAACCTCTCATTTTTCATCTTCTTGATGAGATCATTCCCCCTTATTCTTGCCTCCTCTATTATCTCTGCCAGCCCCTGTGTCTGTACTTTCTCTCATACCACTTCATTTCTAATTATTTTCCTCCTCGTTACCGACATCATGCTCGGTGCAAATTCGTGCCCAATACCTCCATCTTTTTTTCCATCTCCTTGTCAAATATCCATGTTTCTGCTCGAGATGCTACAATGGATACAAAATATGTTCTGCATACTATTTATGTGCATCTTTTTGTCATCTACATGTCTACAATAGTCTCTCACACACCTGTAAAAGTCATCTTCCTACTGCCCTCTCCGCACCATTTCTTCTTTGCTTCCCTTTGTATTTCCAGGATTCTATACAGGTATCTGAATGTTTCTACTTGGTTCAACTCCACTGCATCTAATTCTATTCCCTTCGTGGTGGTGTCACTTTTCCTAAGTATCACCATCATCTCACTCTTGGACGTGTGTCGCTCCCAACCTTAGACCGTTTCTCAGGCTGGCCACTTCCCCAGTGCAACATGCACCTGCACTCGACGTGTGATCAGCAGCGAATGTGTTAAGTGACGTCCAGTGCAGGAGCGGTGCAAGCGAATGTAAGTGCAGGAAAGTGTAAGTGATGCAGTGCCACGTGCACTGAACAGCTCAAGACAAGGGCGGAATTATACATGAACATGTGCAGTATGCATAAAAGGGCTTTTTAAACATTTTAAAGGGAATTTCTGGACATGGGAAAAGGACACATGTCCAGGAATTAAGAATGATATGCATAGTAACCCTCATGCTACCAGTTGTTTTGTTTTGCAATGTTGTGTTTTCATAAATGTTTATTTTTCACTGCCACCAGTGTATTACCCACTTTGTTACATCATGTTAGAGATATAGACCTAAGAGTTATGTTTTTTTTTCATGTTATTATGCAGGGTTTTAAGTATAATTTGTGATAATGTAACAGCAGAAGTTCTTCCGCGTGTGCAAGTAGATCCCTTCGCGGCGCATGGGCCCGCGCTCGCCAGCCCTCGCGCCATGGCAAGAAGTCAGTCAGCAAATCACGCCTAGAAGGGGAGGTTGCATGTGAAATCGCGGTCGCACATTTTCCACCCATACAGTCTCAATTCCTTCATAACTGGTAACTTTTCTGCAATAGTGTAAATCTTCGGGAACCTTTTTTTTTTTTTTTTTTTTACCATCCAGGACACTCCCCCTCGCCTCCCCAGAAATTGCATCGCCTGGGGAGTTTGAAAAATCAACAGCACACTTGATTTACATGTAGCTTAAAGCTTTTTATCAGTATAGCATTCGCTGCAGGCCAAAGTGATCAATCATTGTCAGTTGTCCTCCTGGAGGTGACTGCAAAGTCACCAAATAATATAGCATGAACTGACCAGTGCATTTTATTTCGGTCGCCGAGAGGCATTTCAGGGCATGGGCCCTTAAACCCGCCATGTTTGATGCGAGTTTTATGAGAATTTTCAAGTGTAATTATTTATTATCACATATGCTGCAGCATATTTTGAAACATTTATGTTTAGCATTTATGGACTTGTGATTGACCCGAACAATCCACGTGTAGGGAGTCTAATTACACCAATCAACAATTTTCAATAATATGCAATACTATGTGTTGATTGGACCACTGTGTGTGTGTGTCCCCAGTAGAGAATACCAAAGGCTAGAGATGCACATTACAGGGGGATAACTAAGTGTCCTCCCTCAGCCTCTATTGCCTAATCCTGCTCCCACCTCCTCGTGGTGTACCCTTGGACCTGAGCAACTAGACAGAGCTTGGCTGAAAACCTCAGCATAAGACAGATCAAGTGCAGCTGGGAGACTTGAGGCTGGTCGGGGCTTAAGCAACAAGCTTGGAAAAGGGCCTGATCGCCTGGGAACTAGCATGGTGGACTGGAACCGTAGGGCGGCTAGCAGACGAACAAAGTGCTCAATGGCAGTGCTCAAAACTTAAGCCAGCAGAGGTTGCAAATATAGTCTATTCGTAGTTCTGTCACTCTTTTGAATCAAACCTTTGAAAAACCACACCATGTAACACGAGCTTTGTTCTTTTCTAAATAGGTTGTGAATCACCAGTATTTTGTTCTTCTATTAACATAAAAATATCTTATTTTGAGTTAAATTTAACTTTACTTACATTTGGCCATAAACTATACTATTTTATTTAGAAACGGGGAGAAAATTGGTGTGTTGGTAATTCATAGTAATAAATAGTTCTCATACAAAATAGTATTACAGTGAGTGCACACAATAAAGGTGAATTGTCACTTGGTGTAAATCTGTTAAGGTTTGTTTGCAGGGGATGGAGGAATATCCTGGAAGTAGAACTTTAACAAGGCTTCAGAAAAGTTGGAAGTAACTGTTAATGTACTGTAGTAAAAGAGGCATATGTTTGGGTCTAAAGGCTGGTATCCCCACCACACAGATTTGGATTATGACATGCCCAGTAAGCCAGTAACTCAAGTTTTCATTTACTACAGTTTACTGCAGATGGTTATCGCATAGTCTCCAAATCTTGTGTACAATTTACATGTTTGTGTTTTGGTCATGGTCATATTATTTAGTGCCAGTGAATTCACTCCGGAGTTAGAGGGAAAGGGGATTTGATTTTTTTAGACAATGTTCGTCGCCCAGGGGTCTGCATACTTTGCTGAAATCAGTGAATTTAGATACCTTGTACAGGTTCTCACAGGTAACTATATTCAGGGGTTGCTGAAGACAAAAGTTTCCATGGAAGTTGCAATCTAGTAGGTTGACAGTGGGCACCATCATTCACTTTATTTAATGCGATTTCAGTGATCTTAATTTATAAGTGCTTTAATTTTTTTTTCAACACACACTATATTTCAGATGTTTGTATATGTTTACAGTAGCGCAGTACTTAACCAAACATAAATGGTTGGAAATGTGTTGTCTGAGATACTTCCCTGTCTGTAGATACACGTGAACAATAAGCTTCATCAGAAGATCCACATGGTCACACGAAACCGGGCGCTGCTGAAGAACCTCGACCTGTCCCAGGGTGTGGAGATCAGCATTCATGCCATCGCCAAGGACGGCAGGATACTAGGAGCTCCAGCCTGCATATGCTACAAGCCATGAAGGCACCACCGGACTGACCAGGAAGCCTATGGGAATCAGCAGCTCATGCTAGTTTTACATTTGTCTCACAAACGATTTCTGGTAAAATACACTCCCAGTTTACAGTAGAGATGTGGGTTTTATTTACATAATTACACTTATGTGTATGTCATAAAAACCTTCTGAGTTTTAACCCTGAACAACTTTCTACATGAACCTACCAGCACACCCCTCGGCAAGGGCAACCAAGATCGTTCCACCTTTAACTCAGACTTCATGCCACCCCTCTACGTATTGCAGAAGTCAGCCAAGCAACTCAGCATAGCAGGTTGGCCTGCTTCCAGTCTTCCTCGAGAGATGGCAGCTGTCGCTGCTAAGGGAGGAGCTCCAGCACAAAGATACCCGACCGGCCAAAGGGAGCTGAAGGTTACGAAGCCAGCCATATATATAAGCAAGCACGCAGCCCAGTAATGTAAGTTTATTCTCAGCAGTTTGCCCCACCACTTCATGTGCTGGAGAGCTCTGCTACAACTGCCTTCTTCACAAAGGACCATCGCTCTTCAGGAGAGCTTCCAGACTTTCAACCACCAAAGAAGTATTCATCATCTTGACACTCCCTGCCCCTCTGGTAGTGACACCCCAAGTCCCTTCTGAGCAACAGCATTAGTGACAGTCAGGGTCAGGTTATTATTATAGCTACCTAGCCACATCTGCTCTGTCTAGTTTAGACCCAGGTCCCCTTCATTTGGTAATATCGTGGTTTACTTCCGTTTCGGTTCATTTTAGTTAGGAGATATTATGGCCCAGTGTGTCTATTCCTCTAGGGAATAAACACATGATCTTACCTAACCTCTGTGGATTCAATTCTAGGGTGACTGTAAGTTTGATCCCAAGTATACTTCGACTCACCAAGGAAAGGCACAAGACCGCATTACTTGAAACCCCATTTGCCAAACCTAGAGTAGGACTGCAGACTCTCTTATCCTGGCGCATGTACGTCTCAAACACATACACGAGACGACTACCCATACTGTGGTACCTGATGCACACATGCGTTAGAGCCACAGCCATTAGAAACTAAATGCATGGGGCAGCTATTCAACCATCCCAGCCCATTCTACTCAATCCACTACACTATTTTCGCCAGAAGAAATCGATGTGAGTGGTTTTGGAGGCCTGGCCCCATTTTGGACCACATCCTCATCGCCGTAAGGCATCCAGGGCAACACACCAATCCAACCAACATGTTAAACTTCGCCGGTTTGTGTAAACAGGCCCGACTCTGGTTGGCTTGGCCTCGACTGGCTTTACACCTAGGTAGGGATGTTGGTCGCCTGCTCTTCCCTAGAATGGCAGACCGTAGTTCCTAGCTATATGCCATATCCCCACAAGGGTGTTGCAAAGTGGAGAACGAAGAGGGCAGTTAGTGCCTCCGAGTCTAGCAAGAACTGCAACCCAGTGCCAACTGTCCTCTGCATTTTAAACCCCAGGAACATGCTCAAGCCACCCTCCAACTACAGAGGCCTAACCTCCAGTTTCCACTTTCATCCACCTAACAAGATTGCAAGCGAGCCACATCCAATTGTCGAGAGATTCCGCTAAGGATTTCCAGTACCATTGGGGGATCGACAATACTTAGTTCCATACGAACAGGACCAGCAGCCCTCTGCAGGCCCCCACTAGAACTGCTAGCCACAGCACCACCTTCGCCCACGGACTGAGCATGAGTTCCAGCTGACACCAGCAGCCGAGTCAGGAGCTACCCTGGGCCACACCCGATACAGGTAAACCATCGGCTGTGTGAAAACCAGTAGTACGAAGGACAATAAAACCCACACCAGATTTTGTGCAGTTCCGTCAAGCCACACGCCTCAGCTTATGTACCGGCCGGTGTCCAGTTAGCAGCCAATAAAGTCAGTCCAGTCTTATTGCCAGTGTCTTTGACTAGAACACTAATACCTTGCCCGACAATGGCGTCATCATGTCACCCAAAGTCGTGCATCATTCTTCGCACATGACCTACACAGTGCTGGCATTTTTGAATCACCCCTTAATTAACCTGTAGTTTTTAGTGGCAACAGGTGGTTATGTTTGTATATGGCACCACAGAGTATCACTGACATATGTCACTCACGGGTCCTTGTTTGTCCATTCTCCATGAAGTAACTAGGGAGCGAGGTCATGTAGTGGTCAGACGACTCACTTCCCAACAAAATAAACTGAGTTTGATTCTCAACAGGATCACCTGCATTTGTGCATGTGGGAATCATTGTGGACATTCTGTTTGCCAGTGGGTTTTCTCAGGGCACTTCAATTTCCCATGCCCTTACATTCCCTCACTGTTCCATCTACACCTCATTTCAACTTCACCGAAATTCATAATACTTAAATGCATCGTGTTCAACCATGTGACCATCTGGATGAAAAATGTTATGTGTCCCCAATACAATTCTGTATTATGGCCCGCCTGCCTCCGGCTGATGATCACGATCTACTGCCGATGTCAAAAATATTTTTTATTCCAGAAAATACTGTGGGAGTGATCCGGATCATCCCCATGTCTTAAAACCCAGATCATAATATATCAGTTTCATTGTTCATGTACAAATTAATGCAGCATAATTCATGACAAGATGGAGATTTTTGGACATTCGCCATTGCGATGTAGATGTCTGTCATGGAGAAAGCATGTGCTCATTACTATTTCTTCCATGACGGACATCTGCATAGCAATGGCGAATGTCCAAAAATCTCCATCTTGTCATTCATCCCCATTGCACTATTCATTCAAAGATCACATCATTCATGAGTTATATGCAATTAACTTGTGAAACAGTAGCCACATTGTTTGTTTTCATATAGTCATTAAAAAAATGCAAGAGACACTTATGAGTATTAAAGTGCATGTAGTGACATGATCCAATCTCATGTAGCCTTGCGACTGTTCATTGTTTATAATAACGCCGAAGAGTGGCCATCAGCATTAGTACGGTTGGTGATTGGGAAACCATATGCTTCGTTCTACATTGCTCAGTAGCTGATTATCCCACTTCATTCTTTCGGTGTTTCTTGGGCTACTCACACATCGTGCATTCGGAAGTCGGTTGAAAGGGATCACTGTTTCTCTTTCGGTGATGACTCTCTCTGGCTGTGCCATGTATCTACGACAAATTTATATTTGTTATTACAGATGTCTGTCGTATTTGTGACAGTAATACAACATTTGTGCTGTAACAAGATGACAGAATGTAAGTATGTTACTTAACATATCTCCGATATGCCCAAGGACAAGCAGGGCAAAGGCAATAACTTGGAAATTCAGGTGAGTAAAACTGTTTTACTGTGTACTTAGACTTAGGGATACTCAATTACGACTCGATTAGTAAAATAATCAATTACTTCGTTGCAATTAATAGATTTTTTAATCGATTACTACCCTTTATATTAATCAACTATATCGATTATTTTTATTCAATAATTTTTCGATTAGTGACATAATCCACAAACTTTGCAAATAGCAGTTCGGAATTTCGGAAAAATATTTTGACATTGCGGTAACAAGAAATGTTTGCAGCACTTTCAGTAATGCTTGAAGTTCTTCTTTGAAGTGCCATATGTCGACAAGGAGATGTTCAGTGCTATAGTCCCAAATTTTACAGTGCCGGAGCTCTTTGCATTTTTGACCCTTTGGTTTGCTAGGTATTGACGAAGTGGAGAAGGGGAGGGGTAAATGGAATTTTTAAGAAAATTGGAAAGAAACACCACACAATAGTTACATTTACATTAGGGGACCTACAATATATTACTAAAATTCAACCCAGTCACATGAGATAACACAAAAACATCTGAATTCAGCACTATTTAACATAAACCATTATAGACATTTTTTTCAGCATCTTAGTGTCGCCCTTTTGCTACGCGGGTTCTGGTATCACTGCTGAACTGTGCGATCTCAACCACGTTGAAATGTAAGGCTCAGAGTTTCAGTCTTTGAGGGATGGTCCATGCAGTTTGATGAACGTTAGTGATGAAGATACATGTACCAGGATTAAAAGTATGTTCTTAGTAGGAGATACAATTATATTCATTAAATTGAACCCCCTTTCGGACTCAGCTGAACTGCACTCTATCAGTTTTGTGCAATTCATAACTAATTTAGTTCTTTAGGAATACAGTGGCTATTGTCAAGATAATCCTGGTAAGCATTTTTTGTCTTGTCTGTGTTAATTTGGAATCTTGTACAAAGATTCTATTTCTCCTCTTCACCATACCATACAGGCAAATTGGCAGGCCATTGATCACAGTCAAGAACTTTATTTTGATTCAACAGCATTTCATACTGATCATTCTTGATGCTGATGTCGACCCATGGCTAGATATGGTTGTAAACAACCTCTTTTTAAATTTACTTGCTACACTAGACAGTAGTTGTTGCTGGTTAATGGAAGACATTTTCGTGTTATCGGTTAATGGCATGGAACAAAACTGTCCATTATTTATCGCAATTTGGGCCTCTAAAATTCGAGTGCTAGTCTTCTCTTTGAGAGATTCAATGAAGTAGACGCATCGCTTAATCAGTTTGTTGAATAGACAATAGAAGCATTTCTTTTTTGTAGATTCTCAGAAAGAATAGCTAGTTCTGCTAAAATGTCATACAGTATGTCCAAATCAAGTTAGAAATCCATGGATGGAAAATGCTTCAATAAGACATTGTACATGCTTCATTCAGTGGAAGATTTACTCACATCACCTTTGGCTTTCGAAAAATGGCTGAATAAAGAGCTGTATCCAAACCATGCCACTGAAACTGTTCGGAACGTACCGACCACTCACTTGGTTGACAAAATACGGCCAATTGTATTCATTACTTGGTCGAGTTCTGCAGCACACTCAGCTATTCGGCATTGATTCATTGGCGACCTGCTAGACAAAGTGCATAATTTGTCCATAAATATGTGAAAATGATTCACACCCCCTACCTCATTAATAGAATCGGCTAATGCTAACTTCAGTTGGTGATTCATACAATGCCAAATTATAATATTTGGATACTGGGATAGAGATTATTGAGCTACTCCGGAGTGTTTTCCAAGCATAACATTAACACCGTCACTTGTAAATCCTACCTGATGTTGTTTGAGGTATTCACTATCAAATCTGTTTTTTTTTTTTTTTTCAAGACAACATAATGAACTCTGATAAATTGTCTCAGGCTTTTCATTAGAAAGTTCTACAAGATCTAAAAATAAATAAATGGGTGGTTGATCTTTGCAAATTTCACATCTCAGATAAGCTATTGACACAGATCTTGAAATTAGGATGGTCGACTCATCAATTATAATTGATAATTTCACAGAAACACCCTTTATTTGTCTAATAATCCATTCCTTCATTTCTTTTGAAATATGTTCTATAATTTCAACAGCACTATATCGAGAATGTAAACCAACACCAACATTTACCCCATTTTGCTTCTGAAGCTCAATCAAACCAAAATGGTCACTGTATGGTTGGTAATTTTGCACAGTGTAATAAGCTGATATAAATGTCGCTTTTGTTGGTTCACTCATAGATTCACAAACATTTTCAATTGATTGTTTCCGAGATATTTCAACAATTGCATGTGCTATATTCTGAGTATTAGATTGCTTGTCGATTATTTTTTTCTTAATTATTTAAGCTTATATGATCTGTTAGATCCGTAATAATTCGCTGAATATGAACGCCATTCATTAGTAATATAAATCTGCTCTTTTTGAATGCACCTAATTGAGTTACCTCCGAACATACTTTGCAGCCTAGCTTACCTTTCCTGCAATCGAACCATGGGAAATTCTTTTTTTCTTGACCACATTCCTTCATTCCAAACATCTGCCAAGTGTTGCAGCCCTACACTTTCAACATTACATGCAGTCATTACTGGTACTATCTTCATCTTTCATAATGAGTTCGTCACCATCTCTAGGAAAATCATTGAGTTGATTAAATAGAACTGAGGTGCTTGAGATACACATATCAACATCAAGAGTGGAGAAATTTATGCACCAGCACTACTAGTACCAGGAAGAATGCAAGAAAAGAAAATGGTTAACATTTTCTGTTTCGCCTTTTGTTCCATTATAACAGTAGGTAAATAGCTAAAAATGTTCAATTTTAAAACAACTGTATTTTTCTCATGCTGTGTAGGTAGTTAGTTAACTGTCTAAACACTTATTTACTAGTAACATGGCCATCAAAAAACTATAAGCCACAGCACTTACAGTCTACAAATGCACGCAAATAAACGGAATAGAAAACGAAACTGAACTATAAATGAAGCCAATTCGCACAGGTGCAGTGTTTAGTTTCGCAGCTGTCCTGATAATAGAATTGAATAACACAGTGCTACACCACACAATTACTCCAACTCATTTCGCTGTGCATGGTGTGCCAACCCACCTTCTTAAAAAAATATGTAACTCATGCACGAATCATGTGGTGGCGCAGTGAGCTGCTATAAGATAAAAATTGAAGTAAAAATTTCTGGCATCTTTTGCGCTTGCAGTTGTTTTGTTCTAAAAAAAAAAAAACACGACCAGCTGCACGTGGCCAGCAAAGCCTCAGTATAGCATTGCATGAAATACAATACGGCAAAAGAATAGGAAGTTTTACCTCGATGTCATAGTGCAACCGCACACGCACAACGAAAGGTACGCATCATGCCAGCTTCACATATTCGTTTCGTAACAATCAACCAATCTATAGAGAGAGAGAGTTTCAGTTAAGGGCACAGTGAGTTATGGGAGAAGCGATGAAGCGATAAAAACGACACATATCAACAATCACTTGTATAAAATTTTTCTTGCATATTTCTTATTTTGCACAAAAACAATGGCGGAGCTTCCGCTCCTGCCTCAAAGCAGTGGCGGAGCGTCGCTCCGCTCTGCCTCCGCTACATCACTGGAGATGTTCCACCTGGAAAAGTTGAATTTCAAACGAATTAGTTGAGCATTATGTTTCACTGTAAAACACATGTTTACTTTTTTTACTACTTATTCCCCTATAAAAAAAAAACTATAATGGCATTAGGATAAAGAACTTATACAAGCATCCATACAACCAGTCAGATGTCTATTGTCTCAAGTTAGGAGTTTGATCGGGAAATTATGAGCTTGTATTGTGAAAAAAAACAATTTGAATATTTGAGAGTGTAGGCATTTGCTAAGTGGGTTCAATTTGCGTTCGCGAAATAAGTATACTTCTTTTATTGCAGTTTGTAGCCAAATTTCCAAATGCAATGAATTTCACCATTTGAAGTCATATATGAAGTCTGCAAAACAGTCGAATGCCTCCAAAATTGGTTTTTCAAATATTGCAAACAGTAAAAAAATTTAATGTGTTTGCCATTGGGCATTTATAAGCGTTATCTAAATGGGGAAAAAAAAAAAAAACTACGAATTTAAGTTCGAAAAATGTATAGTTATCATTAACAGGAAATTTGTACATTTCTCATTTCGTTTACGGAAATTGCGAAGGAAAGACTTAGAACAATATTATTTAACCATTTACCACCATCTATAACCTATCAGCTTGGTAGCCCAAAAATTCGTATTAAACCGGATTCATATGTACGCCGATCGCGCCGAACAGACAGAGCGGAAGACTAGAACACCCCATCAAAAGCCATCCTCGGTTTCCGCACGAGTCGCACAGAAAAGTTGAGCTCACACTGATATTGCCTACATTCCACTTGGTACTGAAAGCACTGAACAGTATCATGCCAAAAGGAACGCCATCAGTAAAAATTCCCACTCTCGTAGCACTCGGTACTGGAACCAGATAGAACACTCTTCAGCAGGAATAATGGTGTTTGCTATAGGCGATGAAGCAATGGGAGGCTTAAACATATTGTAAACAGAGAGGGATAGTTTTTCTTTTCATTTTCGTTTGATTCAGACTCGTCAATTGATGATGAGAACAAAGGATGTGAAAATATACTTTCCACCTGCAACTTCTAACATATAACGTTACTTTCTCGTAATACATCGTCGCCATGTTGCATCGTCTGCTTTACGGAGACGTAAGTAGTTTCAGCCAGAAGTATAGTCTCCAACCCAGACGCCACAACACCATTTCCCAGAAGTCAACTGGTTCACATATTTCATACTAATGTCTTGTATAATCGAAATGTATTGATAAAATGTATAGAATAGTTCAATGTACGTATTTATAATGAGATATGTGAATGTAAACGTTAATTTTACTCAACATTTGTATTAAATAAACGTAGTTTCAATCTCTTGAAAAGCAATTAGTAAATTAGTCGCACTGTAATGGAATAAACTATGCGTGCACGCACGCCTGCCCGCCCACGTGCACGCGGTAGCAGAACAACTCTACAAACTACCCAGTAGGTGAAATATACACACAGTATGATGTACAGGCATTTTCATCACCGCCATTTGTAAAAATGCTTACAAGCATAATACAATATATTTGTTCCAAGAATATATCATCCTACAGCATGTTCAGTAATCGGCTCTGTAGCATCAGACATGGTGACAATCTTTTTCTATTCTTTCTTCCCAATGAGGGGGTTATGGTGTAATGTAACAACTTTAAATATTTATTTGTGTCGTAAAACGAAGGACTCGAGGAAACCATTTGTACACTGCATAACATACACTAAAATCAAAGTCGACATAGTTAATTTTACATGTTGATTTCTCTTCGTTACAATGGTCACATAGAAAAATGTTGACAAAAGGGCATCAGACTAACTTTTATACTTAGTTAATATGTAATTCATTAAATAAATGAACGAGGCTCCAAACCATACAATATTGAAACTGAATGCAGTATTTTGCTAACAAACACTCATGGAATACAATGTTTTAAGGACGGCCGTTTAGCATGGCAGTTAGATTATTCGAGGCCGTTTTACTCCTTCAAACACAGTGACAATTTCCAAAAAGTACTGAACATTCCTAAGTAATAAATAAGGATCTGTATAAAAGATAATCAGGATAACAAGATCATGTTTGCATATAATTACGAACAAAATGCAGCTTTCGAGGTAGGCTGCTAGCAATGTTATGTTACTATTTTCCACACCATAGATCATTAACTCACTTCACAAATATAATAAAATTATCCATTAAAAATCTTTCACTTATGAACCAATTAAATCACACCTTTAAATATGTATATCAATATTACGAGCGCTCTTGCACTAAAATATTCCCAATAGAAGCAAACAAATCACACCTTTTAATATAAATATGTACCAGCATTACATGTGCTCTTGTACTTAAATATTTCTTATAAAGGCCAACAAATTATGCCCTATGTCAAAATTACGTGTACTGTTGCACTATTTCCTACATATTTTATTTATGCAAAGTTGATGACACATTATAATAAAAATTAGAACTCCAGTCCTGCAAACATGACTAGTAGAGACTTTACTCAACACTACATAGAAGAGTGGTAACTTGCGAGCCAGCGCATTAGGTTAAAATTCTATACAATACTCTGTGTAACCCTAACAGAACATTTAAAAAAAAAACTCATCACTCAATATCCATGACTTTTCTCCAAGAACTTCCATTGTCAGTTTACATACATGTGCATATTAAACTGACAGTGTAATAGCATACTATGCACATTGACTGCAAAATAATAATTCACAAGAATTTACTTTGCTGAAAATAATGTATCTGTCGCTGCCTATGTACTTTATTTCATGATGGCATGCATTGCGACCATGGGACTGCAAAGGTGTCAAATGCAGCATTAAGCATTCTAGTACCAGCCTTTAACAAACTGATCAGAATCAAAACTGCAATCTGGCAAGCAGGAAAATTACTGTACTTCCTTAATGATAAAATAACAATGTTCATCAAACAATGTGGACGAACCGCAGCATGCCGAATTATACATAACTGAAGGTTAAAAAATATGCAAAGGAAATTTTCACTTGTTCATCCTCCCAACATAACCCAAGACAAAAGTATCGACCCCTAAATTCCAGTCTGGTAAGTGCGGGCTCTAGCGCCCGCATTCTTCCTAATTCTTAATACAAGTTTCGCTCCTAATTCAGTTCTTCCCTTAAGGGGTAATTGTCTATATATTCTATGTTAATGCAACGTGCAGGGGAGGCACTCATGGGGGTGCATAGACAGATAGGATACAGTCAATCAAAGAGGGAATTCGTTAACACAACCTCCTCTATTACAATTAAATACAATGTGCAAGACAGGATTAATTACTCTAGTAACGCAGCACGCTTGTGCCTTAAACATTAATATGAACGAAACTCTCACACACTATACCTGTCCTTGCCAAAAATAATTAAGATCTGAGTGAATCTAATTAACAGGGTCTCAATAGATAGCCTTGTGTCTGTCAACTCGGTTTATGCTCACCATATAGGAGGTCTGTAGACGGCCAAGAGCTCCTCCAGGCCTAGATAGTAGAGTTGCCCTCGTCTTCGGCCTCATCGATACCTCTTATTGTCGTCTTCGACAACTGAATGTAATGCAGCACTCTTCTCTCTGGTACATCTGGAGGGAAGCGCACGATGCGCTTAGCTTATATAATCCGCCTAAGTGGGTCACGTGGAGTTGTTGATAAAATAATATAAGCACTTTGCTTTCGTCGCTATACCCTGTCGTACATTAGGCGAAATGTGTGCGAACCCTATGGTGGCCACTACACTGCCCCCTTCGGCGTAAATAGCAGTCGTCACGGGTGCTGCACTACGTCATCATGGAGCCTTCCTGGATGTGGTTCAGAGGCACAGAGAGTGGCCGAGGAGCTCTCACACAGTAGTGACGAATGGAGACAACTGGTGGCATGCGCACTTTATATTTAAAGGCAGTATCAGAGATGCAAAACAAAATTTGGGGCTACATTTTACAATAGAGTTGAAAACTCAAATGAAAAAATTTGAAAGGTAATTCTTGATTAACGGCAAGGCAGGGAAAATAAAACATAATATTTGGTAGCATAAGCTGTGACAAGTAAACATAACAAAGCATATTGACACATACCACTCATACTACTAATCAAGTACGATTATGACTCATCGCTCTTTACATTAAGTATACCCTACTTCAACCTACGTAAGAGTTGTCTACATCAACCACCCATGAGAGTTGTGCACGCACCATTTTGCACACAATTTCTCGGCCACTTAAACCTCCCGGGCAGCCGAGCACGTGGCCACAAGGTTACGCAATCAGCGGACATGCACTGAGAGCCAGCAAGACCGAGCACTAACGAAGATGAACGAAGCAGTGTTGCCGACTGCTGCTGACCAGAGATTTTCAACTCCAACGCCACAGCAGGACGTCACGCACCTTCCTCAAGCCCCACTGCAGCAGCCTTGACTTCAACCCTATATAAGTCCATGCGCAACGGGGCTCTAAGATTTCATTCCTCATCCTCTCTCACATCCCAGAGCACTGATCAGTGCAGGGACCTCTGGAGATCTTGGAATCTCGTAAGTATGTGCCCAGCAGCTACTGCCCATGTCTACAACCAGGCAATCACCAAACACCCTAATACTTATTAAATTCACTTTGTCTCCTCTAAACACCCGTTTACTTAGTACAATTTAGCAGTAATTCACTTTGTATTTGTCTAACACTATATTCTTTCCCTTGTAACCTAGAACCAGGTCGCCTACACCTGGATAACGCAGTTACCTTCAGCACTCCACTGTTCGGTAGGAAGTAGCACGGGTCACATGTTTATTGAGTTCTCAATAAACAGCTATTGTTTTCTATCGTTACAATTTTTTCTTCTTTAGAGTTCTCTTTCACCAGCTAGAAACAAGATACGATGTACACTGCCGACAGGAACCAGGAGATTGTTAGTTAACCAAATTAGTCTGACTACGGACCCCCTTCAGGAGTTCGCGTCTAAAAACACACACATTAGATGGCCACCTGTTTCTTTCCAGTAACCCGAGCACTAATTCAGTGCTGGAGAGGAGAGATAGCAGAGCCCCAACCACTAGCAACACCTTCATCCAAGGAAGGGCTACAAGCCTGGGTTATTTCCTCGCTTTGAGCACTAAGTTAGTGCTCATAGCCTGAGACTTGCCGCTCAACCTTGCCTGAACACACAACCAGTAGAACCCCTCATTGGTGGTCCAAATGGCTCCCCGTCTCTGATCAGCCTGCCAAGCGTGGGGGGTCAGTGGAGACTTTTACCGAGCCCGAGCCAGCAAGCAGCTATCAAGGTGCACTACGTAAATTGTTAAGCCGCATTACTCTATGCCTTAGAAAGTAAGACATGGCCTCAAGCGTAGGGGACAATATCAAGATTTCATTGCTGCCAAACAGTGATCTGCACTACCACCTCCTACGAAGGAAAGGCATGTGGAATGGGACCGTGCCGCCACACACGCAGCTGCTCCGGAATAATTGTATACTTTTCTCAGTCCTCCTGTACCAGCCAGGAATTCCACCCGGTGTTGAGAGGGTTAGTTTATCAGATTGAGGCTAGGTATGGCTGGGCCAATTCACACTTCTGGAGAAGAGAATTGTCCGCCTGAAATCGCCACTTCAGAGTCGGGCGAACCAACCCGCTGCTAAGAGAGACCAACACATCATCAACACCACCCAGGATGATGGTGTAAGTCAGTAACTAACAGCCCTCGCCCAACACCATTAAGCCTAATTAAAACCACATTATTGGTCTAGTGTTAAAATCCTAGACAAACATGCCATTCAGACTTAACCGGACACGCATCAATATATTATCGCCTGGCTATGATGCCAATGTTTATACGTAGTGAAAGTGAATTTGTATGATATAATGATTAAAATTGTATTCAACAAGACCACAGATACGTGAACGTAGTACATAAAATTATAACCTAGCTTACAAAGTATATTCATTAATCAGTTGTGATGTAAATTATTTCAAATGCCATATGATAAAATGCACATACGTTATTAAAGTACTATACAGTACAAACAGAAACATATACGTAGTTGAAATAAAAAATAACAGGTTCATTTTTGGACATTGCACTGTTCTTTAAATTGTGCCAACTTGTTACGAGTGTTTTTGCAGTGTAGCACACGCATATATGCTGTGAAAGTTAAGCTAGTTCAGTGTGCAGTTGACGTAGATTAACGTGAATAGTCTTTTGATTTCACTTTCTCACATTTGATTAAAAATTGTACACTTTGAATTATTGAACACAATGAAAAATTGTAATTGCAGAGAATTAACTACATTTGTTGTGATCATATACAATTGGAATTAGCATTTACTAGTGGGTACTACAGGAATAAGACAATTACTACTTGGCAACGACACTGAATTTGTCAGGCAACACTATAGTAATACTCATACAACTGTATTGGAGATACTGGTCTTTCTAATACAGTAGAACCCTGTTATAAAACCACTATTTCATGGTCCTGTCATTTCTCCACAAGGCTTAATGGCTTCATTTCCTGCATTAACTTCGTTCATATTTTTCATTTCCTGCTTATAACATAAGTATTTGTTATATTCCTTGCATCACCTCAAATACAATTTTTCTCTGAAGTGAAATTTCATACATATTGACAACGCAGTTGGCCATAAAATGATACAGAAAAGTTAATATTTGAAGGCTTTTAGAGGTGATGGGCATGAAAGTTACTAAAATAACAAGAGTAAATAAATGAGCAAGCATCCAAAATGCATGATACTGTGCATTAATTGATGATGCTATGGTCCATGGAGTTTAGATCTCATATTTTTGTATCAAATGATTCAGATGAAGATGTTGACCTTGACTAGCTATTTGTATGGTACTAAAATTATTACATATACTAGATATTTTTTTTGCTTGATGTGTTCCTGATGGTGTAATACTGTTTCTTGCATATAACATTTATTTTACTGACCCCTTGAAAAATATTATATCAGGGTTCTATTGTATGCATAACACAAGTAGTAAAATAACGACCATTCCCATTATCCATTTATAAGAAAGGTTTTATGAATACTTTATTCATTTTATATGCAAAGAGAAAAAAATTTGATATAACTCATAGTTAAGGAAAACACAATATAGGATTCAAGTCATTTGAGGTAACATAATAATATATCACTATATTCCTTATTTACATACAGTAGTTTTCAAGATACCCTGATACCCCTTGCTACAGTTTAAATGAAATTGCACCCAAAATTTGTGGCGCCCTATTAGTAAGTATGGAATAAATTATTATTTTTTAAATTAATGTGCGGTCATTGTGATATGTTTGGAAAATACTTTAATTAAATAACTTGGATGCAAAAAGTCAAAATAAAAAAAATCTGGAACCGTCTTGCTCCTACTACTCAACGTTTCCAGCCTTTTTTTCCCCTCCTTTCTCCTTTTTGCTGTACTAGAATGTCACACTACCCTTATCACAAAAATCCACCTTCCCCCCTTTTTTTCACCCCCTTTCCGAGAAGATGGTTCTCGAGCCACTGTCATGGAAACACAGAAGGATGGCGCAATTATCGACAGGCAACATCTGGGTGTATTACAAGGGGGCGGGGGACTGTAAACATGTGACAGTTCTAGTTTTGTGGCGTGGCAAGATGCCATTAGTTGAAGGGGGGAGCCGGGTTATAAAAAAAAAAAAAAAAAAAAAAAAAAAAAAAAAAAAAAAGAGAGAGAGAATCCTGCAACTTTCCTCAACACCCCGGGGCCATTTATGGCTACCACAGCCCTTCCTATTTTTTTCCCCCAGAAATTTTTCCCTTTATTTTGGGGGGAAAAAAAAGTGCGCTATGCACAAGTAAATATGGTATCAAGGGCAGTTGTTATGTTATAAAAATGTATACCAGCATTCATTTGTAATTGACTTAAGTCAAAAGTTTCTGGTTATGCCAATAGATAAGTAGCACAGTCTGTTGTAATGGTATTGCAGGCACACATATGCGTGGCCTCAATAATGATATGATGTGTAGCAATGGGACATCCACATGGCACAAATAATTCCACACTGCCTAAATTGTAGTGAGATACATTAACGTTTACGGAAGAATTAACACATTGCAAAAATGTTCCATCAGGTGGATTGGATATAGTTGATACACAATAACTTCAGCCTTTTCTGAAGCCCTACTAAATTTCTAATTTTGGTTACTAATTACTTATCCTTCCGCTACATGTAAACATAAACACTGCCATGTGACTTCTACTTTTATAACTGTCAAATGCATTGGTTGCTGTTTACAACTGTTTAAAGAATTGTGTCACACTGCAGAAACCATTTCCTATGAATGTTCATAATTTAGGCCCATAACAATATTTAGGTCAGCTTTATAACTATTTGTTACACACGATATAGCACATTACCCATAATACACATTAATATTTTGCCAACAGTGTTTGTTACAACTGTGGCGGTTACAACTGTGGCGGTAACACCAATAGTATTTAACCTGTTGTTATTAATATGTGTTTGGAATAAAAATTAAAACTAAGGGACGACCAGTTCAACAAAACTACACAGTAAATTCAAGCATGCAACTCGTGTTGTTTATGTAATGTACATCGACAAACTTAAAAGATAGTGGTGAACATGCAAACACATAGGCTTACTGTAACATTTATTCCGCTAAAATTTACATGTATTGCTACTTACTGGTTTACAGGTTTGTTTTATTATTTATTTTAGTATTTCGTTGGGATTGTTGCAGATATTCAAACTACAGAAACGTAAGCTCGTTACGCAACTGTTTTTCAAACACCCAGCAGCGAAAGTACAGAATTGTGATAAACAGACGTAAATATAAATAATCAACTTTGTCATTACATCAGTTCATGGTTAAAACGTATAAACTTTGCACATATTTGAAATCCACACACAACACCTAGCCGGTGTAACGATTACAATGTAGACATCGCGCTTGTTTACACGGTACGCAGCGATCACAACACATTTAACCCTGCCGTGGAAACACATATTTATCACAACATTGTAACTTGACTAGGATGCTTCAAAAACATGCGTACGAACTTGATGCTTTGTTCAGAAATACGCTGTCTCGTTAACACGTCGCCACACAACCGCCAGTCGTAAGGCACAATAAAAACTTACAATAATCACCCACCATGTTGGGACAAGCACGAAGCTAGGGGAAAGCTAATCAAATTCTAGATTCTCCTTTCCACACCACGTCTGCCAACCTGGTGGATTTGTAAACGTCGTGGACTTGTAAGCGTCATGCTATCGCATCTAAACAACACATAATAGGTATTTAACAATACAATCACGTTTCAGTTGTAAATTACAATTCTAAACATAATTATTGTTGCTGTAATTAGTATGAAATGTACTGAAATTAGAAATAAGATTTATGCCTTCTTGCTAGGCAGGTGGTACGAACTTTCTGAGAGAGCAAAGAGAGAGCAAAGAGAGAGAGAGAGAAGAGAGAGAAAGATAGAGAGGAAGAGAGAGAACATGAAAGAACGACATGATCCACTTCGCTTTTGAACTTTTATTCCGGGCGAAAAAAAAAAACCACTGTCTCACTAGAGCGAGCCTACGCACGGTAATTTCCGCTGATATTTTTAACTGCTGCAATTAAATGTGTTTCCATCAGTGCTACCTAACAATACAAATATATCAATTGGCAATGTTTAATTTACAAATATTATACATAAAACGAGGTTAAACTATATTGTAACTGCAAACTATTTCTTACCGGCCGTTGCCAACACGTCGCTGTTCTAACTGTTGTTCATTCGTATTAATACGAAATGAATATTACAAGGTATAGAAGATACTAAGTAGATTATTAATTTATTCAAGAACATAGTACTGTAACGTTAATCACAGGGTTATATAATCATGGAATACAAGTGATTGAACACAATAGGTTGACATGTTACGCCTAGGGTGATTTTTCAAAGGTTTGGTCCCAAAAGGCTGAAGAAAGCATGAATAGATTATAGCATGTATTGATGTGGTAAAAAGGGGTGGTTTGAAAATGAGGTTTCGCGAGAGCAATGAAATTTGCACTTGGAAAACAATACATTGGTATCTGATAGGAGCATAGCCTCTTTTACGCATTTGGATATATCACTTGTCAGCGATTCTTTAGGGAGGAGTATAATATCCACTGGCATGTTTGGTGAGGGTGAAACAGCTTTAACCATACCCTTGGGCATATCTATGGCAATGGTTGAATGAGGTATTCTAATTGTACATGACTGGTTGGTAAAGCACAGGAATTAAATTGAAAACATGCCATTTAGAGTGAACTCTGGTGATTAGTATCTGCAACTTAATGACTAATTGGGTTGATGTGAAGGAACATTCCGTAATTTCATAAGTGTAATACTTAACAATGTCTTTTTTAAATATATTGCATTACCTGGAAAAAAATATTAAAATATTTAAAAATGAAATTAATTTAAATGTGTCTTCTCAAACTAGCTCCAGCAAATATGAGAAACTGTGAAGGACTCCATAGCAAATGTCGAACAACTCAAATAATAATATTAGTGTCTAAGATCGATGCCGCTTGGCGGCAGGTTCTCGGGGAACTCTCGTTTGCCCCAGCCTTGCATTCCAGCGCCGTTCCATCCTAGGGACTCATTTCATGTCATGTTCAGGGATGACGGGCACCTACGGGTCCCGGCTGGAAAGCCCGTCACTCAGTGTGTGTTGCCTCGCCCTGGGTCCACCTCCCATACGCATTTATTATTATAGTGTCCAAGGTGGTGTCTGCGATACTTCAAATTAATTTATGAGCCTCTGCGGTCGAAAACTTTAAATTACTTAGCTAGAAATATTATTTAATAGTAGAATCTTCACGAAACCAAACAGGTTGGGCTCACTATGCATCCTACTTAATGCCTGTAATAAGTGCAGCAATTTTCCTTTAATCAAACTCCTGAGCTTGTGGTACACAATATACAGTTCATTCAGTACAAGATTAACACTATGTAATAGTTTCAATTTGAATCTAAATATATAACCACATAGGTAGCATGGAAAGCCTTACGTGTTATATCTGTTATATGTGAACGCCTGAGGGGTGTTTATGAATTCGTGAGTGATGGAGATCTTAATAAAGGTCATTAGTAAGCTGCAATTTATTAATAGTATTAAGTGGTAATTTATTCAGTTGGCAAGTGTGGATGTAACTGCGAACCAGATCTTCAAGAATTATATTATTGTTTATTTACAAATGGCTAGACAAAAGTAATTGAACTTGGGCCTCAATGTTATCCACTTTACTAACAGCTGAGTTGTGTTGTTTCAAAACTTTAGATATTCCGTTAATTCTGCCTGGCAGGGAATTAATCTTACCTTCTACCTGGTGTTGTATGTCATTTATGACTATGAATATTACGTTAATTGCATTTTTTGTTGCTTGAATGTTACCAGAAAGCGCATTTATTTGAGCATCAAACTGTGCATCATTGTCAAGTAATGCACTAAGTGCCTATTCATGAGCACATTACAGCATCACGAACTTACGTCACCCAGGAAATGAATACCTCTCCGTGAGAGGAAGTGGGTGCTCACATCATCAAAGAATTCTCGTAATATGCCAGGTTCATTCAAATATTAATATATTAACTTTCCATTCTGACACTAAGTTGAGTTGCGATCTGCACATTCTACATACAAATATTGATCCAGCGCTGCAGACAAGCTTGGGAAGTGTAATGAGATTATGTAAACAATGGGTATACTTCTTCATTGATAAAATAAACGTCCAATAGACTCCTACATGAGTGCGGAACGTGGCTGGCATGGCTAGAAGGACACGGAAAATAACACACAGTGCAGCCACGACCTTGGCGGCGTGGCAAGCAGGACGGTCTCCCCACTCCGCCGCTGTAGGTCAGCCATCGATTGGTGTTGCCATGGCAACAGTATGGTGCATGCACAGAGCATTCCTCGTGCCCATGCAGTGCTGCCAATGACGTTTGGCTGCGGAAGCAGCACCTTGGCACTGCTGTAGTGCTGTAGAACTGATCAAGAGGTTGACAGCAGTGAAACCCCTTCTCCACGCCTTCGGTCACTCAGCTGTCGCCCAGCGGTGCAACGACAGGCAGGGAGACTAGGCAGGCACCTCACACTGCTGGATCCCTGCTGTTGCAAATATGTGCTGTAGGCAGGGCATGGTTAGCATGTCCTAGATGCAATGTGAACAGGCTACATGGGCGGTGCACCAATCTGCTTCCTCGGTGGCTCATATAAAGCTTGCCTCTCCTATTGACACACTCATAACTGTAACACATTTCAAGGAACATATACAGCAATTATACACATTGATAAGTGAAAGACATTATCAGGTGGTCTGAATTAGTGGACATAAGCGGGCTTTGAATGCCTAGTATAACCGGTATTGAACTTAGATGTGCCCATCTTGTTGACCTGTATTCGTAATTCGTACCAATGAGTCGCCCAGGATGTCTACTACCCTGAAGGGGCTTCGGTAATGATACGTAAGAGCTTTTTGTCGGCCTTGGTTTCGCACCCACACATAATCATTTATCCGCAGTGTACATGGCTTGTGGGTTCTATCGAATTAGGCTTTCTGATGTTGTTGCGCATGTAACAGATTCACTTTAGCATTCTCACAGTCTTGCAATAATTTATTACACCAGTCATTCGCGCGGTCTGAATACTGTGTAGCTATCACCTGTGCAGGGAATGCCGCCTCGACACAGTGTAGAAGAATAAAAGGCATATACTTGGTAGTGGTGTTGACACTTGTATTATAATTAAATGTAATAAATTCGACTTAAAGATCCCAGTTGGCTTGACCAGCATTAGCGCAAGTGGCTGCTCACCTACCATACGATTGGTGACTTCAACAAGGCAGTTGCAGCGAGGGTTATATGCAGTTGTGGTTAGCTTTTTAATTCCTAATGACTCAAGTAGATTACTAACTGACTCATTCTGGAAGCTAGTACCACAATATGTAAGGATTTGTTCTGGGCAACCAAACTGTTTTAATTAAGTCGGTGCACGTGGCCGTGTCTATTGATTTAACTGCCATAGCAACAACATAGCGACGGAAATATTCTGTCATGACCAAAATGTAGCTGTTACCATGTGCAGTGACAGGGACAGGACCTTTAGCATCTACAGACCATGTTTTTAAAAAAGGTTGTGATGGAATAGATGACATTTGACCTGCAGACTTTCTATTAGGGGTTTTGGTATTTTGACATACTGGGCAAGCTCAGGCATAATTTTTTACATCAGCGGACATAGTGTCCCAATAATAAGATTGTTTAATCTTCTCTAGCGTTTTAAATGTACTGAATTGCCCACCCCCAAATATGGCATCATGTTGTGCCTGAATAATTTCGTTAACATAGACTTGTGGTACAAGAGTTAGATTGGTGGAACCCTGGGGTGTATTAACTTTCAAAAAAATTTCGCCATTCGTGGTGATGCCATAATTCCTACTCAATTTACGATATTTGTTGTTGGCCTGATCGGGATGATGTAATGATAGCTTTAATTGCTTTATGTGAGGGTCGCATTTATATTCTCCAACAAATGGTCAGATATTTACGACAACTGGACATAAATAAAAATTAAGTCATCAATTTTAATGTACTCTTGGTCATGAGTGTACACAGGCAAGAAGTGTGGCTGATTTTGTTTATTAACAATGAGGTCTTACAATTTAACACTGGATTAATACATATTGTTTCAAGAAGATTAGGGTTATTTTCCTTAATTATCTAAGAGTTCACTTGATACAGTGTGGTGGCAATTTTACATATTGCATGCATTGGGAAAATGTCCTCGTTTACTAACGCCTTGGCTACCTTATTTCTGTCCCGAGATCGTAATTCAGTCTTGAAATAGTTTTATGTCGTCCCAATGGTTGATGGTGAATTTAACTATATTTTTCTTAATTTCGTCCTGCTTATGAGCATCTTGTAAAAGAAATTCTGCTAAAGCTTGGTAAAGGGACGTGCAAGTGATCATTTGTTCTTTAACCTCATAGGTGGTGGTGTTAATGGTGACGTGTGTGTGTGTGTGTGTGTGTGCGCGTGTGTGTGTGCATACGCGCGCGTGTGTGTGTACTTTCCGTTGAGTAGTAAGTCTGCTTAAGGCATTGGGGAGGGTATTTAACTTTCCTTTTACAATATGGGGCTCAAAGTCATACTCACTAAGGGCAATTGCCATTTCCTGAATCCTGATGTTATGCTCCGCCATGGCACACAAATATCTAAGACTGGCGTGGTCTGTTTCGATTTTAAACCGTCGTCCATATACATATTGACGGAAATGATTGCAAAGGTAACGTATGGCCCCAAGTTCTTGTTCTGTCGCATTCCAACGTGATTCCTGGATCACTAACTTTTTGAAGCGAACGCAATGATAGATCACTGTTTTGTGTGCGGGTCTTCCTGCATAAACGTTCCGCCAACTGCGTCATTACTTGCGTCGCATGCTAGATTTATGTTTCTGTCCTCATCAAACTGCTGTAATACAGGAGCCTGTAAAATAGCTTTTAAGTTAATAAATGCTTGTTGGATTAAAGTCCTCCCATTTATGCATTACATTGTGCTTGGTTGCGCTATTGTGGTGTAATTCATGATGTACCTGCGTAAGTATGTCGTCATGCCTAGGAATGTACAGAGTTGTTTTAAGTTTGAGCAGTTGCCATGCCCTCTATACCGCAAACTTTGTCAGGATCCATAGAAATCCCTTGTGGGGGTCATAATATGTCCCAGTACTTTTACTGTTTGTTCAGCAAATGTACATTTATTTGGGTTAACCTTTCCATTGAACATACGTAGTCGTTGAAAAACTTTGTCTATATTTGAAACATGTTCCTCGACCGAATTTCCTAAAGTTAAAATATTGTTGATATATGGAATAGCTGCTGTCCATCGTAAGGGTCCTAGTAAAGTATTGATAAACATTTGGAAGTACTGAGGGATGTACTTAACCCCACTGGCATTCTTTTATACTGGAATAACACAACTCCATCGGTTGTAAACACCAATTTGTAACGATCTTGCTCTCCGACAGGGATGCTATAGAAACCTGAAAATAAGTCTAAACTGGTTTAGTAATGTGACCTCTGCAGGGCGTTCAAATATCCTCTGTGCGAGGCAATGGGTACTGTACCCTTGCCAAATATTGGTTGAGTTTTCGGAAGTCAGTTAAAAATCATAACCCTTCATTATTTTTTTTTTTTAACTACCAAACTCGGTGCAAAATAGGGTGAGTCCGCTTCCTCAATAATCTCAGCCTTTACCATGTAGTTTATTTGAATTAAAAGTCCATCACGAATTTTGTGACTGATCTGTAAGGCCTGGTTGCAATAGGTTTATCGGCTGTCAGATCTAACTTTATTTCGAAGTTTTCCGCCTCTGTTAATTCTAAAATAATATTGGCGAACCTGTCTTTATATTTGTCAATAATATTGGCAATTGCCTGTGTTTGTTTGGTAGTTAACTTTTTATTAATACGGGACAGCTGTGGTTGTCCAGATTCAAAACTGTCTAACACATGGCAATACTACTCTATAGAGTTAGTATCCTTGTGATCTGGTTTGCCTGAATATAGTTGTATTTCCATAATTTTCTGAGCATCGTGAGAATGGACGAAAAGAGGACTATATTACAATATTGGTATAACGTCATATCGTTTGATGAAATCAACACCTCGAATCAAATTTTGTTGTAGATTATCAACAACTAAAAAGTTTTGAGGGTACGTGCGGCTAGATATATTTTAATTGAGTGTTTTTTCCAATTTTGGTGACGTTAAAACAGATGTGGCACCAACTAATTTTATTTGCTCGTGTAAAGAGTGAAGGTGCTGATTAGTAATGACTGCTCGCTACGATGCTACGAGAGCACCCAGTGTCGAGCAATGCATAATACTTCTTTCCTTTAATTGTGACAAGGACGCGTGGTGTCGGTGTACGAAGTCCGATGTGTTGATATTCTACTTTTGGTGTGGGGCGTGTTTGCTTACATGAACTAGATTGAGGTGCAGACTCACTCAGTATGTTTTTCAACATTGGCTTATCACTGCGGACCTTGCTCCTTGTATTGTGAAAACAATTAGTATTGGATATTGTGCTGTTTCGTGGCGCCTCCTCTACAAAGACAGTTTTCTGCATCAGCCCAAATTTGTTTTTGAACCGCCCAAATCGGTCACCGAAGTTTGTAGAGAATAAAAAATTTTGTTTGGAAAATAATGTGCATTGACGCGCTTTATGACCCACGTAAAAATAGAGAATGCAAGAGTCCTGGGCGAGGCTACGGGGGCCTGCGAATGTTGCTTGTTCACAGCATTTTGCATTTTTGGCAACGCTGGCCTGGATCGCATGGGAGGGAGAAGGGACGCGCTTGCGTTTCTCGTGGTCTGCCGCCGGCGCTCACACAATTCAATGAGACAAAACTTTAAGTGTCCTAGTTGCGGTAGCTTCTTGCGCCCGCAGCGTGAAATGGATTGCAGAATGATAGTGTTGTTCTGTGTTTACATTTACATTGCAATCTTTGGCTTAACGTGAGGGTGATACGAGTTTGTAGGGTTTGATTGCTGTGAGAATTGAATTTCGTAATTTCGGGTTCTTGTAGATACGACCTTATTGAAAATGGCTATGCACGCATCTTGAACCTTGTCATTCTTTTCCTGGGTGGGGGAGACATGTTTTTCCTCGGAATTTACCCCACGAACTTCCTCCTGTACATGCTCGTAATACCTCTTTTGCATCCTGAAGGGGCCTTGGTGTGATGGATGTCTGTATGTTTTCCTTCTGTGTCCATTCAATTACCATGGGCCTATTGAAAAAGATCCGAAAATGTGTCAGTCTGTGGGTGGTTCATGGGGGTGGAAATGTAGGTGTTTGAACGTAACTCACTGGATGTGAGCATAGTGCTGTATCTTTGTACGTGTTTTTGAGCATGTCTAACTGTTCTTTCAAAATAGCGATCTCCTCTTAGAGTTTAAGATGTTGTGGGTTTGGCAAGGTCTGTTCAATTATTTTTTTGTGTGTGTACATGCCAAGCTCAATGTTTTTAATGTTGTATAGCAGCTGATTCAGTGTTTTGTTCTCCAATGACACAAATTTGTCAGCAAGGACTGGTAACAGAGAATCCCAAATTATGTTAACGAATTCTGGCTCAGGCAATTGTGGTGTACACTTATTCTTGTAAAAAGTTAAATTTTCAATGTGAGCCTGAGCACTCTCACCTGGTCGTTGTGGTTGTGCAGGTGGATTTATGGTGTTGTCAGTGTTTGTAGCAGGAATGTAAATTAAATGTGCCTGTATTTGAAGTGTGTGGCATGGGCGTGGTGTAAGATATCCACTTGTGCCAGGTTGGATAACTGTTAATAGGTGTTGAGAAGTGTGTTCAAGTGATGTAATGTGTTCTGTTCGTCAGGTGTGCGATTCTGTGTTATTACTAGTTATCTGATTTCTTAACTGTTCGTGTATTTGAACTGCATGTTTACCATCGCCGAAATCTATTAACAGTGTCTTAATCAATTTCCTTATATTGTGTGCAGTAGATGGATGTTCTGTAGTCATGTCGGTGTGTTAGAATAAAGGTTTGTAGTGATAGTGTTAAATAACACGCACTGTGTAGTTGGAAATTACTCATGTCTAGAAGAGAAAAGAATATGAGAAAATCTCCAAAACATACACAAGTGGAGATTTCCTTGCTTACAAGGGAACAGGTAGTCCTGCATGCAAAAACAAGCAATGTATATGCATTAATTGTGAAGAAGTAAAAATAAGCAGTTCTAAGGCTAGCGGGGTGAGCGGTGTGGACGTCAAGTTGCTAAGCTGGCAAGGCCTCCTACACGAACTGCTGACTAAGTGTGTGGCGTACTAACCTTCTACACTACCGCTTACTGCGCGTGCCCTTACCGCGCGGGAGGTAACAGCTGTTACGCTTGCTGGCACTAATACAATAATCTTTACAATGAAGTGACTATAATTACTGGAAACTATTACTAAAAATCTATTTTTACATTAACAGCTTGGGATAAAATGGTAATGATAGAACAAATTAACTAACAGTGAGTTATTATGCCTTTCTGCGGTGTGGTTGGCGTGAAGTGCTTTCAGTTGCGTACAATTACCTAGCGCGAAGCACAACTAAGAAAAATCTATACAATCTGAGCCTACTCACATAAGCGCAAGGATGGTCAAAAGGCGGTTCCACCAGTGTAGCGCTCCCCTTCCTCCTAGTTCTTGTTACAATTTTCACTCCTAATTCAGTTCTTCCCTTAAGAGGTAATTGTCTATATATTCTACGTTAATGCAACGTGAAGGGGAGGCGCTCATGGGGGTGCATAGTCAGATGGGTTTAAGTCATTCAAACAGGAAATTCGTTAACACGAACACCTTTATTACAACAATTAAAAACCATACACAATGTGCAAGACAGGATTAATTATAATTACTCTTATAATAATTCAATAATATACATGCTTGTGCCTTGAAACATTAATATGAACGAAACTCTGACACGCTATACCTGTCCTTGCCAGTAAATAATTGAGATCTGAGTGAAGCTAATTAACGGGGTCTCGATAGATAGTCTTGCGCCTAACTGTCAACTCAGTTTATACTCACCGTATAGGAGATATCTGTAGATGGCCAAGAGCTCCTCCAGGCCTAGATAGTAGAGTTTCCCTCATCTTCAGCCTCGTCGATACCTCTCCGTTGTCGACTCCGACAACAGAACGTAATGCAGTACTGGTCTCTCTGCTATGTTGGGGGGGGGGGGGGGGTGTGGAGCGATGAGCTTAACTCAGTGTCCAGCTCAGTGGGTCACTGGGAATTGTTCATAAAATAACATTAGTGCTTCGCTCTCATCTATACCCAGTCATACCTTAGGCGAAATGTGCTGCCCCTATAGTGGCCGCTACAGGGCAACAGTCAGTGCCCTTTCATAGCTGCATTCTCCCAACTTTGAACTTCTCCAGGTGTAATTCAACACTCATTGGAGCCTAGAACCTAAACTATCATTACTTGAAACTAGTGGTGGACAAAAAAAAAATAACAAAACCACGTCTGCCAGATTTACTGTGGGCTCTTGGTGAATAAACCCAGTGCACGACGACTATATTTACTAAGGGCTGCAAACAAAACTTAATGACCACAAATCATGCAGAAAAACTACCAAAAGAATAACCCCAGAAAATTATGTCACGAAAATTACAGACTGATGTTTTAATTTTCTCAAATGAATTCCCTACAGGTCGACATGACATACCATCATAATTGCAGAGCTACCTGAATCTGTTTGCTGCTAACAAGTGGTGTTGCACTGTGTGTCTGCCCAATGGCAGCAGGCAAAACTCGCCCAAGTAGTCATCGCTTAAAGTGTAGACAATTTTCACGTAGAGATGTTCCCGATGACAGCAGCATGGTGATTGACGATCAGGCTGGAGACGTCATGGAGTCCAGAGGCTAAATAAGGGAGGAGAAATGTAGGGGCTTATATAGATAAGGCCTGGTAGGGAATGAAGGGAGGATACAGGAGAGGGAATCGAAGGAAAACTAGGGAGGGAGGCGAGTTGGCCGAGGAACGCACACATGGCCAGAAATTATAATTTTTAAACAATTCTGCGGCACCTAGTGTCATATATTTATTTGACGAATGCCATCTTCGAAGATGAAGACATGAGTTTCTGAATTTAATGCCAACAATGTGAACTGTCAACACATAAATTTCAATTGAAATAGGGTTACTCGTTTCTGAGTGACGTGATGTAACAGCAAAAAAATTTAAACTGCCATTTTGAAGTTAAGCATCTTAACATGGTCAAAAATTAAAAGATCAGGTGATATTAATAGGTACTAAAATTGTAGAAAAATGAACACAGATAAAATGGTAGCTTTATAGGCTTACCATCCTTGAGATATTAGGCTAAAAGCATAACAAAAATTATAGATTATAGAGTTTGCAGATACCTAATTGGAGGTTGTATATCAGTACAGAAGTTTAGATTACTGATGCTGACGATCAGTATCACATGATCTTCTCAAACAGCAGTACATGAAGATTTGGACATTTTTATCTGCTTAATAATTTTATGATGTATTTAATTGAGTAAATACAATTTTGAGATAGAGATGCTACAAATTTTTTTATTAGTGTTAGCAATTTTCATAGTTTTCTGAAATTTACATGACTTTCAGTTACAAAGAGGTTTCTGAAAAGGCAATGCGTTGATTGTTTTAGAAAAGAGGGAGAAAGGAAGAACAATTTACTATTATCGCACCCTCCTGTCCATTCATCTATCTTAAAAACATATATAGTATACATATGTCGAACAAGTTGACACCCACCAGGAATTTATTTTATTACTAATGACCTGCTTACAAGAAAGTAACAAAACCAATTAAGATGTGAAAATGAACCTGAGAACTAAACAAATGTAAATACGACGTGATTTCTCATAATCTAATTATTCAGAGTAACTCACAGAATTTTAAAACTCTGCAGTTTGTAGTGTTTTCTTGAAAAGATATGTTCAATGCTACTTAATGGTCAAATGAAAATCAAAGCACGTAAATATCCACTGTCATCTGCTGTTTTCAATGTAGTCTCTAATTCCACTGCATAACCTGTTGGCAGCTGCTTCTAAAATTGCAGTATTGTGGAAAGAAATGGATAACCGAAGATAGTTTCTGAAGCCACGAGTGACTGAAAATCTGTTCCCTGGAATGGCTGCCACCTTGTAGTTGTGCTGGCACCATGCAGCTAATTTTCCACAGTCAACGTTCTGTGGCAGTTGGAGCCACACAAAGTAGCCTCCTTGGGGTCTCACAAAGGAGCAATCGGGTGGAAGATGTTTGGACAGGATGTTGCATGCCTGGGTCATGCGTTCCTGCACATAGACATATTGCCATCAACGTTCAAATCATCAAAACAAAAATTGTTCTCAGAAGGCCTGATGAAACATACTATTATGTCCACTCCACATGTAAACATGATATGTAACTGCTTCTTTCATCATATAGAAACTGATAAAAAACATTTTACATCTGTGATCTTAATAATCTGCATTAACACGCAATCGAAAAAAAAAAAAAGGGGGGGGGGGGGGGGTGAGGTGGGTTGATTATATTGTTTTTGCTTGTACGCTTACAACTACAAAATATTTGCCACCAACCAAACTTTCAAAATAAAGGCTAAATTCACATCAAAATGTTCCTTTAAAACAATTTTCCCTTACAGAACATATCTAGTACGAGGTGGAGAAACTACATAAGCAAATGGGGAAGACCATTTTTTTCACATAACACCACTAGAAGGCAGCATACAAGATGATTAAATACTGTATAGTAAAACCCCTCTATTACGACACCATTTATTACGGCCCAATCCCGAGGAACCGTGAAAAGTTTGGATTGTAAAAGTCAAAAATTTGAGGCACGTCTAAAAATAGATATAGTAATCCCTCGCCAACCGTGGTTTCAGTCATGTGCGGTTTGTTTTTGTACACTTTTTCTCCTACCGCGGTACTAGTTTCTATTATCCAAGGTTTTCAGTCTATGGAAAACTAGTTCTTACTGATGTTAGTGGTCGCGCATTTCTCAAGCTACCATCATAGACTGACATTTGTTGTCCCAAGCAACATGAAGCAATAAATTACTTAATGCCAGACGGGGACACTGGTGGTGTGGAAGCGTGCGTGGGAGTGGGGGATGGGGAAGTTGCAGACCAGGTCAGTAAGGATTCTTTGTCCTAGTCACATGCCCCCGCATGGTGGGCTATTGTTTTTTTCTTGTGAAGTCAATTTTATGTGTACAGTGAATAAAGATAAATGTGTGCAAATAAACTGTGTTCTAATGTTACCAGTACCATATTATGGTGAGTAAGGCCGTGTGCATATATAAACAACGTCAAAAGTTTTAGACTAAAAATTCGGGATGATTAATATTTAAAGGAGACCGCACTAAATATTTATATTCCCATAAACATTGCCGGGCCTCATCGTACCAGTGTGGAGGCCAACATGCAGCCTACATTTCGTATAAATTCAACATATTGACGTGAATCACATCTATCAGCATGTTTTCCCAATGCGTGCCGCTGTTATGAAGTGAACCAGCTCTGTAATGATGGCAGTGGCGGCATGCAGGCGGCGGCCGCCGCCCGCCATCTTGTAGCAACCGACCGACAGCTGCCCAGACTGATCTAGGGCTCAGCTTCAGCAGCAAACCGCCATGCCCGCACCTGGCCGCGCTGCAGAGGATTTAGGCGCTCGCCCAGCTACGTACACGTGGCAGCTGACAATGTATTCACTGTCAGCCCCAGCACGTGAGTGATTTATTTTTTAATACGTATCTTCATATCCATTATCAATAAATAAAGTGCTGTGTTTTGCTTCAAACATAAGGCATCTCCAACAGTGTCTAGTTACTGTTTTGTGCGTAATACATCCAATTTTCTAGTAATGATACACTAAATAGTCGGCCGACAAGGTGGTGGTCCAATATTAATTAGGAGACATCCAGCTTTAAAATATACATACATATTTATATTTCATTTAAAAAGTGGTTTTTTATGCACTAGAGATGATTGAACATGAACTTCATGCAAAAAATGGCAAGTTTGGGAACATAGGGGTTAGGGGTGGGTCAAAATCGGCCCAAAAGTTTCAAATTTTTTATTATGACCCCCCTCCTCCCCCTATTTCGACCCTATTCTCGGGAACCGTGAGGGGTCGTAATAGAGAGGTTCTACTGTATAAGTGCAGCTCTGTAACAGAATCAGAAACTGACTACTGTGCACTGAATATCCAAAAAGTACCTGCAGTTGCACACCTGCAGGAAGAGTGATAATTTCCAGTAACATAATGTTCTCAGAAGTTATGCTGAAATTTTTAGCACATCACAATGGCATTGATACACAATTAACTGATTTTGACCAAGGCTGTATAGTTATTCTGTTGTCACCTTGAAGAAGAAAACAATTTGCTATTTCTGTGAATGTATTATGTAAATGACTGGCATGAAACAACTACTGCTGCCACACTCTTACATCTTGTTTCATAGTTGCTTAGTAGTGTGCTGGATACAAATACTATATCAGCTACCATAACACACAAGTTGCCTAACAGCAAGGCGTTCACCCAACTCATTTGTGCTACACTTTCAAAGGCGTATCTCCTTAATAAATTGGACGAGGAAGAAATATACATGTATATGTATAAGAACTTTACTACTAACTTTTTCATTGCGAATCCCCCACTTAACTTTTGTAACATACATTTTTACTTCCTGCAAATGTAAATGCACAACAAACACACAAATAAAACTTTCACCTTGCATGTCTTCACCAAAAATTTAAGATGCTGCTCTTCCAACCCCAGTTCTAAAATACTTGCAAATATACCAGACACGTACTGGTTTACTGCTCCTCCACTTTTCAGTATACCCCTGTAAAAAAAAAAATTAACATTTGCTATACATAGTTAAACTATACATTCGACTCTCGATTATCCGCGATAATGGATAATGCAGCGGATAATCCGCATACTAAGAGAAAAATACAGTTTTTCCAACACTAAGTTTCGCATGGTCGTAACTGAATACTGGGTGTTTCAGTGTGAAACCTAGCCTATCCTTGACATACTACTGTATTTACCCGCATATTTTACGGCCTCGCATAATTTCTGTACCCTATTATTTAATAACAAACCAAGAAATTAAAAAATGTGTAATTTCTGCACTCCTGATTTCTAACTTACAAAACCGGAATATAAAGTGTGTAAAATATGCAGGTAATTACGGCAGTTCTCTCACAAACATTACAAAAAATGTACAGTTAATACAAACAACGCAGCAGGATGTGTGTGGTGTTTATCGCTGAGTGATACTGGAATCTGAAGTTGCGTAAGAGGGAAGGCAGGCTAACGTCACTCGGTTGCTAGGCAACAGGCCACTCCCCTCCCCCCCACCCGTAGAGGGGAAACAAATACATGCAAGGCGAGCTGCACGTCGCCCATGTCACACACACACCTCCCACACTGTCCAGTGCATGTGGCATACAGCTGGCTGTTTCAGCATGTGGAAAACAGTGTTTAATGTAGGAAACAAGTTTCGCCTTCCATTACCAGTTCTTCAAAAAAATATTGGGCTTGTTCCACACACACTAAGCCCGACAATGGCGTTCCCGCGGCACGTTTCTGCTTAAACCACTCCAGCATAGCCTTATCTAGTTCCCCGTATGTCGATAGTTTCATTATTTCCCTATTCGCCAATCCACTTGTCCGAGTCCGCACTGCTCACAAACTCAATAAGTTTGGATTTATTGTTTCGTATATTCCGAATTGTTGTTTCTCCCACTCCACACATATATGAAAGCTGTTTTATTACACTTCCTCCTTCAAGTTTATTAATAATTTCCAGCTTCTGCTGTAAATTTAAAACCACACGTTTACGTTTTGCAAACATTTTTCGGCTGAAAATGAGGAAAAACAAAACTGAACGTAACTACAGACTGGCGAGATAAAACTGATACTGACCGTGGGAATACGATACGCGGGGAGGAATGCGGCAGTCGCGCCGGGTTCCGACTATACCTGGCAAGCGGCAGTTAGGCTAGCGAGTTGTGCAGTGTTGTCAGCTCGCTGTCTTGCGACGTAACTAAGCTTATCGTGCCATCGGGAACACATTTTGACGTGCATTTGCATCAATAAACAAACATATTTCATTCCAGTTATTTTCAAAGAGTAGCTGTTACGAATTTCATTAGTTAAGATGGGCGTTTTATTTAATAACTTCATTCTGGCAGTGTTTGAGTTTATTTCCAAAATTTATTTTTATCTTTCTGAATATGCCATGGTTAAGCTGCAAAGTGGATAATTGAGAGTCTACTGTGCTTGTTTTAATACAACTTAAAAATAAAACATACTTATATCAAGACTACTCATGATTCACAAATCATTTAGAGAAAATTATAGTTCTCATGAACTGAAAAACTTGTAGATAAGTGAATTATAACACTTACTATCACATTTCTATCAGTTCTGCTATTGATAATGTTACTGTAGAACCTTTGTTAAACCACCCCTGATGGTTTCCAGAAATAAGGTCATTATGACAGGTAAGTCGCTATAGATATTTTAAGAAATTTTGGACCAATTTTGACCAACCCACAACCTCTATACATCAAAATGTGCAATATTTTGCACAAGATCCACATTCAATCGTCACAAGTGCAAAATTAACACAAGGACTTCAAAAACAACTTTTACCTTCTTTGTCATATTTGAGACAACAAAACTTTTATTGAATGTATATATTATGGAAAAGATGATTTAATACATAGGAGGGCCAGTTCCTTCTCTATAAAGTCTTATGTATTGTAAGTTTATAAATTCTTTAAACTTCAGAAACATGCTACACAGGTAACTCTTCAATTGAAGTCTAATTATTTGTATGTAATTTAATTTTGGACTATTGTGGTTATGGTTACTATTTAAGAATTTTGAAGGATGTCCACTTACGATTCACGCAGCACAGTTGCCAGTCTTGGAGGCACCTCTAACCAGCCCACCCGCACACCTGGCCCCATTATTTTGGAGAATGTTCCATTGGAAACAACATGACCTCCACAGAACTCGTCTGATCCTCTGTCGTATGCAAAAAGTCTTCTGGGTGGGCATTCTTCATCCCCGTAGCACAGCAGATTATACACATCATCACACACCACTAACAGATCCAGCTTTCGAGCAACTTCCACAAGTGACTGACAGCAATCTGCAGATTAAATGGTTCACAAGTTCAATAATTTTGGAGAGGTGCACAAGAAATGAAGAACTATTATAAACTTAAAAATGCACAAAATTTACCTTTTTTAATCTTCAAGTCAACTTTCCAACAATTTACTGATACCTCAATATTTTATCAATAAAGGAATCACTCACTGAATAAGAAATAAATAATTAAATAATACATAAATAATTAAGTAAATAAATAATTAAATATGACAGTTTTTTATTCAGGATTTATTTACATCAAAAATCCCAAGAATACAGACTACAAATAGCTACAAATGTGCAATTTAGTAATTGTTCCATTTATAGGCTGTTCACAGTAAAGTGAGCATTTTTGAGGTCACAGTTAGTTTTTTCTTTCAGCCATATTTAATCCTGTAACAACCTTTTTAAATAAACATTTTTTATGTACATAATGAACACAGTGTGCATATTCCACCACACTTGGAAGTTAACGTCTCAAGCTAAAATAAAATATATTTATTGACTATTATTCCAAATGAAAGGGATTTAAAAAGTGCTCCCTTTTACAGTGAACAACCTATACAAATATTTTACTCCAGAGATGTTAAGGACATAGTAATTACATACAAAAGTGATGATTGTGGAGGCAAAGTATAGGTAAACAGTGCTGAAGAATTAGTGTGCAAGAACTAAATTCGTGTTATGATATAGCATGCAAAAAATTTGGTATGTCAATATTTTCCTCAATACCAAATTTAAATTGTCATGAACACTGACGCATGCCACACTACTGCGCAGCACGCCTGTGTACTCTACTTGATGACTTTGCCCCTTCTGTAAGCACTGAGAGCATTCTAGGCAAGTCTAAAGCGGCAGGAAATTATTCCAGTGGCTACAGGGTTGACTCCACATCTTGGACAACTACAGAAACGTAAATAATTAACGTGATTAATTATGAAATTGTACTGCCCGCTCAGAAATAAAGCATGCGATCGCCACCCCTACAAATGAAGATTGTTTTACATGCCAAGTCACGGACATACCAAAGCAGATAAAGAAGTTAACAGTGACATAGCAGGATGGCAGCACCTCTGCGACCAGTGACATCATAGTTGCCAAGCCTCGAGAGGAGGTGGTAAAATATGTTATCAGCCTCCATCTAGGGCGATAAGAAATGTGTGGCACTGCCCGCTACCCTGAAATATTCTACCCCCTGCAATGGATGGTTACCAACCCCCACACCCCTGTGACAGCCGCAAAGCTGTGATTTCAACTATATAAGGAAAGCCAAAAACGTTCTTGCCAGAGTTTGTCGGCCCACCGACCACAGAGGTTGGAGGGCTCTCCTGGGTCTAAATAAGGCAAACCTCTCCAAGCCTCAAGAAGACTCTATCCATCCTCAAGCAGCTTGAAAAAACTCTCAACTCCAGCTCCAGTAGCTGGCAGGTGGCTCTTCAGCACCTACCCTGCAACCCACAGAGAAAAGCCCAGAGGGAAGATCAAGAGGTAACGTCGGCAGTTAAATATGACCACTTCCTAACAGCAGTTATAGGCTGTATGTTGTTCATTATTTTGCCTATTGCCATTCAGGGTTATTGAATTTGATTATTTTCCAGGATAAAAGAGATAAGATGTTTTTACAATTAAACATTTAAATATTTTTCAATAAATAATATAGCTGGAATTCAACACGTCTGACATCAGTTATATGCTATATACAGTGGCAAAAGTCCATTCCCTGCCCTTCCATGAGTACAGTCCTGCACTAGCTCAGTCGGGGGGTTACTCACAAGAATATGGCACCATGTTTTTAAAATAATTAAGAAGAAAGTACTTCCATTTTGGAATATTTTTAAATTTACTTTAGTTCTAAAACATCTTTACAGAACACACTGACACGAACTAACAGATCTTCCCTCAACGAACCACTTCACACAATCATATCATCACAGTAACCCAGCTCTCCCCACTTCTCAAAATAAATCCAAAAATAACTTCTGGCCGGTGTTTGAGACCTCCTATTGGCTACAATTTACATCACTGCGAGGGCTTCAAAACAAATATTGCTGATGGCAGGGTAAAATTAAAAGAAGACAAGAAAAAAATGTAATCTCAAAAGTGACCACTAGGAACTTGAAAGTGCTACGTATTACAGAAAATACTTGAAATACAGCCGTGCTTTAAAACTGATAAAGCCCTTACTTCTAAACGTGGCATGAAAAGAAAAATTCAGACTAATACACCTACTGGCAAAATAAACAGGGGGTTTTAACTAAAAGTCAGATGATAAACAATTAAAAATTATATAATTTGCAATGCTACAATGCATAGTTACCCTACCTCATTACTTTTCAGTTCAGAATTAAAATAAACCATTTTCTTTGCTACATACTTAGTTATGTTAAGTAAGATTTTCAACTGTGTGGCAAATAATTGTTTGACTGCTATGCATGTGGGGCTGTAAAGTTGAGCACTCTAAATCAATTACGTCTGGTTCTTGAGCTGAGATTCGCCGAGCAGATGTGTTCTTTTGTACTGGAATACATTAGTGTTCCACTCCCTAATTTTTACAAATATTGCCAACACTAAACACTTCACACAAGCATGGTGTATGCACTGTCACCGTGCGTGCGTGCACGCGCCACGTGTGTGTGTATATATATACACAACCAACACACACGCACATTACAACTGGAATACTCTTCATTTTCAGAATATTGTTGATTATTATAATAATCTAAAGGTTATATTTTTACAATTAATGAATTCCCTTAATCTAGAACAGTTTAATTTCACAAAACCTTTCTCGGAATTACTTGATATGGGGTTTTTTTAGTTTCAGATTAATAGAAAAATCTGTGGTCCCTATTATAGAGGAAGATGTTTATCATCCGCATTACATTGACAATATACTGTTGATTTCGCAAATTTTGATGGTAGTAACAACTCTTCTTTTAATAGTGACACCATCTGGTGAGACACGAGACAAACGATGACACAAATGCTTACTGGTAATTTGGGCGCCAGTAGTGCTTCTCAATCACCCCACTATTGAGACTCAGGGTTCTCAGGGATGCTGTGGGTTCTGTGTGTCCGTCTCACCCGTGCTTACTTACAAACACGTAGGCAATACTAAACTCTTTACTAAACATCACTGGAAATACACACTTAATAAAATATATGTGGCTAGGACACTGTCACTACTGAATAAAAGAGTTAAGTTCATTGGAGAGTTGTCTTTATTGATATTATGCATACAAATCAACGTGCCAATGAAATTATTATGATTATCTCGGCCATGACTAGCCAATTTCGCTTGGGTGCTTCCCAGCCCGCAATTACTCTAGCGCACGCCTAGATGGATGATCTCACCGAGGTGCATGAAAGCACAGCCTTCACAAGGGAAGAGGGCTGACAGCCCATAAGGTGGACTGATGGTTTTTCCCTGAAGATAGGAGACAGTGAATTACAAATAAAACCCTTAACACATATTAAAATGTGTGATTACTTGGCATCACTAACGCAATCTCGTCGGGGCTAAACCTCTCCAGCACATGGGTAGTGTGGTAACTGCCTATACACAGAGCCAGCTAGGACACGAATAATTCTACCGTACACTAATTACAAAATTACATAAACCTTCAAATGATACATGAAACAGGATGGGACACGAGATGAGTATTCACAATAAACACACACGTGTGAAAACCAGCTTAGATGGAATGGATGCCACTGGATGAAGTTCGTAGCAGACCACATGGTGCAGGAGAAATTGCGATATTTCTGTGTGGAAACGGCAAACTAAAGTCAGACAGAAGATTATTCTTGTTGAGAAAATTATTCTCTTTACGATTGCAGTGGTTACAGGCTTGTAAAATGTGTGATGGCGGTAAAATAAACATTAATGTAACCGCGTGGTCAAATACAAATGGCATCAATTTACGTGAAAAATATATAGAACCCTGAAATAAATTATTGCACATACGATGTTACATAAATAAGCCCTCAAATGCAACAACGGCATATACAAAGACTTGGCATCGGCAGGCCACGTAGTTATACGTGATGTTGCCGTAAAATATTCAAACATGAAAAATACCCTCAATTACATACATAAAAAACAAAGCCCTTAAAATTGCATGTAGCAATAATGCAGAAGTTACAATGAAACCCCATAAACATAGGCAGGTGGCATCTGATTCAAGTTGCACGGATTGTGCAACTTTCTACTCCTTCTCCTCGATTAAGTTAAAAATGCCACAAGGGCGCAGTAAATTAATAAAGCAGAACCATAATGCTGGGGGAAATGTCTGGCAAAAATGTACGCAAGCAAAAGTTGACCGGTGAACTAAATTGACTATGGAAACCTAAATCAGTGAACAAAAGTTGTAGTGCATACGTGACAGTGTCTTACCTCGCCAGCTCTCCTCGACAGACTGTCCAGAGACAAGCGTCGGAGTTCACATAAGCAGACGTACTATGCACGCCGAGTAAAATATTATATTATTGAAAATAAAATGCCACAAATTAAATTAAGTATTGTTTTACATTTCTATAATTTTCTTATGAATGTCAATATTAGTTTAGTGTCTCTTTATGATGGCGTTCGTGCCGGAATATTAAGTGTTCTTAATCTCAGTGCCGCTGGAACTTTGAATTCTATAACCAAACAATTTAAAAATAGTAACAAACACGTGGACACATTTTAAGACATATTAAACACTGCAAATACAATAGAACACATTTTACACTGAAAATAACGTTTATATGAAAGTTTGAAAATTATTGGCCTCCGCGCACATGCGGGACACGTGACACGTGCATGGTGATCGCCATCATGGGCTCTAGCGCCGCTGGCTGTTAGCTGGTGTCAATAGCGATAGTAAAAATGGTGACTATTTATAAGTTGATTAAAAATAACTCAGTACTGCTAGTAACACTTTCATTAACTGGGACTGCTTTCCAACATTCCCAGTTAATGAAGGTGTTACTAGCAGTACTGCTAACATAAGTTCATTTGGAAATCCTGTTATGTATTCACACAAAAAAAAAAATTTAATGTTGGTGAACAAATTTATATGCATAGAAAGTTAATAGGTACTTGTGGTAATATGAGAATATTAGGTTATGTAGAATTGGTTTATAATTCTTGATATGTATTCATTATGTCATTATATATGTATGTGATCATATGAGATATAATGTATATTAAAGGGGTTTACCATATACAGGCAGTTTCATTAAATAATACTTCCCGAAGCCCCGTGGAAGCGGCCCTAGTTTTAAGGGCCGCTGCCAGGATAAGCATCCCATATTGGCCATTGCAGCCGTATATTTCATGGAGATATGAACCTCTTGGACTTCGTAATATGTGAAATCTGATAACCTCATTTCAGATAACGTATGTTGACAGCTTATCGCTTGAACTATGTACTCTGTACTCTGCAACGTTGCAACTCTGATAAGAGAATATATTCAGTAGTGAGTTGCTGTCTAGCTCTCTAGAATGTTTATAAAAATTTGATGAATTTCAGCTTGCTGTCTTTGTACTGTACATAGGTTTATTTTTTATAATATGTGTAGGTATATTGCCACTACAGATCATTTTGTGTACTATCAATGAAGACCAATTTTTATTGCTTTTTCACTACCCAGTTTTACGTTCCAAAGTTAATACAATTTAAAACACCCAATTTATAATTTTACAGAATGTTCCATGAATTCAGAGCCTAAAGTTTTGTCCACAAATCAGTGTAGTATGGTAATGATGACTTATTGAAATTTAATTTAATTACTGGGAGTTTATCAGAAGTTAGTTTCTCACAAAAAGCTACATTCTTTGATAATGTACTTAATTTTGCAAACACAAAATATTAATTAAGTTTATGTTCGACAGAATTTTTTTTTTTTTAACTACCCTAAATCCCCTTGCCACAAAGGTTGACGTAAGAGCTATCTGGCGTTGGCTTTTAGAATGTCTAATGCAACCAATTTACAATCAACTGTTCTTGGCTACCTGCTGAATATGTAGATTCTCTGTCAATTGTTTTTCAGGGGAATGACAAAAAATTTCAATACATGCGAACTTTCAATGAATGTGGTCTTGAAATGCAGATAAATCAAATATGAGACCACAGAATATGTTCCATGGATGCAGACATTCAATCCATCTGGGTTCAATACATAGAGGTTCCACTGTATACAGGTGCCGTAGAAAATATCCATTCAAATGACCAGCCACAAAATGCAGATGTGCCTCACAGCATTTTATATAGCATCCGTTGATGCATACCTGAGGAGAATGTCAAGCCTGTCGGATTGTGGTACACAGGCATTGTATAATACATGGCCCAGAATAGCTTCTCTTCACTCAGACGTCTCTGGCACTTGCTTCGTTGTTCACTTGCTATCTGTTCCAGGGCCTGTGTGTCAACACCTTCTTTTGTCATAGGAACTGCAAATGAGAAATATATATTATGTGACATGCTTAACATTTCACCTTCCAATAACTCACAGTACTGTACCCTGTTCGCACCTGGCACCACTGACATGTCCGGAAATTGTTTGAAGGCATCTAGAGCAATCATGTACGTAACCTCGTCTACGAAAATTACAGCATTGCTTGGCAAAAACGTGTTCATGATCAACACAAGTCCATGTGCTGCACCGCATGTCAGCACCAAGTCCTGCCTGTAAAAACATACAGTGGGTGTATAGAGGAGTCCTACACACACTCATATGGAGTTAAAATGCTGTTCTACTTTTAAACTAACACGTTTTCTTAAGAACGCATCATGGCACAAATGTGTAAAATGAGGTTTTCAAGTTATCGACACCTATAATGCAAAGGAACATAAGAGAAGCCCACATGCAAAAGTTACAGACCTCAAAAAGATCTAAGATCCCCATTGGCAGCAACTTCCGCGGAGCCCTGCTAAATATCTACTTGCAGGCCCATTTCGTATCCTTCCGCCAAATGTAAACAAACATTGCCATGTGACTGCCATGTAGCATCTGTCAAAATCAATATTTACATTCCATAGTATGTGTACATATGTTCGTATACTTTTGCTACACCCAAAAATAAACATTGAAATGTGATTTCTACTTTTATACCTGTCAAATGTGTTGTTTACTGTTTACAACTTCTCAAAGAATTCTGTCATTCCAAAAACCATTCCGTATGAATATTCACAGTTTAGGCCTCCAACATTGATTGGGTCAGCTTTACGACATTTAAAAAATGCTTGAATTGAAGACAGTTCTTACGGTTATTTTACATTAACATATTTGTTTTTCACGACGTAGCTCAATACATGTAATGCACGTTAGTATTCTGCCGCGACTGTGTTTAACGCTGTTACAACTGTGAGGTAAAGGGCTGTACTAATTGTAATTATCCTTTTGTTATTGATATGTGTTGGGTCATTTCTCTGAAAGGACGGCCTCAGTTGGAATAAATATTAAAAAGGAAGGAACAACCAGTGAAAAAGGCACATTAAATTCACGCACGCAACTTGTGCTGCTCATTTTTGCCATTCAAACTTTAAAAGATAGCAGTGAACATGTACACAAATAAGCCTACAATAACTTTTATTCCGCTCATATTTCTACGTATTGCTACTTACTGTTTATTAAGTTTATTGAAATATATCGGGTTGGGCTTAGTATTTTTCTTATGGGATTGTGGCAAATTACGTTACATGACTGTGTTTCAAACCCCTTAGGGCAAAGGTACAATGTTGTGATAAATAAACAGACGTGGATGTAAATAATTAACTTCATCATAAAAACAGTTAACATTTAAAACATATAAATAATGCTAATCAAATATTTGAAATCATGCACACACAGGTCCAGTGTATCGACCACAATGCACAAAGGCATGCCATTTCACAGACGCAATGATTACCGAAACACCCATCACAGTACATTTATTACTGTCGTGGAAACACAGATTTATCAAAACATCGTAACTTGCCTAGGTAGGTTTAAAAAACACAACGTATGCAAACGTGATGTGTTAATTTGAAGTATTTTTCAGAGTAAGAATAATTTACGTTTCGTTTGACAAAAAGCAACACGCCAGTCTGCCAACTTCACTAGGTAACTGCCCCGCCATCATATCTAAATATATTAAAATAAGTATTCAAACATTAAAATCTCTTTTCAGTTGTAAATTACAAATTCAAAAATCATTATTTTGCTGTAATAAGTATGAAATATATTACAACTGAAAACATGTATAATGTTCTTACTTACTAGCGAAGAGAAATTTCCCGAGTGTGAAAGGGATAAGGAAAGAGAAAGAGTGTGACAAGCCTCGTCAGTGCTTTTTCGCTCAATAAAACAATACTGCACCATTACGGCCTACTCACGATATTTTGCTGTTATTTTAAACTGTAAAAATGAGATATGTTACCATCGGGGCTACCAAAATATTTAAATATTACAATAGACACAGTTTAATTTACAAATAGTATACTAAGAAACGAGGTTAAAATAATATTACAACTGTAAACTATTTCTTACCAGTCTTTGCCAACACGTCGCTGCACTCGCTGTTGTTAATTCATATTTAAAAAAGAAATAAATATTACAAGTTAAGAAGATATTAAGGTAAAGTTCTATTTAATCAATAATACAGTACTCTAAAGTTAACAGCAGTGTTATATATTTGTGGAATACAGGTTATTAAAAAAAACAGGTGAGATGTTATGCCTATAGTGTTTTTTCAAAGGTTGATTTTCATAAGTTGCTTCCAATCGGGAATGGAATATAGTTAATTTGTTAATGTCTAACCCTAGCAACAGCTCCTAATATGAATGACAAAATATACTGTCTGTCCAATAACTGTTATGGAATATATATATACTGTTTTTCATAAAATTATGCTGACCAATGCTATTTCCAATCTACCTCCTCCAGAAATGTTTAGAAGCTTTGCTGACAAAAGCAAAGTGCACAAAAATGTACAGAACCAAAATTCTGAATATTATGGGGAATAAATTGAACATGGCTTTTCTGGGTACTCACTGAAACAGTCAGAAACATTTAGCAAGTGAACAGTGGTAACTCTGAAGGCAAAATGGTATGATGCCAGAACTACTCTTAATATACTTCTCCAGTAAAGGGCAAGAGGTGACAGGGAAGGTGTTATTTTTGTACGTTTTCCCCAGTAATATATATTAGGACCTGTTGAAACCATTGTTTGATTCCAAGATTCAAAAAGTTATTTCACCATAAGGCTAGGGACATTTTTTTCAACATTTAGCTTTGTTCTTGAGTTGCAAACTTACGTCTTTTGGATACATTTCTTTTTGCAATGCAGCATCGTCCTCCCATGAGAGTAGTTTACTCATAAAGGAGTTACCATCAGAGTAAGAGATGCTAATACTTGTTACCATAATATGTGGTTTACCCCAAGTCTTCAAGCCCTCCGAGCTGGGAATTACTCAAGAGAAACCATCAGCACAGTCTAAATTAGACAGATTGTCTTGCTGCATTGTCTTGCTCCGCACCAGAGAGGCATCAGCTAACAGTTGAGAATGTGGACGGGGGAGGGAAGGTGCTTGACGTGCCACGGGCACCATCATTTGACCATTAGTTCTTCAAAATAGTGTTTACCCTGTTAGGAATTATTTCTTTGTTATTTGTTCCTATATTAAACATGGTATATCCTTGCTGTCGTAACACTATCCTGTGACGTGGCTCTTGATCAAATTCTTAAGGTCTGTATACGTTGCTGATGGTGAAATAGAACTCCTAGTTGAGAACAATACCTATTAATTTTAAAATTAGTATTTGAGATAGATGGAGCACACAGTATTTTGATGTGTAGGCTGTTGGTGATGCTAAGTGTCAGCATTTAGAGAAACTGAGATTACACCCCATTCTTCACTGTCAGCAATACACCCCATTATTCAGTGCCAGCAGTACATCGTAACATGCCTGGTGTGTTCAAAGATAAGAATGTAATAAATATGCCTAAATTTATCTATCGCCTAAAATGCAATGAAAATATATAACAGGACAAATTTTAAATACTCACAGTCTAGTACTTGTCAACAGGCACACACATAAAAACGGACAAAACATTGTTCACACGGCTGTGAGATTGTGACGTTTCGCTGGCATAGGCCAGCTTCATCAGGTAGCAAGTTGTAGGACACTGAAATATGATAGAAGGGCGCTGTTGGTAGTAAACCTAGCAGCCAGGTAGTAAACTAGGGTGCAGTGAGAAAATTGTGTGTGTGCCTGTTGAAATGTACTAGACTGAGAGTACTTGAATTTCTGTCCTTTTATACAATTTTGGTAGCCTAACGGCCTACTTGTAACCTTAACTAAAATGTAATGAACACTACTTACCTGTTATAATTTTTTATTCTTGACTCATAATTTAATAAGCAAAACACTTACAAAAAAGTGGATTTAGGTTATCACCAATGGAAACAATTTTAACCAGTTATATCGAAACCAAACTAAGTAAATAAGAGGGGCAACAAAAACTGTACCCAAAAATTATTTGATGTGTGAAAAATTTTTCAGTGGCTGCAGATCTTTATTCAATAACACATTATTTGACCAATCAGTACAGTATTTAATTTTAATATTTTGTATAGAATCAGCTATATACTGATTGATCGATCAGCTTCACCTACAATGGCACAGCCACCCACAGAAATCACTGAAGACCACAAGACCAGTGTTGTACTGGCATCTAGGTTACAGCAACCTGATCGCTTTGATTCTACATAAGGCATCTCAAGGAGATTAACATATTAACATTTTCATTGCTTGTGTCACTGGCTGGTCACAGAGAGCAGCATTTTTGGAGCATGACAACAGAGTTTATGCACACGTACTCAGGTGCAGTCAGTTATACTAGTGGCCTGGGTGCCAAATTCTGCCATAACAAAATGTGAGACAGTACATAAAAGATGTTTGAGAGCTGTTCATTTGCGAAGTCGAAAAAGTCCAGTGTTTTACAACTGGAAATGTAGTTGCAGTAACTGTGACATAAAAGACGAAATACTCGTGAGAAATAGGTCTTGTGGTTATAAGTAATTGAGAACATTTAGCACTATCAGTCAAAGAAAAGAACAAAAAGTTGAGTGCTGAGAACGGCATAAAGAAACTGAGGATTTTTGTAAACTATTTATGTATAAAAGAAATTGTATGTGAAATAATAAAAGCAATCTTACTATAAGTACCGTATTTCAGCATATAGGCTGCACATTTTTACAAAAAAATTACTACAAAAAGTGGGGTGCTGCTTATATACAAGATATTGGGAGGATTATCTTCTTCTTCTTCCCCAAAAGATGTTTAGAAATTTGTCCAGCGCATTTTTATGTTCTAACTTGATGCCATCGGGTGAGACAAACTACTTACTGATTATATGGGCGCCAGCGGTGCTTCCCAATCACCACACTGTTGAGACTCAGAGTTCTCAGGGATGCTGTGGGTTCTGTGTGTCCATCTCACACGAGAGTACTTACGATACACTTTGCAATACTATACTTTTACTAAACATTTAACACTTGAAAAACACTTGTGGGTAGGACACTGTCACTACAAATAAAAGAGTGGAACACTGTGATACTTGGTTTTACTGATACTGTTCATACAAATAACGTGCCAAGCAATTTAATGATGAAACTCTGTCATATCTAGCTAACTCTGTTTGGGTGTTCCCCAGTCCGCAATTACTCTAGCGCACGCCTATATGAACGACTTCACCATGGTGCTTGAAAACACAATCTTCACAAGGAAAGGGAGTAGACAGCGGCTAGGGTGGACTGACGATTTTCCTAAAAAGATACGACATGGAGAATTACAAGATGAATCAACAGATGATACATAAACACATGTGATTATTTGGCATCACTAGCGCAGACTCATCAGGGCTAGCCCTCCAGTATGTGGTTAGTGTGGTAACGGCCTATACACATAGCCAGCTAGGACGGAAATAATATCGTACACAAATTACATAAATATCAATGGAACACGATGGGGCACGAGATAAGTAGTCACAATAAAGAAGCACATGCGTGAAAGCAAGTTTAGATGGCGTGGATGCAGCTGGATAAAGTTTGTAGCAGACCATGTGGTGCAGATGAAATTGCAATATTTCTTCGTAGAGATGGCAAATTTAATTCAAACAAATTGTTAGTTCTGTTGGGAAAATTATTTCCTTTACGACTAAAGCATTTACAGGATTGTAACATGCCTAATGGCGGAAAAAGCAAACATGAAAGTGACAGCATGGTCATACACAAAAAGCTACAAATTTATGTGGAAATTACATAGAACTCTGAATAAAACTGACATAGAACCCTGAATGAAATTATGGCACACATGATTTTACACAAATAAGCCCTTAAAACGCATTGATGGCGCAGAGACGTACTTGGCAATATCAAACCACGTGGTCATATGTGATGTGGCCGTAAAATGAAAAAACATGAAAATTACCCTCAAATACATACATAGAATTAAAGCCCTTAAAATTGCACGCAGCATTAATACAGAAACTACAATGGAACGCCTTTAGGAGTAGCAGATGGCGCCTGATTCAAGTTTCGCGGGTCGCGTGACCTCTCCGACATCTTTCTCCTCCTCCTCCTCCTCAGTTAAGTTTTGAAAAAAATGCAAGGGCACAAATTATTATTTAAGTGGAAGCATTATGCTGGGGAATGTCTGGCAAAACGTACACAAAGCGAAGGTTAACCGGTATACTAAACGTGCTATGGAAATCTACATCAGTGCTCAAAAGTTGTAGTGCGTACATGACAGTGTCTTACCTCGCCAGCTCTCCTTGACAGACTGCCCAGAGGCAAGCATCGCACGGACCTACCATAGCCGCCTATGGGGTTCACATAACCGGAAATGCTATGCACGCCAAGTAAAGTATTTTATTATTGAAAAATAAAAGGTACTTTAGAAATTAAAATATGAATTGACATTATAACTATTAATTTGTAATTTCTCATCTTATTTGAATGTCTTTTACTACGGCATTCTGGCTGGAATAGAACTGTTCTTAATCTCTGCGCAGCACGCGGTTTGAATTTATGACCAAACATTTTCCAAAATGAGAAACATACATTTTAAAACACTTTAAGACAGTTTAGACCCTGAAAAATAAAGAAGACACATTTTACACTGCAAATAATATTCTGTTAGAGAAAGTTCAAATTGGAGCCTCCTTGCGCACGTACATGTACACGTGTCACGTGCATGGTGAGCGCTGTCATGGCTTTAGCGCAGCTGGCTATTAGCCGGCGTCAAACGACCCCTTCCTCAAAGACCAAGACGGTCCGAACAACGCCACATTGCTCTGGTGGGCTCGGCCCGACTGGGTGCTGGTTGAGGGCAAAGAAAATGTGGCCTCGGAGGTCGTCGATTTCTTCAGCGTTTGCAGGTGTTGGGGGTGTAGGCAGGAACAATAATGTGGGTACATGGTGGTGACTTGGCTCGCCTCTTGCGAGTGCTGTGTTGCAATTTGTTGACACTTGACGTCACACTCACTGCCCTACTATTCTCCCCAAACCCTTTCAAACTCTCTTCCCATACTAGGCTCTCCCCTGTGGGAACTGAAAAGCCTCGGAAAGGCGTTTCGCCTTCACTTGCGGTATCAAAATTTACGTTTACACATTTGTTACAACCAAATTCAGCTGTGCGTTGGGGAAACCCCTTAAAACTTATTTCACTGGCACTGGTTGTGTTCATATTTACGTGTACACTTATGTTATCACTTTCTTCATGTACACTTGGAAACCCCTTAAAATCACTGAGATTTGTTGTGTCATTACAAGCATTAACAGAAAAACCCAGAAATGATGTTTCGCTACTACTCGCTCCTACATCCGCACTACTAGGCGTTGAGTGTTCTGTCAGTGCAAAACTCTTAAATGATAGTTCATTACTTTGGCTGTGTGTTCCCAAGTTAGTGTTGTTGTTTTCTTCAGTGTATGTGTTGACATTTCCCTGTGAACTCCTTGGTAAAATTCTCAGAGTTCGCTGATGTACTGGGCGTAACGTCGTCTCCTTGCCTCTCTTCCCTACAGGTGGTCGGGCTATACGCAGGTCATCACGGTGCTGTTTCATGACACGTCTTGGTCCCAACTTCACTAAATACACGGAATATCCCCTCTTTTCCACCGGTCTCACTGGCCCTGTCCATCTAGGTGCCAAGTTCAGGTGGCTGGCTGCCTCTTGCTCTCCGGTACCCACACATTACAGTAGCTGATTTGATTCACTTTGGCTTCATGTATTTAAACCTGGTGTCCGACAATTTTTTCAGGTGGTCTGGGCAGATTTTTGCGGGGTGCTCCGGGGGCACAGAGTTCGCGACCTTGTAACAGCTCGACGGGTGTCTTCCCGGTTATCGCAGTTACTGTATTTCTAGGCAAAACATTACCTCTGGGATCAATTCAGCCCACCTAGTAAGATCTTCTCCTAACCGGACACGTAATTATTGGATTTTGACGTCTTGGTTACATAGTTCGGTTGGGTTAGCCCTGGGGTGGTATGCCGGGGTGAAACGGTGTTCTGTTCCCCACCTGGTACAGAATTCTCTCCACTTTCGCTATACAAATTGCGTGCCGTTATCTGTGAGCAAATACTCTGGGTGTCCCAATTTCAGAAAGAACTCATTTTGCATCACTTGTGCAACTGTGTGTGCATGAACATTACTAACTGGGAATGCCTCTTTCAAACGGGGAAACAAATCTGTGGCAACAACAAGCAATCTTTTACCAGTTTTTGTACGCTGGTTCGGGCCCATGATGTCGATGGCTACTGTTTTGCATGGCTCGGTTTGCAGCCTTGGCTGTTGTGGAGCGTCGCTATCTGCTCTCCACAGCTTCCTGGTGTTACACGTGATACACCTCTGTACATGTTTCCCGACATCTCCCTGAATCCCTGGTCAGTGAAAAAATTTCTGCACGATTCTTCGTGTTTGCTTGGATCCCACGTATCCATGCTCCAAACTGTTGTGTGCATACTTTAATACAAGTGCCGTTTCTCTTTAGGCATATACGTCCGCAATCGCGCACAAGTTCGCCGGGTGGTGTGGCAGCAATGTTTTGTACGAGAGTTTGTGTTTCGGCCGTTGGCATTACACAGGCAGGTGGTAGAGCTTCTTTCCACTCCGCATCAGCAGTTACGGGTCCGCGAGCTCGTTGGTTTTTCCCGCCACGTGTTCTACCTTGAAATCATACTCCTGAAGTAACAGCGCCCAGTGGGCAAGTTTGCTCTTCCCGTTATGCATGCCCTCTAACCACACAAGACATCGGTTATCAGTTTTGAGCGTAAACTGCCTTCCTAGCAAGTACGGCCGGTGCTTCCACAACGCATGTACAATGGCCAAACATTCCTGTTCGTTAAAGTGACATTTACGTTCTGTTTCCCCTAACTTTGCACTGTGGTAACTGATTATGTGATTTTTCCCGTGTGTTCCCTCCTGATACAACATAGCCCCAATGCCTTCTTGACTGGCGTCTGTTTGTACAACAATGGGTAACTCTGGGTTGAACCTAGATAGTGGATTACAGTTCTGAAATGCAACTTTGATTTCTTTAAAGACTTGGTCGGCTTGAGGTGTCCAGACAAATTTAGGTTTCTCACACACAAAGCAGTTAATGGTGCGATAATCACAGAGTTTGGGACTTATTCCCATAGGCAATTAATTAAACAAAAAAATTTCCTGACTTGTTTATGAAATCTGGGTGTGGTTTTTTTTGTAATTTCCTGTACGTGTTGCTGTTCTGGTTCGTGTCCATCCTCTGTTATATAGTGTCCCAAAAACGCCATTCTATTCATACCCACCTTACACTTTTCTACTTTGCACGTAAGTTTGTTATGTTCGAGCCGTTCAAACACAAGGCTCAAATGGTGCAAGTGCTCTTCCCAGCTGTTAGACCAAACAAGTACATCATCCAAATATGCCATCGCAAAGTCTCCAATAAATCCATCCACTACATTAACCATTAAGTTTTAAAACTTTGCAAGGCCACACTTTAAACCAAATGGCATGGCAACCAATTGAAAGCTACGTCCATCTGGGATAGTAAAAGCTGTTTTCTTTCTGTCCTGTGGGTGGATAGGTACTTGCCAATATCCGGACTTTAAATCAAGTGATGTGAAAACAGCAGCTGGTCCTAATGTTGACAAAGTGTCTTTCATATTAATGACTGGTGGTTGCATGTTTACTGTTATTTTATTGAGGGGTGGAAATTAAAACAGAATCGCCATATATCATCTTTATTTGGAGCAAGAGTAATACCTGAATTACAGAGACTCTGTGTAGGTTCAATTACATTGTCGTTTAGCATCTCACATACCTGCTGGTTGATGACGTGGCGAAAGAAAATACCTGGGTCTTGTGGCTTGGAGTACACTGGGTCCTTGTGCGTTGTGGTGATCGCATGCTCCTCCTGCTCAAAGTCAGTACGCAGCACAGCAGCTGTTGTTGTTGGTGGTGTTCCTCCCACGGCATAAACAGTCCATCAGCCACGTGTTCCCACGTACAGACAATTCAGATGCAGTTTTATCACGGTTTGGTTATCAATAAGGTAAGGCAGTCCCAGAATCACTTCCTCATACAAGTCCGGCACAGTGTAAACATCGCATTTGGTGCGTAGCTCTCAGATCCCTACCGTTACGTGGATAACACTTTTTGCTTCTCCCTGTTGGTGTGTGGTAGCAAAATGCAAACATTGCAGCGGCACTCTAGTTGTTAAAACTTGTATCAGTTCTTTGTGTACAAAATTGTGACTAGCGCCAGTGTCAAATACGACTGTGAAATATTCCCCTTCAAGTTCAACACAGATCATTAAAGCATTCATGGTATTGTCAGTCACTTGCAATACTCATCCGTGCATAGAAGACGGATTTTCCTGCTGCGGCGGCGGTCGTTTGGCACTGATAACCACCGTGTGAGGGGGGGGGGTTACAAGCAGGGGTGGCTCACTGCATCGGTCCAGCACTTGTTCTCTTCGTTCCGCCTGCTTATCTCATTCGTAGGCACGTGGCTCATGGGTAAACAGTTCCACGCTCTCCCGGCTGGCTCCGCGCAACAATAGCGTAATGTCCGGTTTTGATAACGCCACAATTATCTCTATTACGCCACGGGTTGCCTGTCCCAGGTGTAGCCTCTTATACAAGACTAACTTGCGCTGTATAAATTCTTCCATTCCTTCGTGCTCTCTCTGCTGTTTGTAATACAGTTGCGCTTTGCCTGTATAGCATCTTCGTCAGTGTCGAACCGAACTAGCAACCTCTCAAAAAACTCTTCCCATGTAACTACATAGTCCCTGACCAAGTTCCACCACGTGGCAGTGGTTCCCTTAACCTGTTGGCAGTAACTTCAGTCCAATCGTCTCTATGCACATGGTGCCTATGCAATCTTTCCTCATAAACATCTAGGAATGTACCTGGGTCTCCTGAGTCATGTCCAGCAAAAGTTGGCAGTAATACATTGCGACCTGGCCCGGTTAAGCCTTGTGGCGTGTACGTAACAACTACTGACAGCGTGGGTTTCACCTCAGGTGTTATCGGAGGCGCGATCTCAGCACAGTTCATCTTACAGCAATCGTCACAGTTTTTAACACCGCCGTGGTAGGTGGTAAACTCCGCAGGCCCTATGCACCGTAAATGCCAGTCTTTCCTACACTGTTGGCACTGCAACCACTTCGTTCCCGCCCCGTCACATCCGGTGTCCGTGCACAGGCGTTGCTCTGACGGCATAGAGGCATTGTCGGGCGTGACTTGACACAAAGGTTGCTCCCACATACTTCCCTCAAACTAGTTATTTTCACTCAATCTCCCACAATGCATGCATCGATCGATCGGCATGTCTCGCGCTTGCGGGTGTCACGGTTGCCGACGTGGATGTCTTGAGGGCTTCTCGCGGTTGATCAGGAGTGGTGCCCGCCATTTTCTCACGGTTGACGCGATGCGGATGAACACACTTGGCGCCACTTGGGAATGCCAATTGTCGCCATCGGGTGAGACACGAGACAAAAGATGACACATGAAACTTGTAATTTGGGCACCAGCGGTGCTTCCCAATCCTGCACAATTGAGACTCACGGTTCTTAGGGATGCTGTGGGTTCTGTGTGTCTGTCTCACCCGTACATACTCACAAACACATAGGCAATACTAAATTTTTACTAAACATCACTTTGAAAATAAGCACTTAATAAAATACACGCGGTTAGGACACTGCCACTACTGAATAAAAGAGGGTAAGTTCACTGTAGACTTGCTTTGGTTATTATTGCTCCTACAGATCAACCTGCCAATGACATTATGATACTCTCGGTCATGAATAACCAATTCCGCTTGGGTGCTCCCCAGCCCGCAATTAATCTAGCACATGCCTAGATGGATGATCTTACCGCGGTGTAAGAAAACACAATCTTCACAAGGGAAGAGGGCCAACAGCCGCTAGGGTGGACTGACGGTTTTTCCTGAAGACAGGACACAATGAATTACAAATGAACCCTTAATGAAAACATGAACACATGTGATTACTTGGCATCACTAATGCAAACTCACCTGGGCTCGCCCGCCAGCACGTGGGTAGCATGTTGATGGCCTGTACACAGAGTCGACTAGGACGGAAGTAATTGCACCATACACAAAATACATAAACCCTCAAAAGATACATGAAATGAGATGGGGCACGAGATGAGTATTCACAATAAACACACACACACATGTGTGAAAATAAGCTTAGGTGGCGCGTATGTCACTGGATAATGTTCGTATAGGACCACGTAGTGCAGGTGGAATTGCAATATTTCTTTGTGAAAATGGTAAATTAAATTCCAACAAAATATTATTCTGGTAGAGAAAATTATTCTCTTTGCAATTACAGTGGTTACAGGCTTGTAGCATGCCTAATGGAGGAAAAATCAAACAAAGTGACCACGTAGTCAAACACAAAAGCAACCATTTACGTGAAAATTACACGGAACCCTGACAAAATTTAACATAGAATCCTGAATAAAATATTGCAAACATGATATTACATAAATAAGCGCTAAAAACGCAATGATAGCGTAGACATAGACTTCGCTTCGGTTAGCCATGTGGTTGTACATTATGTTACCGTAAAATATTCAAACATGAAAATACCCTCAAATACATACATGAAAACAAAGCCCTTAAAATTGCATGCAGCAAATAATACAGAAAATACAATGAAACGCCTTTAGCAGAAGCAGATGGCACTTTATTCAAGTTTCGCGGGTCGCATGACCTCTCCGACATATTTCTCTACCTTCTCCTCAATTAAGTTGAAAATGTCACAAGGGCGAAATAAATTAGTTAAGCGGAAGTATAATGCTGGGGAAATGTCTGGCAAAACGTACGCAAGTAGAGGTTAACCAGTATACTATTGAAATCTACATTAGTGAACAAAAAGTTGTACTGCGTACGTGACAGTGTCTTACCTCACCAGCTCTCCTCAATACGCTCTCCTCCGCAAAAATACGGTATTTGAAAGGTTTCATCATGCTGCAAGTAATGTATGTGTAGAATAAAATAATCATATCTTTATATATAAATTCTTCTGTGCGTGTGTATGTCACTGAACTCCTCCTAAACGGCTAGACCGATTTTGATGAAATTTTTTGTGTGTGTTCAAGTGGATTCGAGAATGGTTTAGATTCACAATTCGGTAAAGAGGGGGAGAGAGAGGGGGAGAGGGGGAGAGAGTGGGGGAGAGAGGGGGACAGAGAGGGGGAGAGATTTAAGACATATGTACAGGACAACGTCTGTCGGGTCCGCTAGTTTCAATATAAAGTGAGAATCATTTTTACACAAAACTTTTAAAACACAAAATTAAAATATATGATATTTCTCACAACAGCAATTAGAAAGCCTGTGTGATGCCACCATAATGGAGATTTAGTCATAATTTGTCACTGATGAACTTACCTGAGTGCAGGCTCTCAGTCAGGGAGGAGGGGGGTGTTTTGTGTGTCTGGACAACCCCTGAAATATTGAACTAAATTGGAAAAAATACTCATGGTAACATTTATAGTGGTCTAGCTATTGCATGCACTTAGAAGTAATAGATAATAGGGTGTTTGACTGGTGTTAAAATGAGAATTCAAGAACTGTATCCAAAAGCGACTGAATGTGGTACTAGGTTGTGCCTTCAGTCACAAATGCACTTGGTGTTGTTAAAGAGAGAGACAACAAATTTGTTCTGATTTAACTATCAAGCAGTGATTGTTTTGTAAAATAACATCACAAAACTACTCCCAGACTCAAAGAAAGCTAGCTTACTTGGGTTGTGTAAAACCGGTTTATAGAACGTCATGAAACTGTAAACACGTTTGTTGAGCTACTTCCAGCCATTGTACCCAGTCTATAAGACCTTTCACAATGTAACAGAACTTTTTCAAGTACAGCATCATCTCTTCTGGCTGCAATAGAAAAGGGAAACTTCATAGAGGGCACTCTTTGTTTGCAAGTATTTAGCCTCTCTCTTCCATTGTCTTCATATTTGCAGAACCCACAGCATGATCTCGCTTCAGCATATATCTTACTGTGAAAACATCCTGAAAATGTTCCAAGTCTAAGGGCTAGCAACAATGATGACCATAAACAATTTTCTGAGATATTCTTAAAATCTGTAACTACAGCAGATAACTTGTTTGGAACTGTTATTGATGTACCGCGACAGCCTAAGAAGCAGACCACAAGGAATAATTATCCCCACAAATCTGTTGAACAGTACTATCTTAGATCTATTTTTCTGCCTTGTGCAGATGGATTTATTGTCAATCTTCAACAGCGATTTTGTCAAAATAAGGACATTTTCTTAGCGCTGGAGGTTCTGTTACCCAAACATGCACACAAAAATTGTGTGAAGGAGTTCAAAATCTAAGCTTCTACTTTGAAGAGCAATCTTCTCAGGCCGAGGTTCAAGCGGAATATGTTTTGTGGTGTTAGAAGTGGAAAGGCAAAAAATCTGACATGCCAATTGGAATTATGTCCATTTTGGATGCATGTAGTAAACATTTCTTCCCAACCATACACCATCTGTTGTGTCTCCTGACAACTTTACCTGTATCAAGAGCTGAGGTCGAGAGGTCATTTTCCTCATTGAAAAGAATTAAGACATATTTAAGAAACTCGATGTGCAGTGAACGATTAACTGGCCTGGCACTCATGTCAATTCACTATCCATTACGTTTCACGGCTGATGACGTTTTAGATGTCATGGACAGAAAACCAAACAGAAGAATTTTGTTATTGTAAAAGTTCTATGAGGTGTTACTACTTTTACATGTACATACAATATTTTTATCATTGATACTGGTGCACCTTTTAAGTATTTGGTAATGTAACACATAGCTTTAAAGTGTTTTATTATTGGGTGTTTAGAATACATTAATAAAGGAACTCATTTTGAGTATATTTTTATTAGTAATATGATTGAACGAAAATGTTTGATTCTTAGGTACGTACGTGTATTTTAATGTTGAATAAACAAATTGTGTGTACATTTTTATAAGTAATATGATTGATGAAAATTGTTATATTCACAGGTATTTTCCTTTAATGTTCAACAGACAAATTTTGTGCATAATGTAATTGAGGGGGCCGCCGGGGCTTGTGCCCCCCCCCCCCACTAAATACATCCAAAAGTTTTGGAAAGTTGATCTTTAAAGATATTACGATGTCTGCCAGCTATTATTTCCTCCCCTGGTGTATTACAAGTCCAAAACTTGTGTTCTACTTCTATATGCCATTCCTGATGAAATTACAAAGTCTGTTGAACTATGTAACTGTCATAAAAATTTTTAAATTAAAAAATCTACAGGGTGGTTTCTGAGGGTGTGGAATATGGTGTGAAATGCCCTGCAGTTATGTGATCCATATTTAGTGGATGCACAGGAAACATCGTTTTCATCTTTCTCTTCTTCAAATACAGCAACACTGCTCAGTCACCGGTATGATTACAGGCTAAGCCATAAAATATTTTCTTTCAACTTATGTTTCATGAGAAACCTGCAGCTGCAGTTGGTGTGCATTACTCAGTTACAAGTTTATGACAATTATAAAGAGAATAGTTGCCAAGTAGAGAGAGAGATAACCTGTTGACGGTCTCGCCATAGCGAGCAGTCAGAAATTTTGCCAACTCCACCCGGTAATCCCACAGACCAGCTGTTGGCCCATACTGGAACAAGTAGGCGTTCTCCTGCTCCTTCTCCTGAAAAGCCAATCAAAATTAATGTTAGTATTACATTTTCCTTGTATGGTAAAAATTACTGTTTGAATTAAAAAATAGTTATTTACACACTGTAGTCACCAAAGCACACTCAAATTCTACAGAGTGAAGTCTCTTTATTACAAACCTCAATGGACCTGAATTTTTTCAGTTTGTAATAATGAGATTTGTACTAACAAGGTTTCAATGCATTAAAAAAAATAGCTTTGAGCTAAGAGTTATTGTGGATGGTGCCATGATCAGATGCATCCTGGCAATGAGCAGACATCAAGCACACTTTAGCTGGTTTTTTTTTGTCACACGTAAGGACTTGGAGATGCTTCAAGAGCACTTTTTTATTACCACATGCTAAAGTGACTTCAGTGTTTGTAACATGAAATGTAAGTAGTATCTCTTGCAATCTCTCAGAATTTTTGGATGCACCACAAAGGATCAACAGATGAGAATTGGTTGCATTTGTACCCCTACCAACTGCAGGCCGTCTGTCATTGTAAGCCGTCTTGTATGCCATTTACAACTTTCTGTCAGCATTTCAGGTAATGTGTGGGTCCTAACTTCATGCATTCTTTCTTCTCTTCTGCTATGCAAACTTGCATGCCTTCCATTATACCCGTGGGTATAACAGAAGGTAGCAGAAAATAGGTTATATATCTCATTAACATGTAAGGCGTATAGAGAAAACTGCAAACATACAAATAAATCAAACTACTTAAAATATTCAGCTAACATGCTGGAAATACTTCAAGATTGTCAGCTTAAAAATGTAATTTATGATAGGTAAAGAAAACTTACGTCAGCAATAAATTCCTCACAAAACACAGTTACTACAGTTCCACTGAAGTGTCAAAAGTTTGTTCAAGAGTCTAAATTTTTCATTATCAATATTAACTTGATTTAAATACCAAATCACTTAAAAAATAATAGCCACAATGATATATTTTTTATCTAAAATATAACCCTTTTAACTTACAATAATAATTTTGTACAAATTTCAAAAGATTATTTTAACACAAAATTTGGGTTCACCAGGAGTGTTCCTTACAGAAGTGGTTAGTTACACTTACTTAGAAACCCAACACTTGGGTTCACCTGCAGTAAGGTTTTATCCTACTCAGGTTGAGAAGCTCAATGCTTTTAGTTTGGCAACTAGAAATTTTACACCACCTGGTACCACTATTGTCGCATGTGTCCCACATTTTTCTGATTTATATGTAAGTAAATGGGACAATTTTCCATTTTCATAAAATTAATATAATTGTGTAAAATCTTCCAATTTGTATTGTGTTAGAACCTATATCAAGAACAAACTATGTTCTTCGCACCAGAATGTGAATATAACGAAATACGTCCACATGTTTAATATTCTGTCATGAAACTGGATTTAGCAAAACATTGGTTTACACCAATACTTTATTTAAATATGACAACTGAATTGAAAATAAAAATAGTGAAATGGTTAAAAATATAATTTTTATGAATTTCCTGCAAAGTGTACTAGAGGGAAAGGAGCAAAGTAAGTTTCTTTTAATCACAGCTATATTTATTTCATGCCTAAATTTGTAAGATTTTATCCATTCGAATAAGCTTCCTTATGAACTCTCAATGTCAAACACAGTTGTATTTTTGTTGTTTGTTCTTGGAAACACCATTGAAGAGTGTAAATAATAGTTACAAAATACACTTGATATTTTTAATTTTGGCTGGGGCAAGTATATATCACAAAATAGTTTGCAGGCTTTCGTGGCCATTGTCTTCAATTTCTAGGCTTCAGAAAGCAGAATATATAAGAGCATCTTCCTTCGACTGTCCTCAATTGGTCAGGTATTGTTCCCTAATGATGGCAGCTGCAACGACTGCCGAAACGTTGGAGAAGATATCCATGACACAGGTCAGACCCAGAAGCCTAGAAATTATATATCACAATTTGAGCCAAACAAATTTTATGCCAAAAATATAGAATTTTGCCATTTACAGCCAGCTTAAAAGTGATCTCTTTGAAACACCAACACACCTAGTGGTGGAAATTTTCCTTATGCCAAACTCTTCCACAAGATATTTCATTTTGTTCCTAATCCAAGTAGAATAAAAACCTTACCTGTGGCACGGGTTTAACTTCCCACTATATTTAACTTTTAATTTTATTTCAAAGTTAAAATCGAAATGTGAGCCAACAACAGAACAAATTTCCAAGAAACATTCTTTATGACATACTAATAACATGAACAATTATTTTGAGTTGTAACCAAATATAGTACATTTACCCAATTAAAAAATATTTTTAACAAAAAAAAAACTATTTATTTATAATTTATACATTCTGTTTTAACATATTTATTTTTGACAAGTCAATTTCCACCATTATTATACTTTTTTTCAGTTTATTACTTCACATCACAATGAAAAAGGATTCAATAAGCTAAAAATTTAGAAATTAATTTCAGAATCTTGAACGTCTTTAAGAGTAATGGGTCACAAAAGTAGTATATTTACAACCTCCTAATAGAGTATAACCCCTTTTTACACCACTCAAGGGATCCACTAAAAATGATGAAAAAAGATGCTACAGTGTAAAATGTGGGAAATGCAGTAAAGTGTTTCAAATTTAATGAAGTTGTAATAAATCACCATTGATATAACATTAATACCATTCACAAACCTTTTTTTACAAAAAAAACTGCAGAACAAGGAAGGCTCTACAAATAATATAATCTAATATATTTACTAATTGATTTTTTTAAATATTTATATCAAAAAGAATGTATGTAGCATTGGCAAATATTGAAGACAGAACAAATAAACTGACAAATATAAGCATTCTTACATACTTTACCTAGACCTTTCTTGAATACTTCTGTCGCAGCTTGGAACTTTCATAATAAAGCACATAAAAATAAGAATCAAGGTAATACAAATTTAGAATGAACTAATGCACTAAAACAGTTCACACCTTCCATTTAATTAGGCTTTGAAAATAAGTCTGAGATTTTTGTCTGCTTCACCTGCTGACTACGAGTTCATGTGTTCATTAATTTTGCTACGTATTTTACTGGAGAACCCAGCACTTTCTGTTTGTTCCTACAAGTACTTATGTCCACATAAGAAATTATCAATATGTAATATGATTTTAACAAATTATCTTGCAGCATGAAATGTGCACACAAGTGAAGTAGGTGTATCAACTGTGAGGACATACTTCTTCAGTATTCAAATGTGAGGACAGTATTCTTGATGACCTGAATGTCCTTAACAAAAAAATTGAACACTTTAGCAGTCAAAATATGCCACCCTTTTACTCCTACCTCCATGAGAATAAAGAAGTGAGCAACAATATTTAAAGTATTTTGTTCACGGTGTTAACATAAAGAAAAAGTGTAAATAACGGGAAACAAAAATATTATGTATTGTAATTAGCAGGAAAGATGTACATAGAATCAAATGGAGATAAAAACAGGACTGAAAATAAATTGTGTAGTTTGCGGAAAAATGTAAAAAGCGGTAGGGCCTAATCAAAAAAAGGGGTTCTATTGTAATTTGCTGTTAGGGTCGGTTTCTCAGAAGAAATAATGAATCCACACTAAAATAACAATTTTTTTTGTTAAATTAATATTGTATGTAAAGACCAAGGTATTATTTACAAATATGCTTCTAGTAGAATGGTACAGTATTTCTAGAATTTTTATGGTCCAATACTTGTTTATAAACAATATCAGTTATGATGTTAAAATATAAAAAATTGTATAAGTATTATGTCATTTCTGAGTACACCTTGGTCAGTAAGGATTTTTCTGTGATATTGCGACACATGCTAGTGTTAATATGAATTTAAAATACATTTATTTGTTTTGACTCATGACCCCCTAATAACAAACATCTTCCGCCGCTCCTGTATTCACTGCCTTTATTATTCTTGGAGCACTAGTTGAAAATAATCAAGATAATATTTCTTATTTTCCATCAGTGATCCACGAATAATAAAGGCAGTGAATTCCTAACCATGTAAGAAAAAATTTAAAATTATTTACATTTTGTTATGGCAATTTTGGGAAAACCTCTGAAAAACTTAGGCTATGACAAAAATCTGGTAAATATACTATGTTCATGCACCATTCCTCTTAAACTACATATCTGTCAAGATAAGAAAATAAACTGTTAAAAATCTCTCCTTTGTTGACTTAGTACATGTAGAGTAGCTCTTACCATTCTGTGTGCAGTTGCCTGCAAGAAAATACTGATGCATTTTTTGAGCAGATCTGGTCCAGGAGCACCTGCACTCAGATTCACAACATCCTGGTTGTAAACATTCAGGACATCTTTGTGATCAAACAAGTGGTTCTGACGAGTGTCCTCAATCTCGTGTGTTGTGTAAGCTGCCATCTACAAAGAATTGATATAAAATGATTAATAAATAACTAGCATGCACAACTCTGGGCTACTTGAGATTTTCTAAGCCATGTTACACAGCATTTGCTCTCTTGAACTCTGTTATCAGTGATATGGCTCTATTGCCCTATTTTTAAATCCTGGTGCTACAAATCTTAAATCTTTTATGACTGAAGTGCAAAACTGGCATCTTCCTGAGTAAATACAATCCTTTAATACAAGTACAGCATGTCAAACATGCATCTAATAATTACTCCAAGAGTTTAACACGCAGACTTTGCATCTTAATATTATTTCATTCCATATAAAAATTAATGATTTTTTATTGTATACAATCTTATTTTACGCAGGAAATTAAATTAATAAATGCCATCAACAGCACAAGTACACAACATAAGAGGCAATAAAAAATATTTTGGTACTGCAATGTTTTAAAAAATTTAATCAGTTACAATCACAATAAAATAAAAAAGCCACACGAAACGTTATTAAAAGAAACTGGAAAAAGTATCAAGCATGATTTAGGATTAAACATGTTACAATCAGAAGAACTTATCATTACAGTGAGTAAAGGAATTGCATTGGCTTTAAATACTATTTCTACAACTATAGGTGACTGACTGAATTTAAATAATAAAATGCCTAGCTAATGCATTAAGAGTATCTTAAAAGAAAAACTATTTCAAATAACAAGTTTGTTTTCTTATCCCCCACAACAGACAGAACAGAAAATCATAAATATTGTAACTAAATTAAAAAATTCGGGCACCATGGATTAATGCTCTGGGACGGGTGCATATGGGTTTTGGGGGGTGGTGCCCAAAAGGTGGGAATGAATATTAAGGTGAAGGTAACCCGACTTAGGCGCCAGACACCATCGACAGGCAATGTCGTGATAATGATGCTGGTGTTCTAAGGGTCATGAGGTCGTACTCAGAACGTACACCATTCTCTCTGTGATAGAATATTGTTGAGTTGTCACAAAGATGAAAGTAAGGTCATGCTCCCCTCTCACTTGATACTTACGCTATGTATTTTGTGGGCCTATTCAGGCTGACCCACATGCCTTAAAAAGATGTTAATTGATATTTTCATTAACTGCATGCAAGGTTTCATTACCGGATAAACGTCTGAAAGGTGGGTTGTGGGGGTCGTGTGCCCCTAAATGCCAAGAAGGCAATGCGTAGAAATTAAAACACACAGTTCGCTAACACACACACATTTTTCTTTACACATTACACTAAATTCAGATTGTTGCAACACTGAATTACTCTTGACCACTTGTGCCAGCCAGGTAGGCTTAGCTGCTAAAAGCACATGAACGTGACATGAACAATTAGTTGTAAAATTATGCTTCCCTGGGCGATACTATTTCCAGGGAAGGAGGGGTGGCATCTCCAGGTATGATTAAACAAAGGCTCTGGTCAAAATTAAGCAGTAGAATGGAAAACACATCTACATTAGGGGGTGACCATTGAGGTCCTCAGAGCCAATGAGGGTGATTGAAGTGAATATGGAGCGGCGGGGGAAATGGGAGATCCCCGAGAAAACCCAATGACCAACAGCATAGTCCGGCACGAATCCCAGTTGTGAAAATCCGCCTTGGTACGAGGCGAGCGTGCTAATCACTTGGCCACCATAGCCCCAAAAAATGCTTCGGAATAGGTTATTTATTGATAGGGTGACAAACACAATAATGTCAAAATTCCACAAGCCCGTAGTTTACAACTTTGTCACATGCAGCGCTGTTACAAACCGTTCGAAACCATCCACCCCCAAAACCCTGATCAGGGATGTTGTGATACCATGAAAGTACCGATACTGGGATCGAAAGAGGAATTGATAGAATGGTATCAATACTCATATTGATACAAATATCACAAAAAGTATAGATACTGGTATCACACTACCAGTAAAAAAAATTTTTTTAAATTAGTTTTGTCAGTCTTATATTTTTCATTAAATATTTTTATATTTGTACACACCTATTTATATTTTTAATAATCCATACTGTGATATCTGATTTTGCACCTAATTGACAGTCGCATTGGCACGGACTAATGTTTACATCATTTAATGTTTTGTTTGGTATTGTGCATATAAATTTACTGTAATTATTATTATATGCTTAATTGAAAATATGGTCTGTATGTTAATTATTTTGTGTCATTTGTAATTTTCAAAAGCAGCATGTTTTATTTTGTGTTTTCACAGTATTGTTAAATTTCAGTAATTTTTATGATTCATGTAAGTTGGCAGCTGCATGTGACATCACTGGATGAGAGAGTTTTTTGAATATACTTTAGAGATAAGCCCTATAGCAGTAAGATTATTTTGAATTTGGAACTTTGAATGAAAATTTGATTATAGTGAACGGACCTGGTCTCCGTATTGAACGTGATATGTCATCGTACTGGGTAGCCAGGGCTGCTCGCCCACAGTTTTGAATCCTTTAATTATGCTGTATATGGACAGCCTTGAAGTGTGAATTGGTACTCAATTGAAGAATTAAAGCCACCGGAGTACACAGGAGCTCAATGAAGAGGGTTATTGAGTACTTATTGGTTTTAATCTGCAAGATATACAGTACATGTGTCAGACTAATTAGTCATTAGCCATATGCTTCTGAGGTGAAGCTGAGACCTGTGATATGGCTTTAATGATGATGCAATCAGACCTCCTGTTATAGTCTCACAGAAACCCAAAGAAAAAGTTTCTCTTGTATCTAACCAACTATTTTGATTTAAGCCAGGCAAGAACATTAACAAGTTTTATGCGACACTTTAATTATGGTAGCATTGAACTTTGTACAAGAACACTATAGTTTTGCACAGATTAGGACATGTAACTGCCAGCTACCTTATTACTCAATATGATTAGTATTTTAAGAGTTAATTTTAATTAATTACCTATGATGCTTTTAATATCATTTGAATATTATTCTGATTTGAAACCAATGATTAATGAAAAGAGTTGGCCATTAAAGGTATTCTTCAGCAATGGATATTTGTTCCTTGTAGCTTTGTTGGTAGTATAAGAGATCTTCATGTTTTCAGTATCAGTGCCTTTTTCATGTGTGTTACAGGAAATTGCCCTTTATTCAGTGCCCAGAACTTCCAGTCATAAAGGGCAAGACCTTACACATATGTGTTCCTCGCTGTGACACAAGACACATGATCTGCATATTCAATCACACATTAATCCACTGATATTCACCAGTTCATTTCAGTGGTACGTAACATGGAGATATTTGTCTATTCGCTGTTGTCGTCCTATATACATTTCAATAACTAGATCATTTTCTCATTTCGAGGTCTCTACAGAACTTTTTTTTCCATTTCTGATATTTGCTTTGAAAAAATTCAGAGAACAACACTTATTAATATTAGTTATATTTGGACATCGTTCTAATTAGAGAACAATAAAAATACTTGTGTGTGCTGCTTTTCAAATTATTATTTTATGGAGTAAAGCACATCTTTATGTTTTTGGGGCACTATGATTGAAAGGGTTCAAAATAAACAGCTAGAACTAATTCCGAAAAAAAAAAGTATCTGTACCGAAACTTTTACTGATATGATACTGTAAAGTATAGAATTTAAAGTATTGATTCTAAAATACCCAGTATCGAAAGGAAAGTAAGGGAGGGTAGTACACAGTAAGACAAAAATTACACTTTTCATCGAAAAAAATTGAATCTTTTGTAAATGTTCTGAGTTTGCTTTGGAGTAAGAAAAGTGTTATATTGTGTATGCTTTGTAGTAAAGAAACTTGTAATACCAATGTAAAATTATAAATAGTATCACTTTTAAAAATACTTGTTTTTTGTCTCACTGTGTAGCATGTAGATATTTTCAGTTATTAATTTGTTAAATGTAGCTTTGTAATTTGAAAAAGTCTTTGTAAATACATATCTAGTGTATTCAGAGCTGTAAAAAGAACATAGCCTACAGTAAATTTTAGGAGTTTTCTTATAAACCACTCGGCTAATGGCAACCATTCTTAAAAAACATGTCCACCTTAACTAACGGCTAAATGAGACAACACAGGTTCACTGTTGAAACATCAGGTACGTCAACAGAAGCTATATCAGGAACATCTGGCCACACAAATATATATTTCTTACTTCATCTCAAGTATGACACTTGAAAGTCATGTTGATCATCTTGTTTCCTTAATATTTTTGCAGCAAAAAAAATATCTTTTGGAAAAAGGACCAAAACAAATTCATCAACAAGAGGTTCTCTTTCTATCTCTTTGAACTTTTCAAATGATTCTTCCCCCATCAGATGAATCATGCAGATATATGTCATCAACCTTATCTTCTTCTTTTTCAGAATGTCTTTCTCTTTCAGTCAATGTTGAAAACACATTTCAAGCAACTTTCCTTTTTGGCACATATTTCTCCTTTTGTTTACCATCACTTTCTACAATCGCAACCCTTTCAGGGGTGTCTGTAAGTATGAGGCTTCTTCCTGGCTTACTGCATCTTTGAGGGTTTTTCTTAGGACCAGTTTTAGGAAAGTCTCTAAATTCTTATGGAGAGATATTATTACTTCCAGCTGTTATTTCTTCGACCTCTTGCATAGACTTGGTTCTTATAACTACAACTTCATTGATTGTTATTTCTTCGACAACTTGCATAGACCTGGTGCTTGTACCTGCAACTTCATTGGTTGTTAGTTCTTCGCCATCTTGCATAGACCTGTTGCTTGTAGGTCTACCTGTAACTTCATTAGTTATCTCTTCAAAGTTTGGTGATTTCACAAGTTGATCCTTGTTTACAACTTTCAGGTTGTTCTGGTCGATTAGTGATGGCAGAAAATCTGCATTTGTAAAGATCGACTTGTTGAAAGGGACAATCCCAACTCTCCTGAATACTAAAACAATATATATTGGCATCATTGCGTTCACGTCAGCTTCCTCTGCACATTCAGCAACTTGATAAATTATTATTGGAGTGCCAGGGTGTTTTAACATCCACATATCCACAGCTGCATCATAATAGCCTTTAAATTGTGCAAAAACTGTTAGGTATAATGGTTGCAATTTGTTGCTAGTGTGGGAAGACAACATCAACATGGTAATTCCAGCTTCTTTGGCCATTTCTAACACCCTGAGTGAAAAGTGACTCATGGTTGTCACAAATCAGTATTGATGAGTTTTCCTTTAACTATTTGTATTCTTGATGAAATGTTGCATCACGAATGGAAACAGTTCGCCAGTCATCCAACCAGATTGGCTAGCTAGCCCTAAGAATCCAATATGTGTACCATTCAACATGTGAGACTTGAAATATTTTCTTAGAAAAACAAATACAGGCAGTATAAATGTTCCTACAGTACATACTGCGGCAACAACTGTCACAAATTTTCCCCCCTTCCCCCACTAGTGCACTGGTTCACCTACTTAACTCCTTTTTGGGCTATAATGTTTTTAGGCTTTTGAACAGTCGTACAGCCTGTCTCATCAATATTGTAAACACGAGCCCCATCACCTCTGTGGAAGTCGGCTGAATACTGTCTCCAAATTGTCAAGAAAAATATTCATGTTGTGCCTATTAAACAACTTTAATCTAGAAATACTACAGCCTTCTGGTTTCCTAATGTTTAGATTCCTGTTGCAATGCAAAAAGCCCCGGATCAGCTCAAGTCGTGCAAGTTATGTTGTTTCCCATGATTGAGGCATTTTGATGTTGCTTCTGGCAGCCATTTCATACATTAGCTGTCTTAACGAAGTAGTTGACATTCCATAACACATTTTGCTGCACATGCTAATATAGTCAGCTAAATCTTCTTCCAGTTTCTCTGTGAACAATTTTCTGATATAACTAGGTTCATTCCCACAATTTCACTTGGTAGAGAATTCTTCTTCTTTCTAACATAACTGGACTGAAGTAAGTTAGCTCAATCCTCCGGCCCTATGCCGCTTCCCGGATGGCTCATACGCCCGACACTTGGTACAAAAATGACACATGTGCTTGGTGGACAATAACCCTGCACACCTTGAATTCCGGATTGTTTTTCTCCAAGTTGATACAACCTACCAATATGGCTGCTATATATAAATGTCCCCAAAAGTGTCACCTATTGTTTTATAATTTTTTTGTAGGGCAATATATTTTGGATAGTGCTGCCGTGGAAACTCAGATTTATTACAACATCTTAACTTGCCTAGGTAGGTTTAAAAAACACATCTACAAACTTGATGTGGTAATTTGAAGTATTTTTCGGAGTAAGAATAATTTATGCTTCGTTTAGCAAAAAGCAACACACCATGTCATGGCTCGTCACGTCTGCCAACTTCACTTGGCAACTGCCCTGCTATCATACCTAAATATATTAAAATAAGTATTCAAACATTAAAATCTCTTTTCAGTTGTAAATAACAGAATTCAAAAATCATTATTTTGCTGTAATAAGTATGAAATACGTTACAATTAAAAACATGTATGATACCAGGAGCGAAGAGAGAGAGAGGAGAGAGAGAGAGAGAGAGAGAGAGAGAGAGGAGAGAGAGAGAGAGAGAGAGAGAGAGAGAGAGAGAGAGAGAGAGAGAGAGAGAGAGAGAGAGAGAGAGAGAGAGAGAGAGAGAGAGAGAGAGAGAGAGAGAGAGAGAGAGAGAGAGAGAGAGAGAGAGAGAGAGAGAGAGAGAGAGAGAGAGAGAGGGAGAGAGAGAGAGAGAGAGAGAGAGAGAGAGAGAGAGAGAGAGAGAGAGAGAGAGGAGAGAGAAGAGAGAGAGAGGCCTCGCCCAGCAAACTTGGTTTCAGTGCCATCTCGCTTAATAAAACAATACCGTACCATTATTGCCTACTCACAATATTTTCCACTGTTATTTTAAACTGTGTAAAAATGAGCTACGTTGTGATTGGGACTACCTAATTAATTTAATATTTCAATAGGCACAGTTTAATTTACAAATAGTATACTAAAAAACGAGGTTAAAATAATATTTTAATTGTGAACTATTTCTCACCAGTCGTTGCCAACACTTCGCTGCTCTCACTGTTGTTAATTCATATTTAAAAAGAAATAAATATTACAAGTTATTGAAGATATTAAGGTAAAGTTTCATTTATTTAATAATACAGTACTCTAAAGTTAACCACATTGTTATATATATGTGGAATACAGGTTACTGAAAAAACAGGTTGACATATGCCTAGAATGTTTTTTCAAAAGTTGATTTTCATAAGTCACTTCCAATCTGGAATTGACTGTAGTTCATTTCATTGATTAAGTAACGTGTTTTACTTATTTTCAGTGGCGTTAAGTTACTTCAAGCATGATAGATATTAATATTACTCTTCAGCTGTGAAATAAATGTGTCTGGATAAGTGAAAAAATTAAAGCATTTTACTCTGTATAAAAACCACATAGCAATAGAACAATATAATAATGTAGTTTCTTTTTCTGGCCCAAATTTCAAACATAACCCCAGTGGTACACACTGACACACATGGGCGTCGACCTGTGTCAACTTCAAGGATGAAGGGGGAGGGGGGTAGTGAAATACTAGGTCAATTAGTTTATTGTCGACTGCAGGTTACACACACACACACACACACATACACACACACACACACACACAGAGACACACACACACACACACACACACACAGTAGATTTATACATACACATATGTGTGTGTGACAAATGATTTATAAGAGATGCATACAAATTTAATTGAGTAATCATTTTAATTCTTAAATTTCTGATAATACAAGGTTTAAAATTTCTTAAAATGTTTTATTTACACACACACACTCAATTTAAACCAAGCGATCTTCTAAACGTCGTTATGGGGTAGAGAGTCTGGCAACAGCGCATGCTATCTGCACTGGTAAGTAGCTACTGTGCTGCAATATGCATTGAATTTAGTCTCATACTTTTTATCACCAAAACCACAGTCTCATAAATTTTGTGTGTCTGGCTGTTTGTGGTATGAAAAACATTTTCAGTTCCTAATGGAAAGGTGGTAATGGTGCTTTGTTTAAGCATAGACATGATGCCCTTAAATTAATGCTTCATGGATTATGTTTCTCGGCATGTATACTGTACTTCAATTACGGCGTATGTTTTATTTCGTACTTATAACTGTGTTAATTACAATAAAGGGCTACAACACATTTTAATACAAGCGGTGTTGTAAGTAAAAATATCTCCCTAGGTGCCAACATATGAATTTGCATTACTTTTCATTTAGTTTTTTAATTAATGGTGCCAACATTAATAAGCAAGCTTGTAAAAATTAAAAAATTGTTCACTTTTATGAAAGACGATGCAAAATGTAATGTACATCGCAGTGTACAGCATTGAAAGTACAAGTTGACCCCACATTTTAAGAGAAAATCTTAGCCTAATACTGCACAGAAAACATAATTGAATACTGTTAGTTCTACTCATTTCTCTGAATGTGAATTTTCATTAAGTAAGTCATAGCCAATATAAGCACGTAAAACATAGTTACCATAATCTATTGCCATAATATTTATTTAAATTAATTTTTCGTAATAGAGCAAGCAACTAAAAATTTATACATTCATAATTCACAGACACATCTGCATTTTCTACTTATGTTAATACAATATGATAATATATTAATATACTAGCTGTTACCCACGGCTCCATCCGCGTGAAAAATTCAAACCTTAATTATAATGACCAAGTGAGCTATCTTAATTGTTCTTCTTATTACTCTAATATTCTGGTTTAGCACATAGGGTACTTTATCCCAGAATAAAACGCAGACCAACAACCAGCACCTACTCAAACGGTTGGTGGCATATTTTACACATTCCCTACGAAACTTTTCTTTTTTCCAGGATGAAAAGTAACCTACGTGCTAATACAGAATATAATCTACCCCTGTACCAAATTTCATCCAAATCTGTTGATCCGTTATGACGTGATTGAGTAGGCCTAACAAACATACAAACTTTTGCATTTGTAATATTATTAAGATAATTGACGTGCTTACTATTTATATCTTCACATTCCTGAAAGAATGATGTAATATTCTGGCACCTTCTTGCTGCACTCTTAAATTAATCTGTATGCCTCATTGCGAGCCAAGAAAAAAAAATACATACATGCACTCGCAATTAGGCTACCGCCCGGTGGTGAACTCTCTCACCTCTCCTTCACCCAACCAACTCCTTTTCCACTCCCTTCCTGAACTTACCAACCCCTCTCACAGATACCAATTCCTCCCTCAACACATTCCACTCCATCACAGACCTCACAAGCATGGACTGCCTACCCCACTCCATTCTCCTCCACACCCTCTGAAGCTTCTCACTGTTGTTTCCCCTTCCTCTAAATACCCCTTTACTTAGCTTGCAGTGTAGCCCTCCCCATCCTCCCTACATCCTGACTAGCCATTCAACTTTCCTCCTATCCTTCAATGAGCTCCACCCCATTTCTTTCATCATCACTGATGGTCTATAGTTCCCTTCTTCCTCATCATCCTGCCCCTGCCTTCTCCAATGTAGGTACATTGCAACCAATTTATTATATTTGACGGCATCCAGTATGTACTGGTACCTAAGAAAGAAACAAGCATAATTATAAATTATTAAATGCTGATGTGCAAAGTACTGTCCCTCCCATTCAGAAACCAGATCAATGATGTGATTGTAGAGAATTATATTAATTGTTACAATCACTTTTTATTAATTAAACAGTGTACGTGACTTTACCCAAATATAATTGAAGAAACGACGTTCCTATCCTCCCTTCCTAGACGGCGGCTGCCTTCCACCAAAGTGATCCGTCTGTTTCCCTGTGAGGTTACTCACAAATTTTCACATGGATTGATGCTGCTAGCTGGCATGTTTTCTCTAGATTTTCCTGTTTTCCACACCCTTGCATTTCAGTGCTGCTCCATATCTACCATACTTCACCCTCATTGGCTCTCTACACCTTGGTTGTTACAACCCACCTAAACCTCTCTCAATTCCTCCCTTCTTAAGGTGACGGAGACCGTGGTGGTGTAGCAGCAAGATTAGGCCTACTCGCTGTTTCACGCACACCTCATTCTAAATACCCATGATTCATCATCAATATTAAAATAAGCTTATCTCCAATTAGTTGCCCTCAAAATTAGCATTTCAAAAAACCTTAAGAAGGGTGAAATAGCATTTACAGAAAATAACGAGACGTTTTTCACTTTTGCAGATGGTGTAGTTGCAGGAAAAGATTGGCTTTATCTAGGTTTTCTTTATTTTAACTACCCTTGGAAAACGATAAAATGTAAGGAGTTGTCATTTACAGTAATGATTACAGCCTACCATTAAATAAATCACCATCTAAACACACAAGTAAATGTTATTTATTTGACTTAACATCTTGTCGACAGCAGGTTCATTAGAGAATGGTACAAGGACACAAGTAAAGAATTGGTGATTAAATTTATTAACGAGTCACCCCAGAAATTGCATGGAGCAAGTTCGAGAAATCATGGAAATTTCAAATCAGGAAGGCTACATTCAATAGCCATTTAAAAGATGAGAACTGATTTGGTTGTATATTCTTGTGTTGGTAAACAGCTGATTTCTTGTTTGTCACCAACTGCTGGCTTAGGGAGAAATCAATTCTAAGAAAAACGTTCTTAGGTGTAGCCTTGTATTGGTTTACGAGGCGATTAGCAATAGCACATACGTAAAGGGAATGTTTAATAAAGGGCAACTGTTCCATCTCTAGTTAGTATGCATCTTGTTTTTTTTTTCTGGTTTTTTTTTTGTTTGTAGGAATGTGTATGTAAATTGTATATATTTCTCACTATTAAGTATGTGTATTAGGCTTACTTCTCAGCTGTATTTTTTTTTTACTTTTTTTTTCAGTCTTTGTCCATCATCTTAATGTCGTAGTAATTTTATTTTTTAAAGATACCCATACGAGCTGTGCTCAAGGGGATTCACAATAATGTATATCCTGCTATAACTTGGAACGTACTAAAGGTTATGTTGTAACATGTTTGGATCAGTTTTTCACGTTTGTTTACATTCGATACACACATATATACATACACTCACAATTACGCTACCACCCGGTGGCGAGCTCTCTCACCTCTCCTTCACCCAACCAACTCCTTTTCCACTCCCTTCCTGAACTTACCAACCCCTCTCACAGATCCCAATTCCTCCCTCAACACATTCCACTCCCTCACAGACCTCACAAGCATGGACTGCCTACCCCGCTCCGTTCTCCTCCACACCCTCTGAAGCTTCTCACTGTTGTTTCCTCTTCCTCTAAACACCCCCTTACTTAGCTTGCAGTGTAGACCTCCCCATCCTCCCTCTTCATTCACCACCCTGTACATCCTGGCTAACCGTCCAACTTTCCTCCTGTCCTTCAATGAGCTCCACCCCATTTCTTTCATCCTCACTGATGGCCTATAGTTCCCTTCTTCCTCACCATCTTTCCCCTGCCTTATTCACCTATATTGCTGCCTTTCTTTGCACCTTTTCCAGTTCTCGCACCTCCTCCTCCACATACGGGTCCCATACTGCTGCAGCATATTCTACAATTAGCCGTACCATTGTGCCATACACATTCTGCTTCACCTCACAGCTGAGTCCATTCAGCACCCTTCCCAGCATACCCAGAGCCTTTTTTCCCTTTGCAACCACCCTCTCTACCTATTTTTTCCACCTGAGGTCTCCCTGCAGTACAATCCCTAGATACTTATATTCTGCTGCTTCTTCTCTCTCGTCCCTCCCATCTGTACATGTCCCTCCTTATCATCTTCTTCCTTGTGAACCTCACTACCTTAGTTTCTTCTTACATTTATCATTTTATTTTTTTTGGTCCACAACCATATCTTATCAATGCCTGCCAGCAAAAATCCCCCCCCCCCTTTTTTTTGCATACACAACACAATTGTCTGCAAACAGCACGCTTCCCTGTGGTACCCCTGACGTAACCTCCTCTTCCTCCGATATTGCCTCCGCCACTTTCACCCTATGCCTTAGTCCCCTGAGGAAGTCCCCTATCCATTCCACCCTCCTGTCCGGTATAAGTGAAAGTTTGTAGAGTGAACAGGGTTCGGGGGGTGTTTAGTAAGTTTAAGATGAGGGAGTGGGAGATGGACAAGGTAATTAGGGATTTGAAGAGCAGTAAGGCAGGGTATCCAGATGGGATAGGAAACGCAGCACTAAAGTTCGGTGGCAGGGAGTTGGTGAAATATTTAGAGGTGCAGTTTAAAAAGTCCTTAGGAGAAGGTAAGTTACCACAAGATAGGAAGGATGCTATGGTGGTACCTATACACAAGCAGGGAGAGGATAGTGGGAGGCCTGGCAGCTACAGACCAGTGAGTCTCACATCAAGTACGGGGAAAGTAATGGACAGACTGGTGGTGCAGTATGTGGTTAGGGTTATGCACAATAGGAATTGGTTGGAGGAGTCCCAACATGGTTTCAGGAGGGGATACTAATGAGACTCGGCTGGCTGGGTTATTAGAGGATCTGGTGCAGGTAGTTGATGAGGGGAAGCAGGTGGATGCCTGCTTCATAGATTTTGAGAAGGTATTTGATAAGGTGCCCCGAACCCTGTTCACTCTACGAACGCTGCTTCTAAGAAGCCATAACATAAACACGGAGCAGGTGTTATTACAGGTTCAGAAAGCATTGAAAGAGGTGGGATTGGTGTGCAACGGAATTAATTTGTCTTTCAAAGTAGACTTAAATACCGCTGAAAATCTAGACCATGTTTATCTTCGGCACGATAGCCATTTAGAATCAAAACTTTCGCGGTAAAAAATTAAGCATTTAGTGAACCTGGTGTTCGTAAAATCCCTCCATCAGTGTACACCGGTCTATCAACCGCTGATGGCCACCGATGAATTTTCGAATACGCGGCATGTTATTAAAAGTAAAAAATTAGTTGGGTACCTCCAGTATGGCCGCTCACTTGTAACGCACTAGCAGACGACTTCAACAGCGTATACCAAATAACATAATTTCCTGATAAATTATATAAATGATGTCTCTGTGTACTACCCTCCCATATCGATACCAGTATAGTCGGTTAACGACTGGAATACACTTTTGAACATTTAGGCCAGCCTACAATTGATTTAGCACAATACAGCACCTGCAATAGCACAGAACACGCGAACAGCTCGAATGTATCTATTTATCTATCTATATAATCTAAAGCCTGCAAAAGCGCATGGCCTTGGATTAACCGTACAGCCATACAACCATTTAATTCCTTATACAAGAAATGTCAAATCAATGATTTGAAGGTCCATTAAACTCACAGAAAAGCCAAACAGCAAAAACTCATAGCGACGCCGGGGTTCGAAAATACTAACCGTACACGACGGCCAAGATAACTAGACGGCGCATACTAAACTACTCTGCTCGAATCAGTATGGCTAGTATCGTAATGGTACTACCTCTCCATGAGGTGACGTCACGCGGCAGACCACAACATGACTTGCTAAAAGTGCGGGAAGCCGGAGTGACCCCTAACCCCCTCAAAAACTATACGACCAATACTACATTTCTCTGCTCGAATCTAGATGTATTAATTTCGTTTTCTAGGCGTAAACTACTCATCCAGGTTAATATTTCAATAAATTCGGCTGTTTAAACACTATTCAAACGTAATAACACCGTTTAAATCACATAAACAAGCCTAAAATGCCTAGACCTCGCCAAGGCCTTCGATTCCGTCCCGCACCAACAGCTCATCACCCGCCCTCTCCTCCATGGACATCCCGCCTCACCCCACCCGCCTCCGCTGCTCGTACCTGGGGGTCGCTCCTACCGGGTGCGGTGGAAGGCACCCTCTCCGCACCCCGCCGGCGTACCCAAAGGCTCCATCCTCAGCCCCCTCCTCTTCGCACTCCACATAGCCGACCTGAAAGTCCCTCCCACCACCCACATGATCCAGTACGCCGACGACACCTGCCTCCTCTCCGTCCACGAGCACATGCTCAACCGCGGCCTAACCTCCATCCAGACCCAACTCCACGCCCACGGCATCGGGCTCAACCCCTCCAAATCCGAAGCGGTCCTTTTCTCCCGCCTTCACCTCGCCGAGGATCACCAGCCCCGCCTTTCCGCCTCCGTCATCCCCTGGAAACCCCAAGCCCGCTACCTCGGCGTCATTTTCGATTCCCACTTCAACTTCATCCCTCACCACGACTCCATCACCACCAAAGCCCGCACCGCCATGATCCATCTCGCTCCCGTTCTCCGCCCTTCCGCAGGCACCTCACCAGCCACCCGCAACACCGTCTTCCGCACCTTCGTCATCCCCATTCTCACTTACGCCTGCCCCACCTGGTCCCACGTCACCACCCACACGCTCCGCCCACCCACCCACATCTTTTTCCGATCCCTTCGCCTCATCCACCGCCTCCCTCTTCCCATCACCAGCGACCAGGTTCTCGCCACCGCCCGCATCCCGCACAACCACACCATCCTCGCCCACAACACCGACCGCTTCAAGCGTTCCTGCGCCCGCCACCTCACCAACCCCCTCACCCGACAACTCGCCAACCCGCTACCCTTCACCCTGTATCCTCGTCGACCTCTCCTTTCGACGCAGCACTTGCACCCTGCCGCCAAGGAAGAAGAGGACGCCGAGGACCCAGGACCACCTCCGGACAGCTGACGACGGCCAAGGCCTAGGCTGACTGCCCTCATCACCCAGCCACTTTCTTCGCCCCACTTGACGTCCCGTCACTTTTTCTCCCCCTCCACCCCTCCGTGAAACTATCACACTTTATCGCCCCTACCATCAAATGAAAATTATCTCCCCTTCATGTGTGCCCAATTTCCAAGGTAAGCACGCCCCCTCTCACGATAAGATTTCCACCCTAACAGCCCCCAAACACTCATTGCCCCCTCATTCTCATTTAAGCCCATATGTACCTCCCAGTCGGAGGGACTTCTCCCAAAAAAAAAACTTTTAATAAATCATAAATATAGAGGCCATAAGCTAAAACTAATTACTTTTATTTATATTAAATTAAACACATGCTGCCACCGTATGTTTCCAGCCTGTCTTAGGACTCGGGTACTTACAGCGCTTCAGGGAATTGAGACTGATTGATTAAAATACAAGTAATTAAATGAACAACTAATTTTAGAATAAATAATATTTTCTCACAACTCATTACACAATCACCTCACTTCACTGCAGGCAACGCCTTTACCCAGACCCTTCGCGATTAAATTCACGGGATATTCAGGCTTAGCTTCCGCTTTTACAAGGAAAGATTGGCCGGGAGTCTAACAAACTCTCGTCCAGTCTATAACTTAATCTGCTTTTTCTAAATTAACGTAATTCAAGGGACGGAAATAGGTAACAGTCTCACTGTTACCTCCTCCCATGAAACTGGGAAGGTAGTGGGGGGGGGGGGACAGCATTCGGAACCAGGGTTTGCTGGGAGTACTCGGCTTCCCTTACAGAAAAATAGCATTCGCCTAAAATATTTTGATGGATGTTGAAGGGTAAGGGGGTTAACTTCTCCTTTCTCCTGCATTGCACATGAAAACCGCCTGGGTGATCTGGGCCCGGGCTACCCCAGCTGAGCTTCGGCAATGATTAGACCTAGCTGCTCGAATCTGAAAACCTACTAACAAGAACACGCACAGAATCTACGGATGTTTAACCAAAACATACGTGAAAATGAAAGAAACGATGCTCGGTAAGTTTCGCATGCGTGTGTTGGTCACACTGGAAATAAAAAAAACCTTGTCGACAACTGTTTACTTTGCTACTCGAGTTTTAAGTTGTAAAAATATAATGCGTTATGCCGTTAATTTTAACATACATTGCTTATACAATAACAATGTTAATCAAAATAAACCAATGTAAGCCAAACTCTCCGTGTGCTAGTCAAATTCATTACTTTTGCAGCCATTTTAATCGTCACATGAACTCGGTGGTATCGACGTTCTGATTGGCCACACACGCATTGGAATTATAGGATATTGGTCAACTTTCTGAGCATGAGTTCTATGCTTGTGTTGTGCGTTATCGTACGCAGCGCCATTCCAAGACTTGCATTCTACTTTCTGTGCGTGTGCTATATTCCGTGCTAAATCAATTGTACGCCGGCCTTTAGTCGTCAGCTGCGTGCATCGTACTTCTACAAACACTGACGCGGGTACAGTTAGTTTGGCATTGGCTGCTAGGAGAGAGAATATAGTTTTAACGTATTATTTTATCAATTGCTTAAAAATGGGAGTAGGAAAGATTCCGAGAACGTCTGTTCCAATCGTGAACGGACTATAGTATCGCCCCAAATTGGCCGTTTCGGATACAGCTTACAACGCGACCCGCTGAAAGGATCCAAGGCAAGTGAACATGAAAACCTGAGGATGGATCTGATACAACATATTAACTGACGTTACTAACCTGAAACCCAAGGAAAAAATTTTAAACACAATACAGTAAATGAATAAATGAAATGTATTCTATACTTACAGCGAATTTACTATACAACGGACGAAAATAATGTTTTATTCTATAAACGCTTAACATCTTTTAAACAAGCGACAAAACGTAACCTACTTTGCTTTTAATTACACTACCCTGACAAAAGCATGTTTTCCATTTTCCCTTCCTAATCACAAATGTTTCTGTGGCAACAATAGGCGTATTTTCACGGTTGAATAGGTAACAGTCTGATCATCAGCATTCACAACGAAATGATCGCGTCGCGAAAATGCTACTTGTAAACACAGACGGCGAAACTCAGTTTGTGAATTCCCAAAAATTGCATACTTGCAGCCGGAAGTAACATCGTTATGTGTATATTAGCACTGTTCAAATTCTCAGTATGGTACGCACAGGAAGTATACTTGGTAAGTATTTGAAATTGTATACTCGTGTGGCATACTACATACTTACGACAATCGCCGTATTGTATTTCAGGTGTGAATATTGAACATAAGTGTACTATGGCGTATACATACATACACTCGCAATTAGGCTACCGCCCGGCGGCGAGCTCTCTCAACTCTCCTTCACCCAACCAACTCCTTTTCCACTCCCTTCCTGAATTTACCAACCCCTCTCACAGATACCAATTCCTCCCTCAACACATTCCACTCCCTCACAGACCTCACAAGCATGGACAGCCTACCCCGCTCCGTTCTCCTCCACACCCTCTGAAGCTTCTCACTGTTGTTTCCTCTTCCTCTAAACACCCCCTTACTTAGCTTGCAGTGTAGCCCTCCCCATCCTCCCTCTTCATTCACCACATCCTGACAAACTGTCCAACTTTCCTCCTGTCCTTCAATGAGCTCTACCCCATTTCTTTCAACATCACTGATGGCCTATAGTTTCCTTCTTCCTCATCATCCTGCCCTTGCCTTCTCCATCTACCCTTCACCCATCTTGCTGCCCTTCTCTGCACCTTTTCCAGTTCTCGCACCTCCACCGCCACATACGGGTCCCATACTGCTGCAGCATATTAACGTGTACGTCTTGTGGTTATAATGCTCGCAAAGTTTTAAAAGTTAATAAGTAGTATTTACAAAATGTGCTTTCAATTATGAATAAACTTCTGAGTGTTGAGACATCTGCAGCATATTTCCCAGCTGTATGCTTATACAAATAATACTATTTAAATCCGCATTGAGTTGAGTTGTATTTATCTTTCTTTTGTTATCAATGTGTATATTGCCGTGAATGGGTTGTGTAAATAATTGTCAGGGTAATAAATAGTCATAGAAATATGGTTAACATTCTAAGTGTTTTATAGATTTCTGCTGCATATTTCCGACGTGTTTGCATACAAATAATATTAAAATTGCATTCTGCATTACCAATTTAGTAGGTACTAACCTAATTGAATTGTAGTTATCTTTCTTTTGGTAGCAACACATGATAGGTTAGGTATGGTGGAAGAGGAAAGGATGCCAGTTCTTGTGTAATGCCCCTTTACATAAGATAAATAAATGAAAAAATCCTATAACTGCTATAATTTGTTTACAACCTTCTAATGATGTGATAAAGTAATATCGCAAGGCTATTGGTGTGGTATGAACATTTGTGAAATCAACAGAAGCCGAACAGATAAACATCATCTCAGGATACCGAGGTGCGAGAATTTTTATATTCCTATGGTGTAAATTGATAATAAATAGCATCTATAACATGTGACTGACATAAGCCTAATGCTGCCAGGTTATTTTCACTCTTAGGTGATCCTTTGCAGTCTCTCGTGGTCCTATGTGGTTGCATATTTCAAACAGATGTTATATTTCCCCAAAAAGTTAGAATAAAATAGTGGTAACAGTATGTAGAGTAAAAACAAAGTAATTCGTAATTACCGGCATTCATAAGTGCAGTGTTCAAATAAACTGTGTTTGTTGTGAAAAATAATGGGAAAAAATGGGTTCAGACATTGTATACAAAATCATTTTGTGTTAAGACATTGTAGAGAAAAGCATTTTGTGTAAAATTGAGTTTAATAGAACATTGGTGTACGTTATGATTGTAACAATACAGCATGTTCACCCTCACAGAAAACAGGTAAAAGTCACGAGGAATTGTCACTTGGGTCAGAGAAAATGTAAATAGTTGCTACTCTGCAAAATGTGTTAGTTGTCTGAATACATGATGATGTAATTATGAGCTGTTGCAGTATAGTTTAATGCAACTTCACTGATGGCATTTTGTTCTGTCAACGATGACAAAATACAGTACATATTGTGTTTCAGTATTCCCAAAAATATATATCGGGGAAAATGGTAAGATACTGCTTGGTAAACAAGGAAAAGTAAGGGAATTCCAAAATGGAAAAGCAGTGGACACCCTGCAATACTTTCGCATACATAGAAATCAACAGTGAAGTAGGTGTAACTCTTTGCTTCATATTCTTTCATTGTGCTAATCCACAAAACATGGCAATGCTGTTAGTGGGTTTTCACAGGGTGCTCCCATTGTCTTTGCCCTTCCATTCCGTCATAGTTCCAGGCCTCTCTCATCTCAACACAAATTCTTAAGGCTCCCTGACAATGGCAAGTGTGGCCCTCCTATAGGGCACCATGCTCTACTTGGCACTTTCCCACTCCCCTCATCAAATCCATTGACCCTGCCTGAGGTGGGAACAAATTGGATCATTATTATTGTAATACACAATTACATTTTACCACAGATTAGCTATATTACATAAAGTGATCTACCATTTTGTGTGTGGACTGTGAAACATTGTTAAACTAGATAAATGTTAAGCGTATAGTAACATATTCATGGCTTTAAAACCATTCTACAGCGTGGCATCTTGATGACACGTAAAATGCTTGAGATGTGGCATTGTAGGTTAAAGCAAAAGTCTGAAAAATATGTGTTTATATTCTCTTTTCTCTCATTGTAGCAGTAAACATTCGGAATATGAACAATTAGAGAATTTTGTGTACATGCAATAATAACCAGTATTTTAGTTTACATTAACCTAAAACAAGCACTATGTATATATTACATAGTGCTAGAGTGGGTGGAGCGAGTAGAGAGAGATGGCTGAAATATTAGACCAGGAGTGCTAAGGGAGACACGAAATACTTCAGGGGTTCATCCCTTTTCAGCCAATCACATGCTGTAAAACGAATGCCCCTTCTCAAACAAAAAAATAACTAGTTCCATGAACTTGACAAGGCTACCAGAACTGGAACTAAGAATTCCACTGTTTAACATAATGTGTTCTACAATTATGTAAATCTTTTGTAGCCACACTTTTACACTTTTTTTTTTTTCAGTTGCTAAACACATTTCTTAACAATCCTTGTATTTATTCCCAATAGTTTTTATTTACAGATAACGTTAAAAAGGTTACGAACTTCAAATATAGTGTGCCATATTCTGAATAAGTTTGTTGTCAATGATGAGCTATGAACATCGGTCAGAAACAGGATGGAATTGTTGTTAAATGCAGTGTTGTGTAAACTTGTAAATAATGGAAAATTCGGTGAGTAACATTTTAAAACTTATTACGACAAAGATTTGGAATTACGAGAATAACCTAGAGCTTAAGAATTTGGGACTGGCAGAGCCACAGTGAAATATAACTCAACAACAAAACCAAGGGTGTAAACGCAGTGGTTCATATGCGCGGAAATACAACAAAAGTACATACAATTTTGCAGACTGGCTATGCGGGTGTGAAATTAGAAGTGCTGTGTTTTGTTTTGACATTTTTTGCTAATGAGACCTAATGATATTTCGTGGACCGTTAATAGAGTAAAATATTTGAAGCATTTGGAAGAAAGAGTTAAAAGACACAAATCACACTCACAACTTATAAAAAATGCTTAAAATGTTTAGTGATTAGTAAAGTGAATATTAATTGCTAGTCAGATAAAGCATACAGTTTGAAGATTGGATTTTGTTTATACATTAATAAATATATGGTACTTTCATCCTCTAATTTAAATTTGACTTGCATTGCATATGCGCTGTATGTAAACTAGTATTGGGTTTTAAAAATCATTGTTTTAATATATTTAGGTTATTATCGTTGGTGTAATCGAAGAATTATTATCTTATCTCTCAATGTGTCGTGTATTGTACCACACCACGTAGGTACTGGCTGGAAGGCATATAACCTACACAAACTTAAAACAAATTAAAATACATGTGCTAGTAATTAGATCTGAACCAGTGGCCATAGTGTGTAGACCATTACAAATCTAGAAATGATATATTTTTCTTCAAACAACCACACATAATTTTTTAATTTAGCTACATTAGCTACACTTTCATAAGCCTGCCGTACACAATTTATTTATAACAGTGCCTTTCTATTTGTAATGATCTGAGTTAGAATTGCCACAGACCTCCCAATTTAAAAAGTCAATAGCCGCCGCTGGGCAACATTACGACTTCGTAGATATAGAATTTTGAACTAAGTGAATAATTATCCTAAGATTCACCTTACTAGAAAGGTATAAATAACAAATTTGTATTAGGACTATGTTTGTAACCTACAGAAGCTAAGATAAATAGGCAATCCAAATTGCACTAACATCCAATAATGCAAGACAATATAAATTAATGTAAATTAAATGGAAATATTATTTAATACTTTATTTAACCCCTACTATGTTCGGCAATATCAAATTGTTCGGAATACATTTACATTAAAAATGGGTAGCTGGCTAATACCTAACCGAAGCCAACACGATTGAATGTCAAAATTCATCAATTTTCGACCAAGAGAGGTGCAAGTACGCAAGCACATTCCTTAATTCAGACATGGCCTTGGTAACTGAAATTGTATACTTTCTGTGCATACTTGCATAATTATGACAGTCCACAGTAAACATATTGTATTTCAGGTGTAACAATTAGGTGTACATTTCGTGGTTATAAAGCTCGCATGTTTGTCAGTTTAATAAATGTGCTTTTAATTATGAATAACATTCTGAACGGTTTATAGACGTCTGTAGCATATTTCCCAGGTATAAGCTTAATCCGCATTTCCAAGTTATTACAAACCACGTGGAAATGAATTTTTCCTTTCTATTGTTATCAATGTAGATATTTCCGTGAATGGAATATGTAAATAATTTACGTAGGCCCACTTTGAACCCTTCTCCTTACACGTTTGCCCGCCGCACCAGGGTCCGTAACGCACGGTGTTTGTGCGCACTATGAGCGCAAATGCAGTGCAGTGTGGCAAGGAAAGACACATGTTCATAGCAGAGCGACCGCGACCACATGCGCATGATGCAAGAATCTGAAAGTAGACCCTGTAATATTTCTGATTAATTAATTTGCACAATTAAAGGGCAAGGTAACTTTATGCAAGGGGGCGAAACTAATAAAGATGCCTGCCTTCGCAGCCCTAAAGCCCCCCAGTGTTTTCAAAGTGTATTTTTATAATTTTCTGTAATGTTCATTCACGTGTTTTTTACCTCCATATCATCCACACAGTGCAATATTTTGTTATAATGAATATTATTTACAGGGTTAATTTTAGAGGCAATATGTAACAACCGGCACGCAGGGTACGTGTCCGATTTGCAAATGTTGTGTATAAGGAAGCAGGGCAGCATGGTGTGCCAGCCCGCCAAACAGGCAGGCACACAGCACGTAGAAAGTTCAGTAGTTGTTTGTCTTTGCAAGAAGTGTGTCGCGTCACATCAGGGCTCATGTTTCGCATGCTCGGGCAGCCGTCACTGTGTTAGAGTAATCATTTCACTACAATAGTTATTTAGTATACCTGAACCTTTTTTGTATTACAGCTGCCCGAGACTTTACTGCCCCTTGCTCCTACCTAGTGCTTACATCGCCAGGGTAGGCTTGAATTGCACGTAATTTATTTTATGTGCCCACATGTATTTTCACAGTATCGCCTGAGCCGACAGGTTTGTAAGCAGCACCAAATGTAAGCTTTTCCCGACAGGAATTTAATCATACAACTGAATAAATAGCAGCAGTGACGAGTTACCACATGTGGTTTATTTGCAGTTCATCACAATAAATTTAAGATATGGGCCTTCTCCCACCAATTTTCTCAAAGTATAATTTACTGTGTAATTATGTTTAGAATGGTCACGAGTCGGTATAATAAATATAAGTGCTTCGTATGGGTATGTGGGAGCCCAGGTATCCCAGACCATAACAAGGAAGGAAGTTATTCAGTCAGTATTAATTTAATTCTAAGAGGAGACAACTGCACTTGGAGGTTTGCCTAGGAACGAATCAACAGCTACTCTCCAATTGCACGATATTGTCAACCCGACAATTATGGCGCCCTGAGTAATTATCTCCACCGAGATTCCAAAACTGTATTCACTGCCCCTCACCTAAACAATATCCTTATTGACCAACACCTTGGCACTACTTGCCAGCCTCCTGCACATTAGACAAACGTTAAATGGTTTGCCCGAACGTGTGGTAGTTTCTACAGCCATTCCGACAACTTGACTAAAATCAAATGTCGCCCAACTTTGGAGCAAATCCTTATCTTAAAATCTCAACAAGGGGGGGAAGCGCACCAAAACAGCCTAGCGTCGCCATTACTTCAGCACAAGGTAGTAGTGGCGAGGAGCCGCAATTTTTGGACAGCGACATGATGTCACAGCAGCAGGACAAAGGACAGGGCGAGACGAGCGTGCCAACCAACCCTTCCGCACGCATCACACAGCACCACAAGAAGGGAGAAGGAGAAACATATGACTGCTCCTCCCGCCACGCTCTCCACCTCGCACAGAGGGAACAGCTTATAACCCGCCATCCATTGACCCTGCAAATGTCGTGCAGGACTCCCGCGCTCCACCATACAACCACACTTCTATGCTTCTGCGTAGCACGCTTCCACGCTCGTTCTTCCATGTTCACGTGGTAGTGTTTTTAAAACACTATAGCTAGCCAAATGCAGTACGTTGCACCAGAACCACTGTGACTGCAGTGTCTGCATCAAAAACCACTGGATGTTGACGTGTTGCGCCTCCAGAGGTACTATGATGTGTTCCTGTACCACCTGGGAGGTGTAGAACAGGAACTGATGATGTGTCCAGCGCCACATTTGGAGTGTGAATAATGTTGAATGGGGTTGTACGGCCGACGGCCTATGGTGACTGGACACGGGGTCAATATGAAGGACAGCTAATTTAATTGCCAGTTAAATTATGTTTATGAAGTATTTCCTTTCCAAGGGGTGATGTTGTCTGTCACTTCGTACACCTAAATCATCACTGAATTTACTCTGCTTGAGGGAGGCAGGCACTGTAAATGCAAAACATACACAGAAATACACTTTAAAATGTATGCTGCTATTAGGGCACAGTACCTGATGAACTCAGGACAGTTAATGCAATAAAACACGTCTAATTAGGGTATAACTGTTTTATTACTGCAAAGGTACAGCAAAATGTTGCTTCGCTAGTGAATGTGTGCCCTTAGTTAATCGGACCCGACACCTCGCTCTGGACTTCCGGTGGTCACTACTAGTGAAAAAAGTTGTAGACCTTAAGTTAGAATTATGTAAAAATGTGTCTCGCATGTGAAGTCCTGGTATGCTACCTCAGGATGCAGGAAGACTTCCCTTTGGCTAACTAAGTAATAATATGTTCTGGAGTTAACATTAACTATTGAACTGAAATCTTACAGCTTAAATTGAAGTTCTGAGGGGGTAACACGGAGCTTACCATCTGCCCAGCATGTTTTCTGGAGTGCTAAGTCTGACTAACGACATGGCGTCGGCTTCGCCGCATGTCCTGCGAATCTGGCGCCAAATCGAAACATGAAAAAATGTAACATAATAATTAACATAATGACAGAACTGACATTATACCTAATTATGATTACTGAACTAAAACATATTGGTGACGTAATCATGAATGCCGGAGTGTTCCCTCCAATGGCAGTTGTGTCTAATGGCCATGACTTCACGGGCACCCTCATTTAGGCCACATATCAATTCATCATAAGAGTTACCTCTTGTGATGAAAGTAAAATATTATTACCTGCAGCCACGAGTTACAGGATGGCAAGAAAAGTGTAAACGCTCTTCTTGTCGACATGCACTGATCGGGACCGCGACCCAATGGCGATCGGTCGATTGTTGCTGCGTGGTTAATGCATTTGCGATGGAACAAATGAGCACAAGGGATACGTGGACGTCAGGAAAACGTCAAACGTCCCCCTCTCTGGTGACCGTTTGGTCCTTGTAGACCCCCAAGTACCTGTCACGCCGCTAGGCGCAACAGAATGTTGGTGGTTGCAGCACCTTAAGATGGAAGGCCCGCGATGATGCAGTGCTGCGCTGCCTGCCGATGTTCCAGGGCGTAGCCCCATCACAAACAGTGCATTGCAGTCAATGCTGATGATGCTGATTCTCCTGATGCTGCCACAGCAGCATCGGACCTCTTGATGCTCCCTGTCATGGTGAGTGGAAGAGTATGTGGTGCAATTGTGGACATGTTACTCCTCATGCTGCTTCTTTCCCTGCGCCCCTGATGTGGTCCTGTGATGCGAAGTCAGCCGATATAGTTGTCTTCGTCAGTGCCATAGCATAGTCATGTGGGCAGCTTCCCTGTGGGCTGATCGGACCTGCAGTTGCCCCCGCTGACTTGCTTTGTGCGATGTCCCCCGAAGTCAGTGTCACTACACTGAGTGTGGTGACACTCCGCACTGACTTACTCCGTGCTTCAATGCCTGCCATGCTGATGACTCCAGGGCTGTGGCCCTGCCGATGATTTCGTTCCGCCCCACATGTTTAGGAAAGTGGATTTGCCCCATTGCAAGCAGTGCATGGTGGTTGATGATGATGATACTGATGCTTCCACTGCCGCTTTGGACCTCTTGATGAGGGGAAGAGTATCTGGTCCTTCTGAGGACAAGATGCTCCTCCCTCTTCTCCTTCCCCTGCGCTTGTGCGGGGGTCCTTTGACGTGAGATCAGCCTGGACGTGTGTCTTCTTACATGCGTCGGCAAAGTCTAGTGGGAAGCTTCCCTGTACGTTGATTGTTCCCACAGTTGCCCCCACTGACTTTGCTTTGGGTTACACTTTCAGAAGTTAACTCCACGATGCTGCGTGTCGCGACGCTCCAGTTTGACCCACTTTGTGCTACAGTGCATGCTATGCTGGTGATTCTTGCTTCGTTGAGGTTAATGATGATCCTTGAGCAATGAATGTCATGCCGGCGTCGTTTCTCTTTTCCTGGTTGTTCATGATGATATCAGTTGCTATGGTATTCGGCACCTTCCATCTCGGGCGAGAGTTGTCGCTGTGCAGAATGTTCCTGTCCCTACTACTCGTTCGAACGAGGATGATGATGCGACTTGATGACTCTCCGGCCAGATGTGACCTATTTCCCCATCAGCTGTAATATTATGTTGTGTTTTTTTGCTTGTGCTGCAGTTTGCTTGTACCACAGTGCGCATTTTCACCCGAGGGGTTGGCTCGGACAGTGACCCTCCGATGCTCCATGCATTACTGTCAGTGTGACCCATGGGTAGCGATGACTGCTGGCATTGGCATTGCTCCCTCTGATGCCAATGATGCCAGGGTGTACATAATTTCCGTTTGTTGCGTTTATTTTGTTTGATTGTACTGATGCATTTTTTCCTGGCCGGTGGCATTGAACGTCGCCATGCAGCCTGTTTGTCATGCAGTCGGCAGTTACGCTCCCCCCCCCCCCTTTTCCAAATTTCCCGAGTTGGGCGGGAAAACGTGCTTTTGCGGCACCATGATGATGGGAGGTAGTGGCGGTTTGTATGTACCTACCATCCCTATTTCCCCTTCTGTTGCCAAAGAAAAGTTTTCCAAATTTCCATCAGTGAACTCAGCCTCTCTCGCTCGTACTACTCGTTCGGTTGTAGTGTTCCCAAATGGACTTGATTGCGATGCAGCTGCTTCGGTGATGCACGCATGTGGTGGGAGCAGAGGACAGTGCTGCCTAGTTGAGCATTGTTACACCCTGGTTGCGGTTTGTGGTCCCAAATTTCAACTGGCTAATGCACAGCCTATGCGCCAACTGATCACACGGGCTTGCTGTTGTTGATTCGTGCATTTCTGCGCAAGTATTCCAACGAGTTTGCTCGTGTTTACCTCGTCTTTTACCGCAAAATACTCGCGTCGGTGCTTAGAGGATTTCCTCGGATTCACCTGTCTGCACAATTTCTCGCAAGGCTATAGCTCGTTTGTTACTGTGTGATTCCGTTTTCGATTACTCCGTGGTCTGTAACTGCACTGACTTTGTTGTGTAAATGTTGCAGACACAAACACAGGCGCTTGTGAAATGGACGCTGATGGTGTGGATATTACAGTGTTTCTTTGGTTGCGAATCTGCCTTTCGATATAACTTGAATAGCACCCATCGCACCAATAACCATTTGTGAACGTATTAAAAGATTGCTCTCCCCTGTCGACAGTTTTTCAAGCTGTCAAGTTTTTAGGTCGATTCCCTCAGTGATACTTTGGCAATGACTGTACCGCATTATACGTTCCTCGTTCATCTGTTAGCTGGTTATCTTGCGGACTTGCTTTTGCACAGATGTTACATTAAACAGTAACTATCACATGGCTTTCTTTTGTGCCAAATACTGCATGCAATGGCACTGGCTGAAAATGGTGCAGTTTCAAATTGATCCTGTTCTGTCTCTGGTTTGCAAGTGCACATTGAAAAGTTGCTAGTGAGGTTGCCAACTGATTTGAATTTATTGCACTGTTAACATATTAACTTCTGTCTGTCAAATTAAAAACCCATGCTGTTTTTCATTGGGGTAGTGGATTAACTTGTGCTTGACCAAGGTCGCGTACGACTCACAGATTCAGAGTACTCCAAAATGTCTTAAAAATTGCTTTTTTCAAGTGCTGTATCTCAATACATATGCATCTGATCCATACCAAATCACTCAAGAGCCCTGCACTGAACCATCCAACAGACTTTCCACCAATAAAATAATAGGTTTATCGCTGAAAGTCCCGCTGAAAGGTACATATAGTGCAACAAGAACACTGAACGTTAGTTCAGAGCCTTGCGCTTAGCTGCGATGGAGCACTTTACGTGCGTGGCAGTGTCAACCATATCACTTCCACATTTCTCGGTCTCAAATATGGAAAAATGCCCACTATTCCAGAACATTTTTATAAGGGTTTGGTACAGCTTAAGCCGAGTCTAGGGTATAAGAATTTCAGAATGTTATAAAGCCAACTAAGGCCTTAGTTAAGCCATGGACGAAATCTTTATCTAGGGGCACAGATTTGGCTGATTTATCCGTGGTGCAAACGAAACCTACGCATGGGCATAACACATTTCATTTTGCTAGAGCCGATAGCATGACGAACATCCATAAACAATATGACATGTCCAGACGGTTATACTTCGCAATGAAATTATTTATCTAAAAATTAGGAAACCAGTACAATTCACTTGTTTTGCATATAAAAATTAAGATGGCACAAATACTGTGTAATATGTACATGTTTTTGAGGCTTCCATCATTACACACAATGAAAAACATGTGTGTGTGTGTGTGTGTGTGCGTATATATACGTGTGCGCGTGTGTGTGTGTATATATATATATCCATCTATTACACGGAGCCCTGCTCAGTGTGCATTGTGTTAGTGCAACCGGTAAAGTGTTTGGCTACCACATATGCGTTTTGCGTTCAAATGCCGGTTAGAGCTAATATTTTTAAGGTTTAAAATAAACTAAAAATTAGGGATGGGCCGATACCAATGATACTGACCGATTCTTAGCTGCTGATGCCGCTGATTACAGCGATGTAGATACCAGTTTTGATAAGCACAATCATAATTCCCAATCCCCAATAATTGGGAAAGTCTTCAGTTTTGTGAAGGCTTCAAGCACTTTGTATTAGGTGTCTAAAGCATAGAAATGAAAAACAAATCTAATTTTAAAACTTTATTAAATTATAAGATAGACACTTTAAAAGGACAAAAATAAGTGACTTAACAGTCAAGTAAAAACTGTTTCCAGACAATACAGCATTCATTACAAAACAAGTTCATTAAAGACAATCTTCCTTCAAATCTTCAGGCAATCTGATGCGGACTTTGGATTTTAGATCTGAGAAATCCCATACATAACCTCAAAATGCATATTTGTTAAAACCAACAGCCTAAAGATGTCATTAATGCTGAAATTATTAAAATAAATTTAATATTAAATATTCACTTGAAATTGAGCAAATATTTGTTTAATGTACATTAATATTTTCACATAGTATTCCTTTGTTGGCTGAGACATTCTCAATCCCTTGGTTAAAACGACAACAGATTTATTTGCAACAATTACTTACAGAGACTTATTCAGACCTTTAACATTCTAACCAAAACCGCAGCCAACACTTTCCAGAAACTATGTACTACGCCATCAAAATCTAGTCTTGTATTTGTTTTCACTTTCCAGTATAACACCACCACAGTAAGTGGGTGAGATATTAGTGTTCATTGTCGCCAACCTACGAGTGCAATAAATGCATAAGAAGAATAAGAATATAGATTGTTTTCTCATTGTCGCCAACCTACGAATGCAGTAAAAATGTAAGAAAAAAGGAACACAAAAACTCTTGCAGGGCAATCAATTCTATCAATAGCAACAGTTGTCAATTATCTGCATTGTTTTGCATTCATGTCCAAAAATGAATGATGCACACAATCTTTGGCGAATGTACCAACAGGAAATATGGTAAAATGTAGACAACGATAAACAATTGAAAAACAATTGTTACGAATAAATTTGGGTTTCGGACAGAATATCTGATTGATAGATGCGGTAAATTAATGCTTTACAAGATGTAGCATGCCGGTTTATTTAACAGTGTCAAATTAGCGCTACTAAGTTATTTAACACTGTGTTAAATAAATTAGTGCTACTAATAGGTGAAGAATAATCAGCAAATGCTGTTCACATGATGCCGATGCTCATGGTATCAGACGGTTGATCAGTATCAGCATCGGCCCATCCCTACTAAAAACTTCATATTTTCAGATGTATTATGTTAAATGAAGTCTATTTATTTTAGTAACTGTGCAAAGTATTACAATACTTAACAATGGCCTCTTAACAGTACAATATAATGGAGGTTATACAAAATGGGCTTATTTTTTTTGGTAATAATTACATTTCTCAAAATTTATTCGAAAAACTTTCATGTTTGGAACAGCATTTTGCATTTCTCTCTTTTCATTTGAAGACCTTATATTGCTAAAGAAAATAGTATAACAGATGTGCAAAAACAATTATATTTGTGAGCCAGTCTGCTAAATCCTCAGTAGCGGGACAAGTTAAAACTTGGACGTTACGTTGGCACGACTGATGACATGGCTCTTCTGTAGGCCTGTGCGAATATCGATTTTTGATTTGGAATCAAATTCGAATACAAATACCAAAATATTCCCAAATACAAATATCGAATTTGAATAATGAGATCCACAATAGGCCCAAATATATAAATCAAAATTGCCATGGCAAAAATGTATAATTTGTATTTAAAATTTCAACAAAAAGGACAAGATATAAAAGTAAACAATTTATTACAATTTGACAAGTTATACCACTGATAAAATCTCCATCCAGTAACCAATGTGGGGTCGGCTAGGTGAAATGGCCCGTAGTTTAACGTCTTTCACGAAATGGTATTGTTTTGCAGTTCTTACGAGTGTAATTTGGAATTGCAATTTGTTTTGATGTAGCAATGGGAAATTTTGCTCGTACGTCAATAACACTAATTTTATTAAAACTTCAGAAGTTTAAATTTCAATGTAAGATACGTGATATATACGTTTGTACAGATGCAGCAATAAACACACTTTTAACAAAGTTAACCTTACATTCGTTGGATGTACAACACATGCATAGTAAACACACATTATTTTTAGAAGACAAAAAAGTTAAAAGTTCTGCCTAAAATGGCATGTGCGATTAAAACATTATACCTAGTAACTGTTTCGAAATACATTATTTACAAAAAACAATAACTTACTGTTTGTAATTCTGTAATTTGCGACATCTTGAACATGTTTTTTACAAACTTAAACCTTCTAAACGTAAATACTCCTGTATAGCTTTGTTGAGCATTCACAGCAGAGTACGGCAGTTTGAAAATGGCAACGAGCCATTGTGGTAAAATATGTACCCATAATATTACACTTGACTCTAGAAAACTACTAAAATGGTACCTGCTACCAATTATGCTTAATGAAATCACATACAAAAATTATTAACCATCGATAAAAAAATATTTGACAACACCAACAAAGTACTTGAACAAACATGATAAGAATGAGCACAATTCACCAGGACCAGGAGCACAGTCTTTTTTTTTCCCATAGTCATTAATATCGCCAACATAACATACATCCCGAAGCAATTCGTTAGTTGATACAATACTTCCAAACATACAATGTAGGTTAGTCACATTTTCTATTAAATCTTACCCCACATATAAAAATGAAATTAATCGTTGCCTATGTGAGTCTCGTAAGCAACAAATTGACAAAGTAATTTTCAACATGGCTGGCAGCATCATATGATCGTATTCTTTATGGAAGAAGTGTTTTGCACTGTGAAATGTTATTGAATACATCACAAAAATTGACTGCAAATGTTTTAATTACTAGGAATATAAATACCGTATTTACCTGAAAGGAAGACAACCCTGAATCTAAGATGACCCCTTCCTAAAAAAATATTTTTGAGGGAAAAATATTTAAACCCAAATTCAAGACTACACCTGTGAAGTGCTGAAAAAATTATTTAGGTTGAAGTATTTTTGCATTAATTTATGACAAACCATTCAAGAAAAATGCTATTATATGAATAAGAATAATATGATATATATATTTTATTTACTTTTAAAGAAAAGCTAATCACAATGAAATATGTGTGTCTAACATGGCTGTATGGTGGTAGCATTTTTCTTACACTAAAATTTTTGTGGGTGTTATATACCTATTCATGACTTGAGCCATTTTGCTTCCCAGCAAAGCACTTCCTCTTTATGGCAGGGTGCTTCCTCTTTACAGCAGGGCGACATCAGATAAGGGGACCCTCCTCAAAGTTGATGAGTATAGTCTCAGCACTACAAAAGTATGTTTAACCATAGGACACACAGTATTTAAGCATGAAAAGCCTTTGTCAAAATCGCCTAGGTGTTGAATTGAAGGCGATTCCCGAATTGTAGCCGACCCCTCATTTTTCCTATTCCTTTTCAGTCTGTAAATACATACCATATGGTTGTGTTAATTTTGTTTCGATATTTTGGCGAGGCTGTCAGGAATGTCCCGTCCATTGCAAAAGTGATATACGTGCGTACGAAATGGCGTTGACCCACAGAATAGCCTTGGTTTCATACATGACAGCAAAAACTGTGCAGCAACAACATTTACATCTTTAACTGCAAACTGCTATTTTGACTGTATTAATGATTTAAAGGTTATTTATGTATGCATATATCACAACTTTGTAACGTTTCCCTGCAGGTTTGAAAAATTATGAATTGCCTTCTTGGCATATTTGTGATTTGAACATTTGCTACAGCTCAATACGTTGTAAAAAATGCCAACTTTCAGCCTGTAGCGACCATGGTGACTGAGCGGTTAGCCTGCTCACCTCCCACCAAAGCGAACAGGGTTCAATCCTCGGCTGGGTCATCGGATTTTCACATGTGGGAATCATGATGATGCCACTGGTCTGTGAGTTTTCTCTGGGATTTCCCTTGCCCTTTAATTTTGGCGCAGCTGCATACTCACCTCAATCACCCTCATCTGCTTTTAAGAGACACCCAAATCTCTTCACTACTCCAACAAGTGAAACTCATCAAATTATACTGCACTTAAATTGATGTATGCAGCAGAAATTGGTTGAAGGGAACATTAAATACAGCAAATACAGTAGACTAGTACATACCTTTTTTTTTAAACACAGGGGCGGGTAACAAATTTTTATTACCAGGACCTAAAATAAGGTTATGTATTCAGTTCCCATATTACATACAGCACAAATGAAAGACTGCAATCTTGTTCAGCGTTTTCGCATTGGGGTTACGAACTTGATCGACATGCCATTTTATTTCTTTTAGTTATCTGACTAATGTTTCAACAATACAATACAGCCACGATTTGCAGGACCCCTAAATATTGTAAATTTATTTATCAGTATGAATAATGTAAATAGAAAGTTGCAATTCTGCTGTTCAAAAGCATGTACACAATTTAAAATTTATATCTACAATTTTGACATTGCAAACACACAACATACCATATGTTCCACAAGATGTAACACAATAAAGAACTAAATAAATGTATCATGTCAGACAATAAAAATAATTACTGCTTTCATAACTCTAAGCACAGTTATTTATTTCAAGTCTGTAATAACAGCCAGCACTACATATAATGTAATAAATTATTAAATTAACCATTCAGGTATTTATTTTCACAAAGACAATTATTGTAAATAAATACTTGAAGCATGCCGCTTATACGAGTTATACCAAACGACTGTGTCTCGTCCTAACATGTTAATACTAAACCAGGAATCTCAACCATAGATAGCTACAGGAGTGTTTCCTGTAGAGGGACAGTTACAGAGACACGTGGTATTTCCTGATGTTCAAGACCCAACTTTCTCACACTACTCACGTAGTATCTACGTAACCCGAGCAAGGGTCAAACCCAACACATTCACGAGTGCAATGGAATCGCTCCCAGCCTAGTGGCCGGTTCTAGCATGTGAAATAAGCATTGTTTCCAAGCGGCCACAGTAACACATCATCCTCTCCAACGAGCAGCGAAGCTTTCCGAAGAAGGCCGAGCGCCAGAGGCCATATAGCTGAGCGCATGGGTAGATTCTCCCACTCCAGCCCAGGGAAGGGCCGACCGAGCACACTATATAAGTCCATGCGCGGCCGAAGATGCCAGTTATCTTCTCCAGTAGCTCGCCTCAACATTTTGCTTCAGCCAAGACTACCAGCAGCTCCAGAGACTGCCACCACCAACAACCAGAGGCTTCTCTCAACAGCCACCAGGATTTACAGTGGCTCCTACCACCAGCCAGCAGCAGCCCCAGATGCTGCCATCAACTGCTACCACCAGCTCTAAAGGTTCTGCAGCATCTACCACCAGTTCTTCAACAGTAAGCCTGCAACACCACACTCTCTGTTGTCGTTCCTCCTGGTTCGACAACTGCCACTACTTTCTTACTTTCTGGTAGTAGCAACTACACCCATTGCCATTAAAAGTAGCAGCACTTTTTTTCATAAAGTCTCTTTGAGACATCCCGAGTTAGAGTAGCTGTGACAGAGTTGTTTTTATAGCCGTCATTCTATACCAAGTTAGTTTAGGAGCAGGTCACCCCCACATGTTTTACCGTAGGTTACTTCCGACCATGTTTTGCTTGGTAGGAAATAGTATGTGCCACCTTGTTTATTACTACGTAATAAATACGTATTGTTCCCTACCCATGTGTTTTTATTCAAGGGGTGTATTTCCTACTCGCACCACACATCGACCAGCAGCTAGCCTGCCTAGCATAGAACCCAGCATTCCAGCAGTAAGACACCAGGGCTTGGGGCCAGCATCAGTGGTACCCAACCACCCCTGCAGTTGAAGAAACAGGTTACGATTCAGGTGGGCAAGGTAAAGAAGCCTGACCGAGAAAGGTGTGCTCGCAGTCCCAGACTTTGTGCCAAGCCGGATGCCAACTCGACCTACTCCGCATAATTCAAGGCTCTGGTATTCCAACAGTAAGCTGTAATCTTGATCCAGCGTGCCTGACCTAGCACAACCAAAACCACATGGACCATGTCTCAGTTCAGGCTCCAGAAAACTACAAGCTTCACACTTCAGTGTCACTTTCATTTGTTTATAGCCTCATACAGGGCAGCGAATAACAAGCAGCCAGCGACATATCCAATACCATCTCAGGAGATAGAGAAAACCTGTTCAGAAATACATTCTGCAAGTTAAGGATTAGTCATGGCTTTTCTATCGCACGAGATAGTGGCATATGTAATGCCAAACTGAATATTTTGGAATACCAGCCTAAGAAATGTCTTCATGCCTACTGTGTGGCACTACTACTCATTTTATACAATTTTTCAACTTCAAAATTATTAGTTAATGTATAATCTGAAAAAAAATTTCAAAACAAAAATAATAATATTGACAATAATGCTTAATCTATTATGTTTTCAATGTTATATGGTGCTTTATTATTATATTATTTTACTTAACCTTCAATAATTTAAAATGAAAAATAGAAGTTTGCGATTTTTTTTCACAGGTTTTCAGCAAGGTAAGGATTGTTTTCCAAGGAAAAAAACCACTGCTTTACAGTAAAAATAGCACAGCTTTTCAATCAAATTAACACCGCCATTTTCAGGTCTCTATAATAGCTTTCAGAGAGAAAGTTGTAACAACAGTCATTCTAGTTGCTTTGCTTTCAAGTCACATGTTATTGTCACTAAGGAAATTTACAATAATTTTGCACTATTTCTAGTCACTTAAAAAAAATTATAAACAATTACAGTTCCAGTTAACACACAAACAAACACCAGTTTTTGAATGCAGAAAACACTTTGTGTTTCATAATGGTTCAGATTTTTGATGTAGTTGTAGTGTTGGCTTCAATGTCTTCACTACTAACTGGCTTTGTATTTTTGGTAGATTTCTCTGGGATGACAAACTTCTTGTGTTCGGACTCTACCAAAGCTTTCAATTCATCCTGGGGGGGAAAATAAATAAATAAATCTACTGACATGGTTTCAATAATTCAGGCTAACCTTAATAAAATGTATATCATTTTGAAATTTCCAACTAAACAATTATCCAGTGTTCCAAAAATTTTTGCTAAGGATATAAAATTTTTTAACACAGCAGTATTGCCACTGGATTATTGATAATCAAGAATCAAATTTTATCTCTGAAAAATTGTTTACTTTAGTTCCAAAATATAAACAAATTTTTAACGTAGTTAATTCCTTTGTGTGTGTGTGTGTGTGCACGCGCGCGCTATAAATAATATGGGACCAATAGCTGACATCAGCGTACTTAATTTAAGTATAAACGTTTAGTTGAAAGGTAACTCTGCAGATTTTGTGACAAGTGGGAAGAAAAAAAGAGTGAAAAACACTATTTACTGCTAGCTTCACAGAGGGCACTATGTTAGCAGCTTAAAAACATGACCATCACTGTACAGTCAATGCTACCTACACAATTGTTTGAAACATTTATAGTGACTTAGGAGTATGACCTCTGTAGAAAAGTTGATAACACCGCTCACTTGATAGTCTAGCATTCAATGATGTGCCCATGATGGAAGCAGGTTCAGAAGTAGATAAGAAGGGGAAAGGTGGGGGAGGGTTGCACTAGGTACTGGCCACTGGACTGTTCTGAGAGTTGTTGGGTAGTTTCTATCATGGAGTCTGAGCGATGGGCAACAGATATAAAAAAAAAAAAACACACTCTGTGTGCCAATCAGGTGGCATGTTGGAAATGGTAAAACGTATCCCAGTGTAAAGCAGGGAGTCATTAGAATGTATTGTGCTGGCTATAAGATGTTTAACTAACTTTTGTGAATAAAGGAAGCATAAAAATACACACTTAGTCATAGCCATTCAATGGAAAGATGTCAAAAACCTCATCGGAATGCTTCCAGCACTTGGCAGAAATGACCCCGGCAGGCAAAGAAGTCGTCATGTGAACTCACATTGATCAGAGGAAGGATTTCCTGAACACTAACTGTGTGATCATGAGCTGGATCAGGGCACGCAGAAACCTAAGATATTCATCCCTGGCTGCTGATCAATGCAGCCTGTAGGCACGAAACTGCCAACTATAAGGCCCTGGAGAAAGTGATGGCAGCAGGCAGAAACCAAAGGCACTTCAAACTCCAGAAATAGGAGTGTGTTTCTTAGGAAGGGTTGAAAGAGCTGAGTTATAAGATTTGAGCGGCTCTTCACAATGAGGTCTTGAGAGCTGATGAGGGTGAAATAAGGTGAGAATGAAGCAGTGCTGCAATGAAAATGCAGGAGAATTGGGAGATACCAGAGAAAAACCTGCCAAACAGTGGCATCTTCCAGCACGATTCTCACTTGCAAAAATCTGGGAGTGACCCGGCCAGGGATTGAACCCGGTTCGCCTTGGTGGGAGGCGAGCAGTCTAACCACTCAGCCACTGTGGCCCGAAGGGTGGAAAGAGAAAGCAGTCCTTCCCACCAGAGAACCCATTTGGCAATGTTGTGTGTTGGGCCAGCAGGAACTATCATATTATCCTGGAGATTGATCAGTATGGCAGAGGGAGTGTGTTGTGGGCATCACAGTGGTTGAACTAATGTACTAACACTTTCCTTCATATTCCTATTGAGTACCTATGGTATTAAGTGAGACCCCAAGTCAACTCACCCCACTCAACATATTTGACATCATATGAGGGAAGCATATCAGTGGACGGACCAAACCCACAGTTAACCTTTACTCCAGAGGAGAAGTTTTAAGAGACATCTTACTACCACAGCACAGCAATATCTCTTGGATGATCAATTTACAAATTGACTATATACTAACAACTTGCATTGTATGAGTGTGTGTACTACGTGAGGACTTGGATTAGAACACACTTCATTAGACCTGTGAACAATACCGAGGAGGAAAAGAAATGAACATACCCCCCAACCTAGCTTGTCAGCAAACAGCTGGCAGCCTTCATCACAGTCACCCAGCCAAGCAACATCACGAGTGTTTCCCTCAGAATCATAGTCCAGTCCTCCAGGTATCCCAAGCAGCATCATTGCAGTCGATCTCTTGCCCGCTTTATCCCGGTTGATCAGTAGTCGTGGTACAGTTTCATTCACTCTGCAAACACAAATAACATAAACAACATAATTTACTGCTGTAAATTGTGAAAGTTTGGCCATTTACTGTGCAACAAAATATTCATGTTATTCAGTCATAAACAGCAGTATGTTTTAATGATAACCCCCCCCCCCCCCCCCACCAAAAAATTGTAGCATTACATAAATCAAATTAAATGGTATACATCTGCTGTACATATTCTGTACAACTTCTGATTAAACTATTCCTCTGGAAAATTGCTTACTTAAATGTACACTTACTTTTTTCCTTCTTTGTTAGATGCTCATGATTTAAAAATATATATGATTTCATATAGACATGCTAAAGACCATACAGAAAATGAAGAGGCCAAATTTGCAGGAGTATCAAAGCCAAAATATAAAACTGTCAAACAAGCATTGCTGGCATGGTTCTCAGCTATATAAAAAAAAAAAAAAAACCAACAACAACAACCTCTAACAACTTACTTGTGCACAAGGGAAGCAAATGGCTGCACAACAAGGGAGGAACCCAGGATGATGAGCAGGTCACACTTTCTGAAGTCTGGCACAACACTTTCAAAGAAACGATCGGGCAGGCATTCTCTGAAGAAGACTATGTCTGGTTTGACTACCCCATTGCACTCTGTGCATGTTGGAACGTTGTCTGCAAAAATCTGCTCTGCACAAAGAATGTCAGAAGAATACCTTAAAACAATTGTATACTTATTTTGCACAAGAAACCACTCTCTGTTAATTAATTTTTAAGACTGTCTTAAATGTCTTCTACTGTGACAAAATACACAGTTCTAGTTACAATAGTATATTGAAAACTGACCTCAAATATCTTATCTGGCAAAAGTAATAGAAATTATTTTACTTGGAATTATAAACTGTAAAAAAAATATTCTTAAATTCTCGTAAATAATGTTTTTATAATAGAACATATTGACGCATTATGCCTTTTCAACACTGATATTACGACTTTGCCTCATCAATGAGCAAACCTTGCCGCTTGATTGCAACAGAGTATTTATTGTTGACCCCGCCATGAGATGCAAAATTTTACTGTTTGCTACAGCAAAAATGGACGTTCCAGCCTGCAGATTGTATTATTCACCAGCCACTGAGACTATGTATCCAAGGCACCGAGTAAAACAGCACGCCGCTAGATGGCACTACAAGTACGATTCACCGCATCTAGATTCCCCAAGCCCGCCGGTGAAGTCATGCCTTGAAGAAGCTATGCTACAGCTACCCCCTCTCCAGCGTCACCCCTACCCAGCTGACTGAAGGGAAAGACCCAGTCAGAGTATAAATAGGACGCTTGCCTGCTTGTGACCAGTCGTCATTCCTTCACTGCATTTGTGCCGCAGGAACTGATCAGTCTGCTCTCTCAACTGCAGCCCTTTGCCGGAGATCTACCCTGCTCGCTTTGCTCCTAAACCTACCCTCCTTCAACACATTCATGTCAAAGGAAATACCTCTCCTTGACTCCACCGCACCTGCTGTCGGAATCATCCTCTCCAGCCTGTCTTCACCACATTTGCACAGAAGATAGAACCTGCCAAGTCGTTTACACACTGAGACTCTGCAGCCCCTTCTGGGCAACACCTTGCGTAGGGTGTAGTACCAGTTCTAGTTATTTTCATAACACTCGCCTATCCCACCATCATTAGACTACGCCCAGGTCGCCTCTACTTGTTTAAACGTAGGTTAAGTTTCCCTAAGCTCATGTGAATGTTAGGAGGTAGTACAACACCACTCTGTTTACTTCCCATTAAACGAAATAAACAGCAGTTTTACCAAGTCAAGGATATCTTTTCCCATAGTACTGAACCTCTCCCAGTGGGCCTCACACTGCTCAAGGGATTGTAGATGATCGAGGAAGTTACTCCCACAAGAAATATACACCAGTAGAGTACCCACATGCACCTTGGACGGCCATCCATTCTGTGCTCCATCGAGTCCAGTACGGTAGAGCCCTGACACTAGGTACTCTGTCTCTTGAGGCCAGCTTCCCTGCTCAGCTGCATACTCTCTCTACCATGTTTCCAAACCTGAATTAGTGTTCACTGGGTGTGGGGAGACTGTTCCTTCCTACAACACTCACCCACATGCAGAAACTGTAAACGGTGAGGCCTGACTCCCAGTGCTCACCGTGTTACAATGCAAAGTACTGTGATAGGGTAACAGCTTGGGTAGGCAGATGCTACACATGGTTTCGCACCTGGTAGGACAACACATCACCTGCAGTAGCTTTACTGACACGAGGTGTGTTGACTTAGTGCAGATGCCCTATTCCCGTCGGAGTAGTATCTGAGAGATGGTCAAACAGGTGCTAACTGCCTCTGGGCGCTTGCAGGAGCTTACCCCCTCTCCTCCTCACTACAATCATGCAGCTCTCTCCCAAGAATCAAACCCAGGCATTGTACCATCCACAGATTCTCGTCACTCCATAAGTACCTAAGGATCTCTTCAAGGACCCCATCTGTCTTAGTGAAGAAATGCAACCTTTGCTAGCAGCCTTCTTAAACGGACAGGACCAATCTTTGGGACTTGCCAATTCATTCTATAAGGGAGCAGAACCAGCAGAACTTAACCAGCTGACTGTCACCACGACCCTAGAGTCATTGCCCGTAAACCAGTCTAGTACACACTCCCGTCAGCCTGAGTTGTCCCAGGCCAAACCACAGCTAGAGGTTACGCATCGCTCAGGTGTACTGCCGAGAACTAACCCATTAAAGCGAAAAATCACTCTCGCTGAACCCTATTTTGTGCCCTGCCGAAAAGCTGTGCACCTGACTTAGCACTCAAAAAAACCAACCTCCTTAATGTAGTGACGACCTTGTCAGTCCTGAGGCATCACACGTCAATATAAATTTGTAAAAAATTAAATATTATTTGTTAAAGTTTATTTAGTGGTTATTTTGGGAAAAAAGTTGTCCACAGGAGCAAATTATTTACAAGATTTTTGTAATACAGTAAAATTCCACTGCAACATACTTCACATTAACTTATCATTCACTTTAATGTAAGATTTACAATTACTGCCAAAATACCCTATGTAAACTATGCAAAAATATCTAATTTTAAGGTAAGCAATTTAGCTTAGCTTTCAGTAAAACAAAGATTATTTTAACTCTTATCTTCCAGGATTAATTAAATGTCCATATGCAGACTTTATTACAGCTATGGATTTCTTAATCATTTCCAACCTAAAATTCATTTTTTTTTACAAATACAACATGTACAAAATCATGCTGATTTCAGAGTCGCTTTCAGTATACCGTTTACATATCCGCAATTCTCACCATCAACTCGCAACGACATTGATTCTCATGTCTTGACCTAGATTAAAAGTGTTCACGTGCAGTGCAGTATCATCTTGAAGTCTTTTGTACATAAACACCTGAATGTATAAATGGTGACGCCGGCTAACAGTCAGCGGCGCTAGAGCCCATGATGGCGCTCACCACGCACGTGTCACGTGTCTCTCACGTGCGCAAAGAGGCCAATAATTTTAAACTTTCGTATAAATGTTATTTTCAGTGTAAAATGTGTTATATTATCTTTACAGTGTTTATTATGTCTTAAAATGTTTTAAAGTGTTTGTACTAATTTTGAATTGTTTGGTTATAAAATTCAAAGTACCCGCAGCACCGAGATTAAGAACACTTAATATTCGGGCATGAACGGTGTCATAAAGAGACATTAATAATATTAAAATTCATAAGAAAATTATAGAAATGTAAAACAGTATTTAATTTAATTCGTGCCATTTTGTTTTCACTAATCAAATATTTTACTCTGCGTGCATCTGCGTGCCCACTTATGTGAACCCTGTAGGCGGCCATGGTAGGTCCATGCGGCGCTTGTATCTGGACAGTCTGTCGAGGAGAGCTGGCGAGGTTAAGACACTGTCACGTACGCACTACAACTTTTGTTCACTGACTTAGTTTTCCATAGTTAATTTAGTTTACCAGTTAACCTTTGCTTGCATATGTTTTTTGCCAGACATTTTCCCCAGCATTATGGTTCCGCTTTATTAATTTATTGCGCCCTTGCAGCATTTTTAACTTAATTGAGGAGAAAGATGTTGGAGAGGTCACATGACCCATGCAATTTGAATCAGATGCGCCATCCACCTAAGTTTATAGCATTTCATTGTAACTTCTGCGTTATTGCTACACGCAATTTTAAGAGCTTTGTTTTTATATATGTATTTGAGGGTATCTTTCATGTTTGAATATTTTACAGCAACATCATGTATAACCATGTGGCCGACCGATGCCAAGTCTTTGTATAGGCCATTGTTGTGTTTGAGAGCTTATTTATGTAACATTGTATGTACAATATTTATTTCAGAGTTCTATGTCAATTTTATTCAGGGATCAAAATATTTTTCACGTAAATTGATGCTTTTTGTACTTGACCACGTGAGTTACAATGTTTGATTTTAGCGCAATCAGACATGTTACAGGCATGTAACCACTACAATCGTAAAGAGACTAATTTTCTCAGCAAGAATAATATTTTGTCTGACTTTAGTTTGCCGTTTCCATGCAGAAATATTGCAAGTTCACCTACACCATGTGGTCTGCTACGAACTTCATCCAGCGGCATCCGTGCCATGTAAACTTGTTTCATGTATTATTGAAGAGTTTATGTAATTTTGTAATTAGTGTACGGTGCATTTTTCCCATCCTAGCTGGCTCTGTGTATAGGCCATCATCACACTACCCACAAGCTGGAGGGCAAGCCCCGACGAGTTTGCATTGCATTAGTGATGCCAAGTAATCAAGCATGTTAATATGTATTACAGGTTTCATTTGTAATTCACCGTGTCCTGTCTTCAGGGAAAAACCGTCAGTCCACCCTAGTGGCTGTCTGCCCTCTTTCTTTGTGAAGGCTGTGCTTTCACACACCTCGGTGAGATCATCCATCTAGACGTGCGCTAGAGTAATTGCGGGCTGGGGAGCACCCAAGCGGAATTGGCTAGTCATGACCGAGATAATCACTTCATTGGCTCATTGATATGTATGCATAATAACAATAAAAACAAGTCTACAGTGAACTTATATCTTTTATTCAGTAGTGACAGTGTCCTAGCCACATATTTTATTGAGTGTTTATTTCCAGTGATGTTTAGTAAAAAGTTTAGTATTGCCTACGTGTTTGTAAAAATTCACGGGTGAGACAGACACACAGAACCCACATCATCCCTGAGATCCCTGAGTTTCAATAGTGCAGTGATTGGGAAGCACTGCTGGCGCCCAAATTACCAGTAAGTATTTGTGTCATCGTTCGTCTCATGTCTCACCCGACGGCGTCAATGGGAAGCCATGCACACATGTTTTGATACCACATCTTATAAGATACAGTAAACTCCCATATGAGAAAGACTGTAAAATCACTACGCTCATAAAAATCTAAACTGAGCAATTGTAACCCTTGAAAAATCTAAAAATTGTTTACCAAATTTCTTTTTCCCCATGCAGACACTGTTTAAAATTCTATAATGTACAATCAAAATTATACTTATGTGAAATATTAATTTAAATCAATAAGTAGATGTCTTACAAAAAAGTATACCCTATTATGGTAAACTGTATGCCCCCCCTCCCCCTGGTGCCAAAAATGATAATTGATATCGAGCAGCTCATTTTACTGAATGTGATGTAAATTTTTATTTGTTTCTTGCAGAAAAAAATAAAGAGAATTTCTTACAGAAATATTAATTTATTGTATTTCAAAAGATAAAACACAAATGTTTTGTATTTTCATTACTAAATATAAAAGTTGCTGCTTTATTCATATATGTTATAACAAGATTGTACTGTACTTTGAATCACAGAACATTGCTTTAAACATCAACTTCATAGACCAAAAGTTCAAAACAGAAATTTTAGAATGCATGTAAGTGGTTTCCTGGTACATTTATTTTTTGACTAAGGTAAACACCATTGATTTCTATCTGTCAAACAGACATGTAATCAATATCAAAGCCTATCTGAACTATGAACTTAGGATTAAACAGCAATGTGTTCATTATTAAATGAATAGCAGTTTATGTTATGGGTATTATTTTTCCAGCCCTGTTCATCATGTCTGAAATCTTCCCTTTGAATTTACCTCATTATGAGTTACTACATAATTAAATTTTAATCTAATATATCGGCAGAAACCAGTGTGACTACAAAATTAAAAATTTTTCCATCCTACAGAGCAGCTTTCTTGGACAGCAGCCTAATGAAAAATGTTAACCCTGATAAAACATTCCTACAATTTTCAGAAGCAGTTAAACAGGTTCCAGTATATGTATTTTTTAATTTTGCAATTGCTGTACCCTCATGGGAGGAAAATCCCTTCTAAAAACTTTTAATTTCACCTAATAATAAATCCTCTGGTGTTATTAACGCTATGGTTTCATCCCACATAAAACTACTGAACCTTTCATCCACTTCAGTGTGTACTCCTTGTTGCAGTCCAAGCAATGAGAGGTGTGAAATGTGCCGTGAGCTTCTACCAGCTTGTCCTCTGGAATACCAGCAACCCTCTCCAGTGTGTCTATGTTCTGAAAGAGAATTACATATTTCACTACAAATTGTTTAAAGATATAAAGGAAAACATACAGGTTGTCCCAAAAATACCCACAATACTCTGAGAAATTACTGTACCAGTGGGTACAAAGAGAGAAAAATATTTCCTTATAGTAATTACAAAAAATTACTAAAAATTTCAATATTTTCCATTAAAAACAATGATAGTTCCAGGCATTTATAGCACCACAAAATATTCCAAGTAACATTTTTGAAAAGGAAAAGTACTAAAGATGGGTCGAATTGTATTCTTGGCCAAATCCTAATACACAGTAGAAGCCTTAAAAATATTCCCGAATATTGTACTCAAATCCAAACTGATTTTACCAAAAATTGGCTTGGTATATTTACAATATTTTTCATTCAAACTGTAGAAATTTACTCCAAAAATTTAATTATTTTCATAATTGAAAGATTAAAGATACTTGAACGTAATTTCATACACACATGTACAAAAAATATACATATTTATATTTACTTTGGGTGTAAAACATACTAAAACATGGCAACTTGATTCTACCAGATGGGAGGAGTTGCACCTCTCAAGACAAGAACCAGGCTCACTAGAGCATTTTCATGTTTTTTGTCTAAAGCCTTATCCTTATTAATGCAGCTGACCTCCCATGGCGCAGTCTGTTTATGTACCACTGATCGGGGGTGCGGGAGGCTTTGGGTTCGAATCCCGGATCATGTATGGGTGTTAATTTAAGTTAGCTTATAAGTTAGTCTGTAAGCTGTCCTCTGCTAAGCTTTCAAGTATAAAACCGGGGGACGTTAAAAATCCCTTTACAACCACCTTATTAATGCATATCTATAAATGCTACGTATGTGTATTTATGCTGCCTGGAACACTCGGAATTTTGATTTGTGGTGCTATAAATGCCTGGAACTATCATTGTTTTAAGTGAAAAATATTTAAATATTTACTAAATTTTCATGACTATAAGGAAATATTTTTCTCTCTTTGTCCCCACTGGTACAATAATTTTTCAGACTATTGTAAGTATGTTTGGGACATTCTAAAATTTCACCAGTTTTCATGAGGTGATTTCCGTATATGTTTTACTACTTTTACTACAATTTCATACAAAATTTCAATTATTTATTTAATGTAATTTTAATATTTTTAATGTTAAAGTACGTGTATAGGCTGTTCACTGTAAAGTGAGCACTTTTGGAAGCCCTCTCATTTGGAATAACAGTTAATAAATATATTTTATTTTATCCTTTTACGTTTACTTAGAATCCAGTTGAATACACAAACTCTGGTTATTACTTACATGGCAATATTTATTTTAAACTGTGATTAAAGGATAAGAAATGGCTGAAAGAAAAAATTAACTAGGGCCTCAAAAGTACTCACTTTACCGTGAACAGCATATACAATTGATTTTCCTTCAGGAAAATATCAAACTGAGGTGCTCGATTTTATGTAAATGTATTATCTTAAAGGGTAAAACTTTAAGTCCCTGCAACTTATAAAACTTGTTAAATTTATTTTACATCACTTTTATTTTTACATCACATGTTTTTCCATAAAAGCTGATTTTGCTGAGATAACCTATTCACCCTTTTAGAATTTGGTTAGCTCTGCAAAAGCTACTATGCTGCAAAATAATGGTAATTTTTAAAATCGAAAACAGAAAAATTGGCTCTCAAAACCTAAATTCTCCACTCTGGATACAAAATTCTAGCTTCTTCACCGCAAACACAAGATCTGCTCTCCAAACCATCCAGATTGGTCTTCAAAAAGCCACCTAACCTCTGCAACAAACTGGTTCGTCTTAAGCTGCAGACCACCACAAATGCCAATCAAACTATCACTCCCAAAGGATCCCACCCCTGCAATAACTCTCGTTGTGGCACCTGCACCATTCACCAACCTTAAATTCTTTCAACAGCAGACTCACTAACCACACATACCCCATCCAAGACAATTACAACTGTGCCACACAAAATCTGATTTATCAGATACAGTGCCCACACTATGACGCTGGCTAACAACCAGCAGCGCTAGAGCCCATGACGGCGCTCACGTGTCACGTGTCCCGCACGTGTGCGAAGAGGCCGATAATTTTCAACTTTCCTATAAATGATAATTTCAGGGATAAAAATTGTTTTATATTGTTTTACAGTTTTAATGTGTCTTAAAATGTTTTAAAGTGTTTGTAATAATTTTAATTGTCTGGTTATGAACATTCCAAGTGCCCGCAGCATCTAGATTAAGAACATTTAATATTCCAGCATGAAAGCCATCATAAAGAGACACTAAAATAATATTGAAATTCATAAGAACGTTATAGAATGTAAAACAATATTTAATCTAATTTGTGCCATTTTATTTTCAATACTAAAATATTTCAATCGGCGTGCATAGCACTTCCGCTTATGTAAACCCCATAGGCGGCCATGGTAGGTCCACGCGACGCTTGTATCTGGACAGTCTGTCGAGGAAAGCTGGCGAGGTAAGACACTGTCACGTGCGCACTACAACTTTTGTTCACTGATTTAGGTTTCCATAGTCAATTTAGTTTACCGGTTAATAATTGCTTGCGTACGTTTTTGCCAGACATTTTCCCCAGGATTATGCTTCCGCTTGACTAATTCTTATGCCCTTGTGGCATTTTTAACTTAATTGAGGAGAGGGAGGAGAAAGGTGTCGGAGAGGTAATGCGACCCGCACATTTTGAATCAGACGCCATCTGCCTATGTTTATGGCATTTCAGTGTAACTTCTGCATAGTTGCGACACACAATTTTAAGAGCTTTATTTTTATGTATGACAAACGTGAAGAATCAGTGTGCCTCATATATGGTTTCAGGGAAATCGCTCCCTTCTCAAAAAATTGTGCAAAAAAATCATACAGTGAAATAGTAAGTAAAAATGTTGAAACCACATCAACTTCTACTAACAACATTAATAATAGATTTCAATATGGCAAAGTTCCGAAGACCTCATGTATTAGCTCAAACAGCCAGTCGCCGACGACGAAGAGGATTCGTGATTGTCAGCAGGCGCGGGACAAAAATGTCAACTGAAAGTGGATCATCTGCTGTTAGACAGACAGCTGCTCGTAAACCGATTCAAGTGGGGTACGAAACAACGTGAACATAAAAACTGTTCCAAAATCAGTTAAACCTCATACAAAAGCCATCTTTGTGTCACGATTCGCACCAGAAGTCCAAGAAGACGATATTGTTTCCTACATCAACCAGGAACTAAAAGTTTTGAATCTTAAAGTGGCCAAACTAAAAACTAAATATGAATCCTATTCATCTTTTCATGTGGCAGTAGACGAATCAGATTTTGAGCTAATCTTCAACACTGTGTTTTGGTAGGCAAAGTGTTTGATTAGCCCTTTCTACTGCCAACTTCAACAGGAACAATTATTTAACTCTGCTTGTGCACCAAAACCTACTAATGACGAAGTGGCCGGACGAGCTGTTATTAAAACCTTTTAATTCATGACAAGGCCATCGGAGGTGTGGTTAATAAAATATAATGCCAGATAATAACTTTGAATTGTATTATCAAAATGTTAGACACCTCAGTATTAAATCCATTAACTTTTTAAATAATATAATTAGTTCTGAATATTCACTTATCTGCCTCACAGAAACCTCGTTCAATAATCATAGTAGAGATTCGTACTACTTTCTAGAGTACTATAGAATTTATCGCAAAGACAGTGATACCAACATAGCTAAGCTTTATAGAGGAGGTGGAATATTAAGAAGAAGTGGGAAAACCTAGATTTGTCTTGTCAGATAATGGAGCTCAGTTCATGGGTAAGACTTGGCAAGCAGATACGCTTCTGTAAAGTACCCAAGAGGAAATCCGGTAGAGCGCTGCACGAATACTCTAGGTAATATGTTAAGGATTTTCTGCCATATGGCTCATCAAAATTGGGGAGACAAATTGCAGATGATAGTACGTCATGAACAACACTCTGTGCATGAGTCAACCACAATTACCCCCCTGGAGGAACTGACAGGTCAGCGATCAGAAGTCTTTGACATGTCTAAACTACAGTCACCTCCAGAAACATCACAAGAAGAAAAAAGTACTGAATAAAAGAAGTCAGAAATATTGAAATCTGCCAAAAAGAGGTTGATCTTAGCTGCAGAACGACATAGCAAGTATGCTAAGAAATTTAGAAAGAGGAAGCTAAATGTGGGACAGCTAGTGTTGATCAGAGCACACTGCATTAACAAAGCATGGGAGTATGTTGCTAAATGGTTCATGCCACTGTAAGTTGATCCTGTGAGAATATCGAAGATCTACAATAATAACTGTTATGAGTAGTTTGTCCTGGTACAGGCAAAATAATTGGCTGAAACAATATCATGGCTCTTCGTGAATACCAGCAACAGCAACCTATTATGCACATGTAATAGAAATACAGTACTTAGAAACTGAGCAATATGAATGCGCTGAGGAGTACGAAATGTTATGTTATTGAGAAACTGATTATGGTGAATAATTGTCATTAATATAACGAATTTATATATTAATTATTGATTAGGGTGTATATTTTTTGTAATGATGTGTAAAGGATTTAATTATGCATAGATAGAGTGTCAATATATGAAAATAATTTGTTGCCCATCAAATGTTGTATTTTATTGTGCCCCGATATTAGCCACATACAAAATGTTTCACTGTTAAGGATTGTTAATTTTGTATGAAGTATTCCAGCGTATTATGTTTGGTTTCCAAGACAAGAAGAGATATCATAGTGTAACTGATGTAGGTGCTCCAACTAAATAAGAACATTTCTACCAGAACATGTAATCAGCATGGAAGCAGGCAAAATAAACCCTGAATGAGATTATTAATAACTTGTTCTGGAATTCTAGAATTAATTGACATGAAATTTTAACGTGTTTTTCATATAAGCTCATGATTATTTTTTGGTTCTCTTTTGGAATATTTTGAACAGAAATTCTATTCCCCATAGCCGAGGCATATATACACACATCTTATCTCACTCAATTTATATGTTTGCATACTCAAATTTTCTAATAATTGTGTAGAAGAGATAATTGTAACAATACATACCGTATTTAGTCATTCCAGAAATTTTATCGTATGATATTCAAACATTTCGCAGTCTATTTTGATAACAAAAATACTTTACTTGCATTTGTATGATTGGAACATTACAATTTAACACACATTAAAAATACTTTAACACAGTGACAAACATTTACTCTTCAGTCAGGCCACAAATGGTCACACACATTACAGGATTCCCACTCTTTTTAACGAAAAAATTTCAAGCACTTTTTCCAAAACTTTCCAAGGGCCCAAAATTTACTGCAATGGGCATTACCAGGATCAAGACAAATCTAACGTTAAAAAAAATTGTATTATAAAGCAAAGTAGTATAGAGTAATATTTTTCTTACATGTGATAGGGGATGAGTAGATTAATTGTTACAGCCACAAAGTAAGCTTTGCTCACGATTACAGAACACACTATTTTGCAATTTTTTTAGGTTCTCAAAATTCTTATAAGAAAGCGCATGAGATCAGTTGTTAATGTACATTGTACACAAGCCCTACACATTCTCGTGTCTATGTACTAGAATTCTCCTATGTTTGGCAAAGCAGAAAAGTAAATTTTATCAGAACAAAAATATGAGTATGGCATCACAACTGCTGATAATATGCGTACACAGAAGAAACATGTAGGCCTAGTATTGTACACAATCAAAAATGATAAAAAGCTCCATAGAAACTATTCATATATACAATAAATTTTCCTGTAAATACAATAGCTGCACACCACTTTTAAATTTGTCAGGAATACCATGTAAATAAACACTGTGAAAATTAGTGCTTTAAGCAAATGAAAATTTTTCAAGCACTCTTAAGCACCTCCACATATTTTCAAGCACTTTTAAGGACCCTTGATTTCTTGAATGCATTTCAAGAATTTTTCAAGGACTTTCAAGGAGCATGGGAACCCTGTAAATTACAATCAGTGGAAAACCACTGATTTGCAGTAAAATTCAACTACTTGAATCAGAGAAAATGGCTCCACTTATAAACAGCGGAAAACCACTGATTGTTTCAGTGAAACTATTTCACTGATTGAATAAGTGACAGCCACCTGCGTGCAGCAAATTAAATAATTATTTTTCAATGCAGCAATATCATTCAGAGGAATAAACATATTTATGATATTCACTGTTTATATTATGAAATTTAACGCAATTTAAATACAAACGTCAAAAAACAGCAATGTTCAGGATTTGAACAAACATCGTCCCGCATCGTAACTGTTAATTTACCAATTGTGTTATGGTGTCAGTGTTGATTTTAAAGGGGAAAATATATGTAGTATTTCTTTATTGTATATATGTAGTTATATATATCGTATGCCCTTTCATTTCGTTTTCAGTTTATTTGGTGACATTAGGATTGTTGAAACAAATAGTACGTATAAATGTAATCACGTCATCACATTTAATGCAGTTTAAACTTCCATCACTATAATTATTATGTGAAAAAATGAAAGACATAAAAACAGAATGGAAGACTGAATGTTAATGTCGCCTTGTACAATAGTACTATAAAAGACGCAGCTCACATAAAAAAATCCTTTTATTAGCTTATGCGTTTAACACGTGCCGCTTATACAACTAATCTAATAAAATTACGACTCATCGCCTGGAGTACCTCTTCCACCACTACAGACGTGAGCAACACGCTGCCTACCCTACAGGCAGCAGGAAATATGAGCGATTCCGTCTCATCTGGAGGATACACAACATGGCAGGCACCCTCCCCCCTAACCCGCGCTCGGAGCCTACAAACTGCCCAGACCTCGGGCAAGGCCGAGCACCTCCGATGAGGGACGAAGCAGAATCACTGACCAGAGTATTCCCATGCCAACCAGGGCAGCAGGACGTTACGCCTCCCCCGCACCCCGTGCCGGCAGCCTACAAGCTTCCACTATATAAGTCCGGATGCTCCCGGGCACAAGCAGTCATTCTTGTTCCATCTCTTGCGTTATCCCACAGCACTGCTGCCAGTGCTGGGACTACCTGAGATCTTCGAAGCATTGAGTATGCCCCCTGTGGTTACTTCACCGTCGACAACCAGTCAACCCGACAACCAGTGAACATGCTTACCAACACGTTAAATTCACTTTATCTCCTCAAGACATCTTCTTTAGACAGTTTAGTAGTATTATATATTTTCTCATTAAGCTCTTCTTTTCCCATTCTCCATTAGAACCAGGTCGCCTACACATGGCCAGCGTAGTAACCTTCAGCACTCAATTGCCTGATAGGAGGTAGCATGCGTCGCATGTTTATTGAGACTTCAATAAACATACTGTTGTTTGCTACTTCTCAGCTTTTCTTTATTAGAGGATCTGTCTGTTTACCCGCTAGATACAGGTTGCTACGTACCCCTGTGACAAGGACCGGTGAATTTATAACTAGCACAGCATTGCTTCCAGTGCTGGTGGGGTGGAACAGAGGAGCCACGACCACTAGCAACACCTTCACCCAGAGAGGGGCGACAGTCTCAAGTTATTACCTTATCCCACAGCACTGTTTCCAGTGCCGGGATATACCATGGCTTGAGATCTGCCATCCATTCCTGTGGGGACGCACATCCAGTGGTGGCATTGGTGACCCAAACAGCTCCACGTCTCTTATCAGCCCACATAGCGTAGGGGATCAGTGGAGACTTTACAGAGTCTGGTCAGGAAGCCAAAACCAGACTTACACTATAACTTGTGTTCCGTATTCGAGTCAAGGTGTACCCAGTAACCTGTGAGTGAGGACTTAATGCCTTTCAGCCAAAGGCACGGCCACAGGCGTAGGGAGCGACACACAACCCTTTTTGCCAACAGACAATTGAGTGCACTTCCTCAGTCTAAACCAGAAAGGCAGGCGGAACGGAACCGCGCCACCCAACTCAGGCACTAGTCAGTATCGACTGCTCCGGTTGTGGTATTATTTGTTTTTTCCGTGCATACGCATTCACCCGTCATGCCATCCTGTGGTAAGATGATTGCTGACCGGTACGGAAGTGAGGTTAGGTTGTGATAACATCCATTTCTGGACAAATGAATCTCACCTGTAGAACCGCAGCCACGGAGTGGTCCAGGCTCGTTATGACTGGACCAAGTACACCACCAACGCGGCACCCAAGAAGTAGGAGTAAGCGAGTACTAGTCAACACTCCTACCCTTTCATCACCTAGCTAACTCATTTAGCTGTCATTTGAAACATGTTAACTGATCTGTCATGCAATAAACAAATACTAAAAACCTGTTTAAAAAATTAATCGTTTTTTTGTTCCATGAACATTAGGTCAACTACAATTTACTACGATACAAAATACAATTCTTTGTGATGATAAAGAAATTAGCGATCAAGAGGGGTTTTGAACTAGGAACCTTCTTGTCCCAGCACAGGCCATTAACCAACTGAGCTACTACTACTACTGCTACTACTACTACTACTACTACTACCACCACTACCCCTACCACTACTACCTGTTAGTATGGTACGCAAAAATAACAAATATAAATTCTCCTGCAATAACTATAATATGGGTTCCGTAAGAATAACAGAGGCAATTAATTTAACAAAACCTTTTACTTTGCTTACGAGTTGTTGAAATAAGCAGAAGACTTTAACGTGCATTAGGAACTTGTGGTTTGTTATACAACTCAAGTAAATACGGAATGTGTAGTTTTGAATGTTGGGCCTTGAGTAGCTTTACTATCAGAATCATAACATATACGACATATTCTGATTAGTCAATTTCTAATTACATAACAGTGTTCTCCAAAAGTTTCACTTTCCTCATGTTCCTAGCAAAATATGATTACTCCAAGTTTTAAAAAAATGTAATGAAAAAGAATAATATCCACATGTACACAACTGTACGTTATTTTTAAATTCTAAAATATATGTAATTTCCCATTAAAAACATTGATGAATAGATTCTGCTTCTTTAAATTAAATATTTTTCCTCTACATTTGTTGTATGTTTGTCTAGCGAGGAACATTTGTGCATAGCGGTACACTGTGAAAATATAAGAATCACAATATATGTGGCACATATCAAGAAGAACTGTTATTTAAGTATAAACTAATTTTAAGGCTAAAATTGTTGCTTATTTGTTTACTTTATGGTTTCGAGCCCTTATTATTTACAAAACAATTTTCAATTTATTATGTAAAACCTATACAATGTTTTGACTATTCCTGTATATACTGGCCTATGCAATTAAAATATCTAACCAACAAAACAAACCCCATTGAATTCTGTTCAGTCATTCAGATCCTATTATTGATTTTATATTCTCTTCATTCATGCATGGTGAGACCTTTCCTATCCCATTAATTTATGTTACTCTAAAATTCTGCTCTACGTATTATGAAAAAGGTCAAATTCTAATTTGAAATATTTAATACACACAATATTTATGATATATTTTCAGTCTGGCAAGCACTGATAAACCTTGAATGTTCCTTACATGTTATCACTGTAAAATATTTCAGACAAAAATTAATAATGGTCCACAACAAGTGATGATCACAACCTGAATACCTAATCACATACCTGGGTGTAGTGTCGCAGCAGGAGACCCTTTTCATGCAGCAAACGGATGAAGTAGTGACTCTTAGTTGGCCTGAAGCTCCCAGGAAATATTTCTTTAGCCAAAGCAAAAAATGGTTGTGGCTTGGCCTTGAAGAAGTCAATGTCAAATATGGCTTCTGGCTCTGGCAGTTCATACTTCTGAAGATTGCTGTACAGTCCTGTGTCAGGAGAGCGGAAATCAGGAATACCAGCCGCTGCAATATAAAGAAACCTGCTGTTCAAGAGTAATACATGTAAAGTGAAATACCAAATATGTTATGGGATAAAGCCTACAAGTTTCACGATACTATACTGAGGGACATAAAAAAAAAGCATTTTTAAAGTATCGACAAATAATAATACAAAATTACATTATTTACACTATAATTATAAAACAATCACTTTCTGTAATTACCACACTGACTATTTGCCTAAAATGGTGTCTAAACTTCATTTTTTTATGTCAAAGTTGATGGGTTAATTTAAAAACTTCCAAAAGCTGGGGTAAGTAAGTATTTTTCCATTAACAAGATTTATACATGGTTTTAAAATCAATTTCACATATAAACTGATGATTGTGCTTGTGTTATTTTATTCATCATAAGTACTAAATTTAAATTATGGGCATGTAACAAACTATATAAAGCAGAGAGGGAGATGCAGGGGGAGGGGAGAGAGGGGTAAATTGATGGAGAAAGGGAGAGAGGGAAAAGGAGAGGAGGAAATAAAAGGGGGAGAGGGAGAGGTAAAAGGAGATGGGCGGGAGAGGTAAAGAGGGGGGGAAGGGGAGAGAGATGGGGTTTTAGAGAGAGGAGAGGGGGAGAGGGGGTGTAGAGAGGGGAGAAAGGGATAGGTAGAGAGAGAGGGAGAGGGGATAGGAAGAGAGGGGAGAGGAAGAGGTAGAGAGGGTGATAAGGAGATAGAGAGGGGGAGGGGGAGAGATAGAAAGCGGGAGAGAGACAGAGAGAAACAGACAGAAAGCAAAACAGAGAGAGAGAGACAGTTCTAATAAAATTCTTTGAAGTCAGTTGCCGAGCTTATTTAAATTATAACAGTTAGGGCATATATCATACAGCTAAATAAATATTTAAATCACACATTTCACAAACATTATATAATCAACAATTCAGCAATATAAAAATCACTACATAACCACAAATAATGTGCCGAATTTACTGCGCGTGCGATCTAATGTCATATTCTGAAAGTTCACTTTCGGACAACACATTTGTAGACCATATTCGGACTTACTGAATGTGATGTTAATTGATGTCTAGATTCGGATACATCCACAGGAACAGCCAATTGTAAACAGGCATTAACACAGCAACAATAGTGCTGTGTATAAACAGTAAAAACTGAATAACATGCAAACTTTAAAAACTATGATATCATGCACTGTTATTTTTTAAATATTCACAAATTCTCAAGTCTTGAATATAATACTGCATAAGTAACAGCACATAATGCATTAAGTCATCACAAGACACATCGCAGACGAGACACACCTGTCATCTATCGAGCTGTTCACTGCCTGAACCATGTCGGCACAGGCGGCTTGTGTCCAGAATCTACCGTACTTCTGCTATTTCCGAAACATCTCATGTGCCTTCGACAAGGAAAAATTATACAGCAGCGTGGGCACAAAACAACAATGCATCAAAGCTGCAAGGAAAAAATTTTGTATGCACCTAAAGTACGGAGACACTATTCGCAGTATAGTGATACAGCACTTAATGTCCAAATACGCTAATTTTACACTTAAATTATGAAAGAGAGATCTATAAAAGAGAATTTATTTGCTGCGGTATGTTAAATTTTATTTAGGAGGGCCCATGCCCCTGCACCCATTGATAAGAGCCGCCCCTGGATCTCACTGTAGCTGGTAGATGAGATTTTCTATTACACAGTTATAGCTGTCCTGGATAGGATAAGTCTAGTTGGTGAGTGTGCTGCAGAAGAAGGTGGAAAAATGATGTACAGCACAAGAGCTACAACATGAGCTATTGCAAAAGGTGAGACCCCTGGGGGTGGTGATGTTACCAACTGTGGCATTGGGCGGCAATTTGGGGTGCACTAGTTTGTTTCAGAGGTTGGGGGTTGTTTGAAAACCAATATGGATGATTTGGAGAACAAGTTTTAAGTGAGTGATGACATGGCCAGAATTTTGTCTCCTCAGTTGAGAATGGTTCTGAGTTTGTCCATGCTTTCATGGTAAGCGACCACAGTAAGGATATCTGAGTTGTTGATTGTTTGGGGATCTGTGGTTGAAGTGGTATGCTGAATGTTTGTGAACATGAGATTTGGGGTAGCCTCTATCAAAGATAACATTGGCTCTATTGGATCACAGTGCTTGTTTAAGTCAGTTAAAGTGGAGAAAATGAGTTTAATTCTGGTTGTAAATCTGTACGGCAGAGATTTGTTGGAATGGAATGGATGGTTGTAGCTGTTGAAATGTAGGTATTGGAGGATGTTGGTGGATTTAATGTAAACAGCTGTTTCAATTTGGCCATTGTGAAGGGTTAGTTCCACTCTATAAATATGGCATGTGATTTAGAATAGATCCAAGTGAGCTGTGCAAGTTATGGTTGTTGAGGAATTTGTTAGCATGGTCTTCACAGCATTATTTTAGATACATATGTCCCCGAGGACATATGCTACTATAGGCTATATTTAGGATATTATTATAGGTCGATTAGGTTAGCCTAATATGTCTTTTCATCCACAGGTCCTTACAGTCTTTTAATGTTCTAGTAAAAACAAGTAAGAGCCAGCCCTGCTGACACTTACTGGCAGCTCACTTTCTCTCCTTTAAGTTTTCAGGTTCATAGAAGAGATCGGGGGAAGAGGCTCAATAGCGTCAATTTTCCCACCAGAGAGGCGCCCAAACACCTCTCTGGTTACTCCAGGCATAAAGTTCGAAATAAACAAAGCTCTTGCCCCCTCTCTACTAGTATTTCCAACCCTATTAACTAAGAGATGTTTTCCTTACACTATCTCCTGTAGCATTCTACTTAATTTAATTTAATGCATGCAATAATTTTTGAATTTTTTACTTTTCTGTCGCAAGGGTTTTTTTTACGTCTCTCTTGACGGTTTTTTCCCTTGCTCTTCATAGTTAAGACTAGCTCTAAGTACACTTAGGGAGGGAGTCATGGCCCAAAGTGCAGACCATGGCTGCCCAATCCCTCTTTGCAGCGATGCATGTCTCATTGCATGATTTTTCCTAGTAGGCATAAGAGGGCCTTGAGACGCAATAATATCCCGCCCTACCTTCGGGCCTTAACCTCACATAATACTTAGAATAAGGAAATTAAAAAAAAAAAAAAAAAAAAAAGGCATGGTCTTCAATTGAATCCCAAATCATGAAGATGTCATTTATAAAATGCATTTAGGAGTGTGGTTGAACTGGCTGGTGGCTCAAAGTTTTGTTCCAGTTTCCCATGAACAGATGAGCATCTGCATTGCTTCCTCTATGCCAAAACTTAAATTCCCTTGAGTAACTGATTACAATTAAATTGTGAAAACACAAGTTATGATATAATGGCTTAGCAGATTTTAACATAAGTATGTCTCAAGGCCATACTACAATCACTGTCTACAACCACAGTAAGGAAATTCTTTTATGACCAATCAAAAACTAACATAAAAAATTGCATGCTTTTCATATGTCGTGGATATTTACAAACTGTGTGTTGGCTAACCTGATGTTATACACGCGTGCTTATTTTTTTATTTACACGTGAAAAAAATTGTTCTCTCAAGAAAATATTTACATTTATAATTTCTGTTTATTTGAGCCAAACACTAATATTGACTTAAATAAATGGAATTTGGAATGTGTAGGCGTACTATGAAGCCCATTCAACAGACACTTCCTGCCACAAATTTGGTTTACACTGACTCCCATAGCTGCAGACTTCTGACTGGCCATCATAGAATGCAGTATTAAGGAAATATAAACATTTCAAACCTTCCTATGCCATTACCGTGAGCAGATGGCCCTCTCATGCCATTATGTCGTGTTGTAACAAGATCCATATGCAAGTGTGTGATGAATATTCTACTGATATTTCTTACTGCCATTGTAATACTGCCTTCACAAGTCAGTCAATCTACAGAGATGGACAGTGTCCATCATGCTGCTGACACTGCTGAAACTGCTTGCTATACAATCACTCGAAATCTATGCACATAATTTAACGCTTGAAGACCTCTTCCATACCCGTCTATGCTATCAAAACCCTACGAAAACATTTCCTTCAGCATCTCTAATCTAAAATTTACGATGGCACAGCGTTCTCAAATCACAACTCTTGGAGCATTAAAACTTAAGTTGTGATGTGATAAAAGAATAGCCAAAGTGTTAACAAATGGCAAAACCAGACCCATGTTCTACAGTAATGACACACATACTGAGGCCCTGAGAACCCATGACACCTCAAATATATATATTTCAAGAATACTTAATAACCAAGTATGTTTAAAAACAAGATGATATCAGAAAAGAGGCAGAGAGTGTGCATAAATGTGGTCAATGAAGCAGAAAATATACTACCAAAATCTGCATTAAATTACATAAGGTTAAAACTACACTACCAAATTGAAGCATGAATGTTTTCATATTGATTTTTAATATAGCATAATTATTATTCTTTTAGTTTGGAAAAGCATTACAAAGATCCAAAATGGTCGTAACAATATTCAACTACAATGTTTAAGAAAATGGATAGTTTAAAATAATCTTTCAGAGAAACAGATATATGTATATAAAAAATATTACCCTCCCCCCCCCCCCCCCCCCCCAAGAACTCTTTTAAATATATATTTTTCTTTGGTTTCTCTCCCCAAAATAGATTAAAACATTCACCAATATTACCCCTATAATAAAACCCAAGTGTTGAAACAAAAAGGATTTCAACATTCGAATTCACAAAAATTACTAAAATATGTAAAATATAACTCATACTCTGTAGTTCCATCCATAAGTTTCCCTAGCCATGACATTGACAGTCACTTAAAATATTATCTTTGGCTTTGTACAACAAACACAAAAATTTACGACTCCCAAAACTGGCCACCTAAGATATTCCACGGCCATTAACAGGTATTTTTAAGGTAAATTTTCTCTTACTTCAGTTACACAATTATTCAAAAATGTAAATCCACCACTATTTTCAAATTAAAACTGAGAAAAATCTCTGGCTTCTAAGCCCTGGCAGAAGCCATTTAATCTTCCCGAACAGCCCGGTTCCAAAATGGTGGGTGAAACAAGACCATGAATGAAGCTATTCAATCAGCCCAAAAATGGCAAAGAACTGACAACATACAGAGTACCATTTTTAAAAAAATTTAAATTAATTTTTACAAGAAAAATTCAAGGTTCCTCCTCTCATATTTACTAACATATCTTATTAGAGAATAGAAAGTGATTCCTTATTGTGTTGTGCAGCAATACTTATACTGCTCATGTTATCAAAAAATATCCTGACAGTAATTTAAAAATTAGAGCGTCAAAATGACGTTCCTGCATCTCCTTAAGGGTTTTACATTTTTATTTAACCAGTGATCAAACAGAAATACCTGACCTGTTATCTGGGGAGACTTCCCTCTGACCCCGATACCAGGTTTCACCATCGATTATATACAAAAATCGAGCATTGCCTCCCCATGGGGGTAGCTACAATCGTCCACCAATAGTGAGCCACAGTCGAAAAAATCATTCTTTCAATTATGTCCTAGTGAGGTTACTATAATCCACAAACAGTAAAGAACAGTCCAGTGCATTATCTGTGAGGTCAACTCCATTACATTTGAAATTAGCCATTCATAAGTGCGCAGACTAGGCCCGTCCTTCCGGTGCGCTACGAAGAAGGAACACTGCTGAACTCTAGTGGCAGCAGGCGTCAACTCCAGCCAGGTGAGCAGTGCTCGCCAGTGTACTAGCTAACGTTCGAGGACTGTGACGTGACCGGTACCAGTCCAACCAAGAAACATAATTTGTGCAGTATTTAAGCTACTACGAGTTGTAAATCCACAAATGTGGGCTTCCTTCATTACAAACGTAAGGGTTTATGGGTGTTAAAAGATTTTTAGCGTAATTGTTTACATTTCTGTAATTCGTTTCAACACATGTCTTCCGATCATTACTTTTCCATGGCGGACGTGTGAAAATGGTGTTGCATAAAGAATGGGCTGGGGGCAGAGAGACAAACTGTATGCGCAATTGTAAGCGCAATACAAGAAGAATGAAAAATGCTACTATTATTCTCATATCAGAAAACAAATACAAAAATGTGCTATTTAAAACAAATTAAACTTCCTTTGCCATCTTATGCAGCAGACAACAAAACAATGAAAATTGATATTTAATGTTGACACCTCAGCACTGTGTGGTAGCCATCAATGGTTCCACAAAACATTAAAATTGTACAGAAGAATGAGATGCATTGTGTTCTCCATTGAGTCTAACTTCTACGTTGATGCAGATAAAGGTTGCAGCAGGGTCTGGCACAGCAGGTGTTATGGGGTGCCATCATTTATAACTCCCAGTCACATTTGGTAGTTGTTGAAGGCATGGAGACAGCACAATAATATGTCAATGAGGTTCTGTAGCCATATTTTCTGCCATTTTTGCGCAGAATACCCCACACTATAATGCAACAAGATTATGTTCTTTTCCACCCTTTTTTTGATCCAACAGCTCTACACGATGTGGACACCATTCCTTGACCTGCCAGGTCTACATATCTGTTCCCTATTGAGCGCATATAAGGTATGATGGATTCACGTTTGCACCACCATCAAACAACTACCCAAAAACTGGCTGATCTATGTATGTAGTTGCAGGAAGCATGGTGGTATGTCCCTCACGACACTATTCACCACCTTTATGATGGCATGCCTTGTCACATTGTTGTCTATATAGCCAAGCTTAACCCCATGTTGAATGTGTGTTTTGCAGATGATAAACAACGCATCCTCTTTATGTCAAAGATTAATCACAACTCATTTGTAGTATCAGCCTGTGATAGTTTAATAAATGTTCACATAAGGAAGGAGGATGTAGTGATTTGTATGACCAGCAATGTATTTTACCATCAACTTGGAATCTATCTACTAATGCATCATACTCAAGTAAGTTGTATTAATTATCAGTCAGTTATGGTATTCAAATTCCTACAACCACCACACGTATCTTCCAAACACACAAATATTATTTAACTCAACATTTACACAATATTTTGCTATTATTACACTTTATCCTCATAAATATTACATTTTAAATGCACCTACCTTGAGCTACATTTCTAACCCAAGGGAAAAATGCATAATAATATGAGGCTCACCCAAGAAGTAATTTTTACTAGGACCATAATAAGAAAGACAACAACGTTACATGAAAACATTAAATTGGAACAGATACGACAATGGTTGAGCTACTTATCAACACATTCATCACCGGAACTGAGACACTAGTGGGATCAACATTGTAGAGTTGCATTAATACACATTTTTATTTGCTTTTTAAATTGGTTTTCAGGTTCACTTTTTGTTCAATTCCCCAGTTTCATTTGTCACTAAGTGTAATTGTCTAAATTTTTCCTTCCATGCCACAGTTTAGAAGTAAGGGCTTTATCAGTTTAAATATGAGGCTGTAATACAAGTGTTATCTGTAATACGTGGCACTTTGGTTTCCCAGATTTCAGGGCGAGGTGACGCCACTTTTGAGATTAAGTTTTTTTCGTGATTCCCGTGGCATCAGCAGTTTTGTAGTTCCACGCAGTAGCATGATGTAATGTACAGCCAATTGGAGACCGCAAACCCCGGCCAAATGTTTATTTTTAGCTTTTGTTGGAGGAGTTGGGGTAGCTACGTGTGCAGAGGTGAGCTTAGCTAGCCCTGTACTCTGACACAACCTTTGAAGAGGTAACCCATGGGCAAATTTCGCTTGCATCCACAAGCGCTGCAGACCAGAACTTCTCTTTTTTGACTTAAATCTATCTTCATGTAACAACTAATTTTTGAACTTCAACAACTATTTCTGTCTAAATTCATTTCCGTGAGTGCGGGAGGTCGATAGATGCCGAAGGGGAAGGTATTTTTTCCTCCCCCTCGTTTTTGTAAATTTTCCTCGCGAGTCGAGATGTAATTTTGAACTTCATGTAACTGCTGCTGTGTCTTCATACCTGTGTACATGCAAATGACAAGGAAGAAGTGTCGGTTTATGTCCTACTGACATACCTGTACTGTGTTAGACCATCTACAAAAATTAATTGTTTCGAATCCGACATGGGTTTCTTTCTGTTTAATTATATTTCAACCATGTGTACCAAGTGTGCTCGACGTGACAGACTAGCCTGAACCCAAGGTGATTGAATGCAGAGTGTAACTTGTTAGTGGCGTAGCGAGTTGATGCTACGTTAAAACATTTGTATTCCTGTGTCATAGAAGTCAGCCACCTGGGATAGGAACCAGTGTGTGACAGCCATCTGCACTTCTTTATCACTTTTAAAATACTAACTAGACAGGAATTTCTTCACGTGTAAGAAAAGATGGTTAATCACTGGGAGTGAAAGCAGGACTATAGGGTGGTTGGTCAAAAATTTCCCAGTGGAACTTCTGCAGAAGATGTATTGTACGATGAGCAATATCTAGGCGAACATTATCGTGGATCAATGAAACACCTGCAGCAAGTATTCCGCACCTCGTTCTTAATGGCTGTTGAAATTTCCGCAGTGTTTGACAGAAACTGTCAGTGTTCACCATATCGCCCCTGGCCAGGAAGTCAATGAGCAAAACGCCCTTTCTGTCCCAGAATACAGTGCACATCACTTTCCGTGCCAACACAGTCTGCTCAAATTTTGTCCTGCACAGAGATCCACTATGTCATAAATACATCGACTTCTGCTTTGGGATAAAGTGAGCAACCCAAGTTTCACTGCTTGTGATGATCCTGTTGAGGAAACAGTCACCATCATCATGGTACCGCTGCAGAAAAGTTGATGTTAATCCCATGCGTATGGTTTTGTGTTCAGGTGTCAGGTTATTCGGCACCCACCTGGCACACAACTTCTGCAACAGCAGATGCTGCGTGACAATTCTGGGCAACAATGATCAGGATGTCTGCGCGAAATGGCTGCCAAGTTCCATAATTGTGAAGCAACGGTTCTCCACAATGTGCTACTCCACCAGCTCCACAAGGTCATCATTATTGAGGGATGGCCTCCCACTGCACGCCTCATCATGGACGTTTTGACGACCTTCGAAAAACTGCCTGCACCAACGACACACCATATGCATACTCATGACGTCCGGCCCATACATGACACAGCTGACAAATTTTGATCAGCACCAAGTCCTGTGCATTCAAAAACTTTATCACAGACCTAACCTCACAGTTGGCAGGAAACTAAATGAGTCAACCTTTTCAGCCTCTACTACTGTGATGCTACGAGTGAGTGGGTATGCCAACTGTCCCATATGATTATCACATTGTCACTCTCTCAGTCATGCTCACTCATTTTCGCAATACATGACCATCCATCTGTTGGTGGTGTGGGAAACTTACTTTCTGGATGATCCTCGCACTTTAATGTATACAGTTAGTTTATTACTGTGACTGTTACATAAGCCATCAAAAAAAGTATAAAATGGGATATTGAATGAACTACTACTTTACAACAACACTTTAAACAAAAAAAAAATATTTTCATGCGCACAAACTCATACACAACATTACAAGTCAAACATTATAGTGTGCTTACCTGTTGATATTCCAGCACCTGCCAAAGAAATAATGTTACTCACTTTCTTATCTTTGATGTACTTGACTATACCATCTAACGATACGTCATCTAAAATCTGGAAGGAAAACAAATTTGTAACAGATATTTTTAATTGGTTAAATACATTGTAAAATTATACTCAAAAATGTGAATGTAAAATTATAATTCATCAAAGCCACATACAAAATGCAAGCGTCTAACAAAGCTATGTAAGAAATAATAATTGAATATAAATTAATTTTAATTACTAATAATTTATGTACTACTTTTATGTGTACACTTCAAAATATTAACATTATGCTGGATGAAATTGAATAAATTATTACATATTAACATCAGACTCGGTAAAGGGTGCATACTGAACATTTTGCAATAAGCGAACAATTATAATGAGATCCCACATAGACACACTGGGGCAAAGCCATAAGCTGGGGCAGCTAGGAAGCAGTAAGTGTGGGCAGTTCCATTAAACATGCTGTGCACACTGCACAAGTTGTACTAAGCTTACCAGTTATACTGGTCTGTTAACATGCTGGTGTACAGAGCTGACTGACAGATATGATTCTTTTATGTATATACGTACCATACATGGTAACCCAATACACAAACTCGAATGTGAACGTATCCACAACTGAAATAGAGACTGCTGGAATGTGGTACCCCCTTACAGTAGTGATGAAACTAAAAAATGAGGTTAAGCAACAAGTGTGCACACCTAGGTTCAAAGCAGCAGTCGGACTGTGCAGAGACAAAGCAGTTAACTAGCAGATTGCCTACTGCACACAAATTGGATGTTAGACACATGGCAATGTAGAACATCCTACATGACCAATAACTCCACCCATACAGCTTATAACATGTGTAGACATTGGTTACAACAGACTTTGTCAAACACCTTGAGTTCTTCATATGGACATTAAAACAGTGTGCTGAATTTAAGTAATAACTTTCTAGAACATGCCCCCGAATAGAGTTCTTCAAAACAGCCATTAGAATCCTGCATGGGTTAGTACCAGAAAGTAATAAACCATACACGCTGGAAGATACTCCAGATGTGTGGCTGGAGTTGTCAGTGATCGTATAAATGGTTTACATTTTCTTGCCTCAATGGTGGATATGCCTTTTGATGTATTTCATGTAATGTGGTTCAAGCAAGACAGGGCCCCACTTCATTCTGTCAACACCTCAATGGACTGTTTTAATTATCTTGGGTGCCTACCAATGACTTGGCGGAATCTCACAAAAAAAATTACACTTGCACCCCTCAACTGATGTTTACTATTGTTTACACACCCAGTATTTCTAATGCAATACATTTTCAGGATGCAGAGTTGAAAAATATATACATAAAAATATTTCTGTTTCATCCAATTAATTCTTGCACTAATACTAGTTTTTTTAACAGTCACATTAACAGATTAAGTCAAGAACTCACTGAATCCACTATTACTGGGACTCCATCATAACAGCTGTCAAAAATATTATAAAAATATAATAACTACACAGCATTAAGCAATGCTCAAAATAAACTAAAAAAATTTACTTTAAATTAAATTATCCTAATAACTAATGAAAAATTTTAAACCTAACTTACTTTTATGGTAGACTCATCATCTCCTGCAGTCGAACCATCGTTAAGGCCTAGTTTCTGCTGCACATAAAGTCGAATTTTCTCAACTTCTTTTTCGAGTGAATCCTTGGATGAAAATTCACCATCGCCAGAACTACTATTCCCACCTGAGTGCGAAAGTAAACATAATAAGTTAACACTTAAATAGTTGGCAAAAGAAAACTATAGCAGCTGGATGGTTGAGAAAATTACAGTAAAAAAATCTGGAAACACGCTATATGCAGTACTTGAAAAAAAATTGGGGTGTGGCTGAGTCAAAGACATGACCATAAGTTTTATGTGAATACATCTGTGTTAGCAGGTATTATATACTTAGAGATATGAGAATTAAATGAAAGCAATTTAAATGAATTGGATTTCATGAATTAACTCAAAACATCTATAGTCCATTTCCCATTGGAAGTAACTTTCTCGCAGCCCTGCAAAATATCTACTTGCAGGCCCGTTTCGTATCCTTCCGCCAAATGTAAACAAACATTGCCATGTGACTGCCATGTACCATCTGTCAAAATCAATGTTTGCATGCCATTGTGTATGTGCATGTGTTCGTATACTTTCACTACACCTAATAATAAACATTGAAATGTGACTTCTACTTTTATACCTGTCAAATGTATTGTTTACTGTTTACAGCTTTTCAAAGAATTTTGTCTTAGGTCAATTTCAAAAACAATTTCGTACGAATATTCACAGTTTAGGCCTATAACAACTTTATGACGTTTTAAAAATGCCTGAATTAACGATAGTTCTTATGGTTACGTTACATTAACATATTTGTTTTCCACGACATAGCACATTACACGTAATGCACATTAATATTTTGCTGCAACTGTGTTAAACACTGTTACAACTGCAGGGTAATGAACTGTAGTATTTAATTTTTTGTTATTGATATGTGTTGGGTTATTTCTTTAAAAGGATGGCCTCAGTTCGAATAACAAAGGAATAGACAGTCCAACGAAAAAGCGACATTAAAATCAAGTACGCAACTCGTGTCGCTCATTTTTGGTTACAGAAATTTAAAATGTCGCGGTGAACATGCACTCAAATAAGCCTTCCATAACTTTCATTCCACTCAAATTTATATGTATTGCTACTTACTGTGTATTAGGTTTATTGAAATTTATTGGGGCTGGGCTTGGTTATTTTGTTGGGAAAATCACGTTACACGACTGTGTTTCAAACAACGTTGTGATAAATAAACATACGTGGATGTAAATAAATAACTTCGTCATAAAAACAGTTCACATCAAATATTTGAAATCACGCACACACAGATCCAGCGTAACTATCACCAAACAGCTACACCATACTATTTCACAAACAGCGGTTAACGAAACACACAGTAACAGTATATTTACTACTGCCGCGGAAACACAGCTTTATCACAACATCGTAACTTGCTTAGGTATGTTTAAAAAACACAACGTCTACAAACGTGATGTGGTTATTTGAACTATTTTTCGGAGTAAGTATAATTTATGCTTCATTTGGTAAAACAGCAACACGCCATGTCATGGCTCGCCACGTCTGCCAACATCACTTTGTTTCTGCCCTGCCATCATAGCTAGATATATTAAAATAAGTATTCAAACATTAAAATCTCTTTTCAGTTGTAAATTACAAATTCAAAAATCATTATTTTGCTGTAATAAATATGAAATATTCTACAATTGAAAACATCAATAATTTAGCAGCGTACTAGCAAAGTGAAACTTCCCGAGTGTGGAAGAGACAAAGACAGAGAAAGAGCGACAAAACTCGTTCAGCAGACAGTAGCTTCAAAATTGTTCTTGCTCGATAAAACAACACTGTACCATTACGGCCCTCTCACAATATTTTCCGCTGTTATTTTAAACTGTAAAAATGAGATATGTTGCCATCGGGGCTACCTAAATATTTAAATAGGCACTGTTTAATTTACAAATAGTATACTAAAAAACTAGGTTAAAATTATATTTTAACTGTGAACTATTTCTTACCGGCCGTTGCCAACATGTCGCTGCTCTCGCTGTTGTTAATTCATATTTAAATAGAAATAAATATTACAACTTATAGAAGATATTAAGGTAAAGTTTCATTTATTCAATAATACAGTATTCTAAAGTTAACCATAATGTTATATATTTGTGGAATACAGGTTATTGAAAAAACAGGTTGACATGTTTTGCCTAGAGTGTTTTTTCAAAGGTTGATTTTCATAAGTCGCTTCCAATCGGGAATGGACTATAGGAGACCTTTTTTTGGTGCCAAAATCAATGCACTTCATGAGTTGCGATATATACTCCCCAGAAATTATTTCCCACATCCAAAATTGCAGCAAGTTGTCGCAGGTCCCCACCTGCACCTCGAACATGCATTGTGCCAACTCGTCATGCTTGGGTCATAGTGTAATATCGGATTGAATAAGATCACATTTATTTCAACCGTGTTATGAGTCACAAAGTTTTATTGTCAGAATAGTTCACCCTGCAAACTTTACAATGCTGTTTCCGTCCTGGTACCCCATGTGTGTGTCTTGTTTTATACACACATTTGTGTAACAAAACCTATACGGCACGCTGCACATTAAAAAACTCTATTATAATTTCCTTAATGACAAAATTTTGCTGGTTAATATATTTACCTGCAGTAAGCAGGCTGAAGTCCCTGTTCCTGAAGTACATATATGTCTCAGGTAACGAGCACAGCTAACTATAATCAAATTCTGAAAGCTCAGTGTGGTTCAGACTGATAGAAAGGCGAGTCAGGGCAGAACACTTCTCCCCACACTATGGAAGATTGTAGTGAGTATGGCCGGAGGCCACCAATTACCAATGAAGGTGTCACTGACAGGTTGGATTCTGCAGCGGTGATGTGTACCACTACACGTGACAGTTTCAGTTGATGTTAGCATCTCAGCATGGAGAACTGGACTCTACCATAGGTGGTTACGCATGCCAATAGAGCTCGCTTCCCTCACTTCCCTACATACTTCCATCAAAGGCACAGAAAATCACAAAGGACTGGGCACCGAGATGCACATGTGCACAGAACCACTCAGTTCAGCTGTATTGAAAGGAAAATCACACACACATCAGCTCCGTTATGATTTCCGACTGGCTACAGTGTCACACAACACAGATGCTGTCTGCCTGCTTCAAAAGAAAAACCAACTTTTTGAAGAATATGCAAAGATAAAAAAAATTGCCCAGGAAGACATTTTATTTTACCCATGAGACTTATGCACAGTATAAAAGCAAAAACGAATATTCTGAACATGTAAAATTATAAGCAAGACTTACAAGTTGATGCAGAATTACATTTTTCAACAGCACAAAGGAAAAGATCATGCAATAGTGTCAGGTGCACAGTAAAGAGATTGACAGCAAGTGCAAGTCTTCAAAAGCAATATGAAGACCAGATAATGACTCCAGGACTATATTGTGATTAAGGAAAAGAAAGCAATTTGGGGTCAACTTCATTTTTACTACACAAGACTAATACACTGCAATAGAATATCCCCCCCCCCCCTTCCCGGCGACTGGTTTAGCTGTGCACAAACTATTCTGGCATCCAGAATTTATATACTTTTAGTACTACTATAGCCTAAAATGCAACAGATTTTACAATTTTTGTTTTGCCAAAATGGGAACTGAATTTCCTGCAACACCTCAAGATATGCTGGTTCTAATTGACATATATGGTTACTTAGTAACAGTCTACAATAACAGATGTTGGTTGGCTTTGGTCATCATCATCTTCATAGGGGTTGAAACAAGTGACCTGTTCCATTTCCATTAAAATTGGTCCAGTCATCCCTTCTTTGATCTACCTTGGGATCTCCTACCTCTTGTATATGGCACATGATCTATGGGGTTTTTTCCATGTTATTTGCTGTTGATTTATTACGTCAACGATGTTTTGTATTCAGTTCCGCTCAAATATCATTTGTCTTTTTGTCCATTAAGGTACATCCAACCACATACTATCTAAGGAATCTCATTTCACAAGACACTATTCTGTTTTCATCTCTCTTCTTTGGCACCAAATTTTCACAGCCACACAGCAGTGCAGGTATAGCCATCACCTTATAGAATTTGAGTACGGTCTGTCTCTGGACTTTTCTTCCTAACGTTCTGCGTACAGTTCCGCATATATTTATTCTCATTTCATTGAATGCCTTTTCATAGCCTAATCAATACAGGCGAAAATGAAAAAGATTAGCAAATTGAATTCACAGTGTTTTTCTATTAACTGAGTCACAATTAATACAGAATGTGTCTTAAATTCCCATTACACAATGTGAGGGCTTGTAGTGGGGACCAAGACGGTCACGTTTTGCACTTTACATAGGAATTTAGGAGCGGAAATGTACAGTTTCCCCGCAACAAACAAAACACCACCACATCACATGTTGACCTCTCCCACAACTGCAACATACTGTACTGTACATTGTTTTTCTTCAGGGTCCACTTAAAAGAAGAACTCTGGATATGTTGGGAAGGGTGCAGAAGGGAGTCAGCTGTGAGGAGAAGGCATATGGCACAATGGTATGGCCAATGTTAGAATATGCTGCGGCAGTATGGGACCCAAACATGGAGGTGAAGGTACAAGAGCTGGAAAAGTTGCAGAGAAGGGCAGCAGGATGGGTGAAGGGTAGATGGAGAAGGCAGGGGCAGGATGATGAGGAAGAAGGAAATTATAGGCCATCAGTGATGATGAAAGAAATGGGGTGGAGCTCATTGAAGGACAGGAGGAAAGTTAAAAGGTTAGTCAGGGTGGTGAATGAAGAGGGAAGATGGTGAGGGCTACAATGCAAGTTAAGGAAGGGGGTATTTAGAGGGAGAGGAAACAACAGTGAGAAGCTTCAGAGAGTGTGGAGGAGAACGGAGCTGGGTAGGCAGTCCGTGCTTGTGAGACCTGTGAGGGAGTGGAATGTGTTGCGGGAGGAATTGATATCTGTGAGGGGGATTGGAAAGTTCAGTAAGGGAGTGGAAGAGGAGTTTGGACGGGTAAGGGAGAGACGAGAGAGCTCGCCACAGGGCGGTAGCCTAATTGCGAGTGTAGGCTAGGTATTATTATTTTTCTTCCCAATTGTATATCCCCAGGAAGTATATATAACAACTACATAATTTACAGAATTAAAGGTATGCTGTAAATGTCTCTTAGAATTACATTAATTTGAGATTCATTAATGCATGAAACACCATATCACTAGCATAAATAAACATGAAGGGAATAACTGTAAAGACACAAAATCAATACTGGTGGCATACTGAAGCATATTTTACACACATTTTTTCAAACTATCCTGATGATGTCCACTGTTCAAGACATGATTGGCATGCTCAGTAGCCCCTTGATACCTGACCAGTGTGCAACTCTGCCGTGCCTATTGATGCTGAGATTTATAGCCACATTAAAAACTTACCTACAAGAAAATCCCCACACATTACTGGCATTTGCTAGGAATTTTATACTAACTTCTGGGATATTGTAGGCGATGCTTTTTCTGAGATAGTGTGCGAGGTCTTTAATAGTGGCAAGCAGAGTCTTTCTGAACAACAATGCATTAACGTATTATGTCCTAATTCATCTACTGCTTCAGCTGTAATTGACTACAGTCCCACCACTCTCCTCTTAACAGACTACAAAATGATAGTTTCAGTGCTGCCACACAAAATGGAACTACTTTTATCATATTTTATAGGGTCAGAACAAAGTTGTTCATTAGAAAAAAAAATGCTATTATGAACAATTTAGCTGTGTTGCAAGACACACAACTGCACGCATCCCGGTCAAATAATCCTGTTTTGCTACTTAATATTGATTTCAAAAAGTATTTAACATGACCAACCAAATGTTTCTGTATGCTGTCACAAGAAAAATGGGTTTCCCTTAAGGTCATATTTCTCATTTTTTGGAATTTGGTTATCTGAGAGAGGTTTAGAAAAATTCCCCCATAATACAGTTGTTAGTTGTCAAATCATTATAGTTTTCAAAATGGAACTCAAATTCTGACACACGAGTGCTATAGGCAGGTTCAAAAAGTTGAATTAGAGTAAGTGTGACATGCTGCATTTGTGTTACAAGCTGCGAAAGGAATAAAAACAACTTTTCGTCTACAGTTTATGGTTTACACTATATATAATGTTAACAGTTTTGCTTGAATGAACAAAAATATATTTACGACAAGTCTGACTCCTAGTTTCAATAAAATTCAGAGTGCCAATACTCACTCACCTGTTTATAAATCGCACTCATACTGAATCAGTATGTTCAGCACACCATACAGATTGCATTAAATGCAATTTGATTGGAAAAAAATATCTAGGAGAAAGCCTAGTATGCTGCAGAATTTGGGGAAGAAAAAAAAAGAGAGACTTTTGAGTGTTATATTTTGAAAACTATAATGATTTGACAACTAATTACTGTATTAAGAGGGCACTTTTCGAAAGCTCTTTCAGATAACCAAATAAAAAAAAAGTGAAATATGACCTTAAATCTTCATAAACATACTTGCTGGATTTGCATGGAACTCTTCATCAAGAGTGCTTGTCAATGGCATGCTCAGTACTCCAATACTAAAAATGAGATCTGTCGGACAAGGCTGCTCCTTATTGACAATATTATTGGTAACTTACATAAAGTTACTAATATGATAGTGAAGCCTTCTTTCTGGCATTCTGCTCAGGATGCACAATTTTAAAGTAAATGCTTATGCAAATGAAGTGACAAGCATAACTCGTTCGGCATAATATGTGCTTATGGTACAGGATGTTCTACAAATATCTGAAGCAACTGTATAATTTGAACTAATTATTTAAAAAACAAAATTTTTGTTAATTAATTAACTGGATAAAAGTATACACTTTATTTATGTTGGAAAAATTAAACTACGTACATAATAAAAACAATTTGTAACAAAACTGTAAGAGGATTTTACAATATCAGCTCCGGTTTGGGTACAAAAAATTAATTCTTGCAAAAGCTGTAGAAATGAAGGATCGTGAGGAAGAAACAGTAATGACACCAAAGAATCTTCTTGCCACATCTAGACCAGATATTCTGTCCGTTCTCTTGGTGGAAAAACAAAGATATGGAATTTACTGTCCTTATGCATGTTGTACTGTTGCCAACCCACAAACCACGTGACCTCTGAGCAGCTGCATTTTGCTACCAAGGATAGTTACTTTGAAATAAACTTTAATTTTACACTGAATTGTGACATATACATATGCAACGCTCTTGTGGAGACGCCATACACAAATCACCAAAGTCTACATCTACCTACCACTTGCTGATGTGACTGACAAGTACTGCTACTAGTTTCACAGCTTTTCCATTTTATTTCCTCTGTTATACCCTTTAAACATTGAGACTTCATTCTAGCCTGACATGGGAGAGAGGTACAAACAATAGAAAGTGTCAAAAGGTTATAAAGGTGGATGGAAAAAAAAAAGGTAATTCATAGTAGTGAAAACGGTTGACGCCATCGGGTGAGACACGCGACGAATGAATACACTTTTATTTACTGGTGGGTGGGTGCTAGCGGTGCTTCCCAGACACCGCACTTTGAGACTCAGGGTTCTCAGGGATGCTGTGGGTTCTGTGTGTTCGTCTCACCCGAACGTCTTTACAAAGCACTTTGCATTACTAAACATTTAACACTGAAAAAGGTGGGAGTTTGCTGGTTGATGCTAAATAGAAAAAACATAGATTCGTCACTCAGGTTTGCATTTATTGATTTCCAGTACATACCATGCCGGAATATGAATTAATGACAAACTCAGGCATGACTAGCTAACTCCGATGGGTGATCCTCCCACCTCATCTCGATTACCTAGCGCACTCCTAGATGGATGACTTCTCCGTGGTGTTGGAAAACACAGTCTCCACAAGGAAAGGGGTCTATAGCCGATAGCGTGGACTGTAGATTTTTCCTGGAGGCAGGACACAGAGAATTACAAATGAACACTAACACGTGTGATTATTGACATCGTTAACGCATACTCGCGCCTCCCAACCACGGGGTGTGTGTGGTGACAGTCTTTACACTTAGCACGCTAGGACGAAAATAATGTCACCATACAAATTACACAAATATTGACAACAGAACATGGGACACAATATGAACAGGCACTATAAACACGCAGATGAGTGAAAGCATTCTTACATGACGCTGATACCACTAGATGAAGTTCTTAGCGGGCCACGTGGTGCAGGTGGAATTCCAATATTTTCAGTGAAAGTTATGGAAATCCTGTTGGAAAAAGTTATGGTGCTCTTTGGAAAATTATTCCAATTGCATTTAAACTGTGCTAACGCATCTGAGGTGCCTGATGGTGGAAGATCAAACATGTGTGATGACCCCGTGGTCGTCGCACATTTATGGCACACAAGAAATTACAAACAAGAACACTTTAAGCGCAATGATGGCACAAACATGGACTTGGCAGCTGTTAACCACGTGGTTGCAAATGATATGGCCGTAAAAGTCTTTAACATGACAAAACCCTAAAATACAAACATACAAATTTACCCTTAATATTGCTCATGGCAATGAAGCAGAAATTACAATGCAAAAGCATTTAACATACGCGGATTGCGCCTGATTCAAAGTTGCATGGGCCACATGGCCTCTCCGACATCTTTCCTCCTTCCCCCTATTTAAGTTCAAAAAGCCACAAGGGCTATAAAAGAGTTATTTAGGCAGAAGCATAATGCTGGGGAAGTCTGGCAAAAAGTTCACAAAGCAAAGGTTAACCGGTAAACTAAAGTCAACTATGGAAATCTAACTCTGTGCAAAAATATGAAGTGCGTATGTGACAGTGTCTTAACTCGCCAGCTCTCCTCGGACGACTGCCCAGAGGCAGGGTCACGCGAACCTACCATGGCTGCCTACAGGGTTCACACAAGCAGAAGTGCTATGCACGCAATATTACGTGAAAAGAAGTGGCACTTAAATTATTTTCAATACAACAAAATTATTACCAAGCATTTTAAAATCACAAATATCATTACCATTATCTTTTGAAAGCCTTCACGCCTGAATATCAGTGTCCTGCTCTTCTGCATGGTGCGCACTTTAAATTTCAAAAGCTAACATGGCACAATATTATGAAAAGACACTTTATAAACATTTTACCCTGAGAAAGACATGTTACACTGGCACAAATTTATTCCAGCAAAATACAATACATAGCAATGAAATATTTTCCCTTTCGGAAAGTCCAGTATTGCGGCAGGTTGAGCGGCACATGCTTGCCCACGTGTCAGTGAGGGCGGCGAGTACCATCATGGCCTATCTGTTGCTGACTCTTAGCCGGCGTCAAACGACCCCTCGCTCGAAGGCCAAGGCGGTGCGAGCAGCTGAACTCTACTCTGCCGGGCTGTGGCCGAGTATGAAACTGGTCCACCGGTTGAGGGAAGATGAAGCATGAGCTCTGAGGTTGTCGTATTCTGCTGCGTTAGCAGGGGGGAGGGGTGTTGGCAGGAACAATGTGGTTGTGGTTGGGCGGTGACTCGCTGCTCCTCTTGCGGGTGCTGCGCTGTGGCTTGTTTACGTTGCTCTTGACACTTTCATTCACACACGTTCCCTTAATGCTTTTCCCAAACCCTTTGAAACTACTTTGATTTTCTATACTCACCCCTATGAGTGCGGAAAAATCCCTCAATGGCGTACCGCTTACACTTGCTATGCTATTGTTTACGTTCAGACTTTGGTTACACTCATTTTTCCTACCGCTGTTTTAAAAACCCTCAAAATCACTTTGCTCTACTAAACTTCTTTCTAGCGCTACAAGAAAACCCCGAAACGGTCAATAGCTATCACTCCCTGAACTGACGTTTACACTTTTATTTACACTCCCATCTTCTTCCCTATTCGGTGTGGAGTGTGTTGATGGCACGAAGCCCCTGAATGATATTGTTTACCAGGCTGGTGTTTATGTTTTCTGTGCATGGGTTTCCAGGGCTAGTGCTGTTGTTGACATATGTGCCAGTGTTGTTGATGTTACTGTGTGTACTTCCTGGTATGCTACACCACGATCGCTGAGGTACTGGGTGTATCGTCGTCTCCTTACCTCTCTTCCCTACAGGTGTGCGGCCTATACGCAGGTCATCATGGTGCCGTTTCATCACACGTCTCAGTCCCAACTTCACTAAGAATGTAGAATTTCCCATCTTTTCCACTACCTTCACTGGTCCAGTCCATCTGGGTGCCAATCCTGCGCAATACTTTTTCGTTCCGGCGGATAGCGAGTTCTCCCTGACATACACATAGATCCCTGGTTTTAACTCTGGCGGTTGCCTTCTACCCTCTGATACCCACATGTTAAAGTAATTTTCTTGGTTTAGTTTTCCCTCGCCTGTTCATGTATTTGTAGTTGGTGCTCGCTTATCTCTTCAGGTGGTACCGGGGTGTTTTCGTGGGTTGTTCCAGGAGTGCGCAATCCATGGCCTTGTACAATCTCGGCAGGCATTTCCTCTATTTCTTACACAAAACATCAGTTCCAGAATCAATTCCGCCCACCGGGTATGGTCAGCTCCTAACCGGACTCGCAGCTGTATCTTAATGTCCTGGTTTCTCCGCTCAGTCGGGTTCGCCCTACGATGGTAGGCCAGGGTGGTACGGTGTTCAGTTCCCCACGCAGTACAGTACTCTCGTCATTTTTGCCCTACAAATTGGGTCCTGTTGTTCGTTAGCAGAAATTCTGGGTAACCCCAAAGGGGAAAAAATTCACTCTACGTGATGTGAGCTGCAGTGTGTACACGGACGTTGCTTACAGGAAATGCCTCTCTCCATATGGTGAACAAATCTGTAGCCACAACAAGGAAGCACTTGCAGCTTTTAGTTCGTGGGTACGGGCGCATGATGTCAAGTGCGACAGTTTTAAATGGTTTTGTGGGTAGGCGGGGTTGTTGGGGTGCATCGCCATCTGTTCTCCATGGCTTCCTGATGTTGCATGTAACACAGCTCTGGACATGTTTACGTACATCTCCCTATACTCCTCACCAATGAAAGAATTTTTGGACATTCCGACGTGTCTGTTCTGTACCCAGGTGACCATGTTCTAAACTGTCATGTCCATACGTGAACACGCATTCCCATGTTTCTTTGGGCACATAGGTCTGACATTTCGCATAGTTTCCAGGTGGTTAACACCTGTATTTCCTGGCCAACTACCCTCCAGTGTTCGGAATACTTATCAGCACAGTGTTGCCGACATTGCGCAGCATCTGGGGAATTTTCTTGTGCCACGTGCACGTTCCTCAAAACCTCATGGACATTTAAGGAAACATGTTCTCCAGGTGGGTTGGCAGCAATGCTTTGTAACACAAGAGGTATGTTACCCGTTACCGGAGTGGCACGGCAAGATGGTAGCGCATCTTCCCACACTGCATCGTCAGTCACCATTATGTTTGGACACGGATTCCTAGACAACACATCTGCGAGTTCGTTGGTTTTCCTCGCCATGTGCTCTACCTGGAAGTCAAATTCTTGCACAAGTAATGCCCAGTGGGCGAATTTGCTCTTCTCGTTATGCATCCCTTCCAGCCAAATTAAACATCTGTTGTCTGTTCTCAAGGTGAACTTTCTGCTTTACAGGTACGGCCGGTATCTCGTCAGTGCATGTACGATCACCAAACATTCCTGTTCATTAATGTGGTATTTCCTCTCTGCATTACCAAACTTCGTACTGTGATAGTTGATGTGTTTTTTCCCTTGTTGACCCACCTGATACAAAACCACTCAAATGTCTTCCTGGCTTGCGCCCGTTTGTACTAATACAGGCAGTTCTGGGTTGAACCGAGCTAGTGGCTGACAGTTAAGAAAAGCATCTTTAATTTCTTGGAAAGATTTCTCAGCTTCAGATGTCCATACAAATTTACGTTTTTCCGACAGAAGTGCGGTTAACAGGGCTGTGATTACAGAGAACATGGGGATAAATTTCCACAACCAATTGATCAGTTCGAAAAATGTACTTACTTGTTTTCATGACCTGGGTGTGGGTTTTTCGTGAATCTGTTTTACATGTTGTGTTTCCAGTTTGTGTCCGTTCCCTGTGACATAATGCCCTACAAATTCCATCCTACTCATTCCCAACTTACACTTGTCAATTTTACACGATAACTTGTTGCGTTCGGGCCTTTCGAACACAAAGCTAAGATGGTGAAGTTCTTCCCAGCTGTTCGACCACATAAGTATATCATCTAAGTACGTCATCGCAAAGCCTCCTATGTAACCATGCAACACATTTACCATTAAGTTCTGAAAAGTAGTGGGAGCACATTTTAAGCCAAATGGCACTGCAACAAATTGGAATCTACATCCATCAGGTGTTGTGAAAGCAATTTTTTTTTCTGTCCTGGGGGCAGATAGGCACCTGCAAATATCCGGACTTCAGATCAAGAGACTTGAACACAGTAGCGGGCCCTAGTGTTGACAAAGTGTCTTTTATGTTGATTACAGGAGGTGGCATGTTTACTTTTTCTTCATTTAACAGCCAGAAGTCCACATAAAAACCTCCATTCACAGTCATTTTGAGGGGCTACTGTAATGCCAGAATTGTACAGACTTTGCATAGGTTCTACTACATTGTCACTCAACATTTCACATACCTGTTGATTGATCACATGCCGGAAGAAAATACCTGGGTCTCATGGCTTAGAGTAAACCGGGTCCTCGTGCGTCGTGATGATGGCATGCTTGGTGACGTCGGTGCGCTGTAGTTTTCCCTCGGTGTGGAACACACCGAAATACTGGTCCAGTAGTTGTTGTAGCTTCCCTTGGTGCAGTTCTGGCACCTCGTGCGAGAACTCTGCAAGCGGCACAGCAGTTGTTGTCAGCTGCGTTGTTCCACGGTGTACAGCGTCCACCTCCCACGTGCCCCCACGTGAAGACGGTGGAGATGCAGTTCAATCACTGCTTGGTTGTCGATTAACCATGGTAACCCCAAAATCATTTCTTCACACAAATCAGGTACAATGTACACATCGCATTCTGTACGGAATTCGCGAATTCCCAAAGTCACATGCATTACACTCGTAGCTTGGTGGTTGCGAACTGTAAGTGGCTTGGCGGCACGCTGGTGGTAATGGCCTTAATTAATTCCTCGCGTACAAAACTGTGGTTAGCAGCAGTGTCTATAATGGCGGTTAAATTTTTACCTTCAAGGTCCACATTTACCCTTAATGCACGTAAAGTACTGTCACTAACCTGAAACACTTTGGCACCCATATGAGACAGATTTTTTTTGGTTTGGTGGTGAGATTGGTGCAGGTGTGGTTTTGCCAACCTCCCTACTCAGTCTCCCGACCTGTTCCCTTGGTAGTGGCTTTCACTGTGGTTGTTATTGTTTTGATAGTTCAGCCTTTGCCCCCGTGTCGTCCGCACTGGCGTAAACAGTGGTGGTGGTCGGTTAACATCTACCATTACTACGGGTGTTGGTGATCGGTAATTGTGCCTCGGCGAGATTGGTAATCTTGTCCGGTGCATACATCACGCTCGTACAGACACGCTTCTCTTGTGCACTTGCAAACAATTTGCAATTGCAAGTTGGAAATTATTACGTATATGGTAATTGTTCAGAATAGGCACTTTTCCGAAAATCTGGAAAATAATATCTGGAAATATTATATATGATTATTACTAGTCACAAATAATAGAAATTTTAGCGGGTCTTCACGTAGTTTGCAGTAAAAAAAATATCATGCGATAGTGTGGAGGGCTATCAAGATTGTGGTGTTTATGCAGTAAAAGATGTAAAATGTACATCCAATATACTCGTATAGGGTCACTAAATTGTATGAAATGCGAGAATACATTTTGAAACCAATCTTTAATGTAAAAAACATCATTCACAAGTATAATTATGTCACAGCAGTAGGATTATTCAGGTGAACAACACAGCAATAAAACAGTGTCGGAACATGTAATTATGTTGAATTACTCAAAGTTTACCTTGTATATATTCACAAGAGGATAGTACTACATAAGGTATTACTAATAGAATAAATATACATATGGTAGATCATACAAATTACGTTCACACACCATTTTCATAAACAGGTGCCCTATAATGCCATGTTATATTATGATACACAGCAACCAATAAAGCACAAGAGACAGGAAACAAATGTGTCAAAATAGGTCGACGTCACAATTCAGAAGTTGTATTGTAAAAATGTGAGCCATTCAAGTGACTTCTACAGAAGTGCTGTTTGGCATGTGTATTAGCGTTAATTTTGTTTGATGTGTTAAATCTAATAATTGTAAGAAGTTACGAGTGTTTGTGTTTCTATGCCTAGTTGTGATTCTGTATTAATGATGTTCAAGTGTAGCCCCTTCAAATTAAAAATTACTGTACAAGCATAGCCAAACATTACGCACCAAGCCAAAGTCCCATGCCAGCAAGGGAGCAAACCCCCAAAATAGTGATTCAAACCTCACCGGTTTTCTTCTTTAGGTAGTGACCGTGAAATGGTAACGCATCAGCGAAGCTTGAGGTTTCCCCAAAATGAATTTCAAGCTTAGCCTATTCACATTGAAAAATTGTGTGTGTACGTATTGGTAACACTGTGAATTTAGGTACGGTAGGTAATTTTGTAATTTAGTGTATTTTCACCCTATTTGTGATATAATCATAATGTTGTAACACAAAAACACATCTAATTGCAAAAATATCTAACCAAACAATACCTAAATTGACAACATTACCAATACAAGTTACAAATACAATAATGGGGAGGGCTATGAAGTGGTGGTAAATTGTGGAATAAAATTTGGGTCAAGCATACAAGTTGATTCCAGAGACTTGTTTATAAGCGTGACTTAGTTAATGAAGTCAGGACATCACACGTATAGTTCAATAGGTTGGTAATAGTTGTAACGAATAAAGAAGTAAGTTAGAATAGCATAGAGCAGAGAAATTTTATTTTCGTAAGTTGTATGCCTGCATGTTTATTCATATTGAAGATTAAGAATAAAATTACGAACAGTTCTTTGTTCTTGTGTGGTCGTGTAGTTTACATGTTCAGTCTCTCCAGCGTCAGTTCTACTAACCAAAAGTGTGTCATAAAATGGATACGTACCGTACAGTGATAAAGTATGTGTTTTATATAAAGTGAAGTGGTATAATATAGTGTACGGAGTTAATAACAAAATATGTTGTGAATCACGCTGTTGCGTACAATGAATCATTATATATGTACCGTAGTGCAAACAATGTGTCGTGGAATAATGAGGAGCGTGGCATTACAGATTGGCTGAAAATGGATCTGTTTATTACAGATAAATGATATAATCACATTAGTTAAGATTGCAAATAGGCAGCTATACTACTAAAAATATATAAAGGACAGGAATCCAAGTACTCACAGTCTAGTACTTGTCGATAGGCACATACACAAAGTAGGACGAAACAATTTTTTCATGCGGTTGCAAGATCAAGACATTTTGCTGGTTAAGCCAGCTTCATTAGGTAGTGAGTTGTAGGAAACTGCAGTAGAGAGGAAGGGTGCTGTTAGTAGTAAACCTAGAGGCCGGGTGGGGGACTAGGGTGGGGCAGGAAAATTGAAAAATTGCAGGTATAGTAAGGAGGTGTGATTATCTTATACTGAGGCCTGGCGGCTACCTAGATTTTGTTATAAATTGGTGAGCTAATTCCCAGCATCTGAATTCTGAGCTATTGCTTGAAGGTGGTAGGGCTCTCACAACTCTGGTACTGTAGCAGGAATCAAAATCTTTGTTGTGTGATACTGCATGTGCTGCAGCTGGTTTGTCCTGTAGGTTATTGATGTTGCCAGCTATGGCAAGTTTGGTATGGTAATGGCTCTGTGGCCATTCATTCTTTGCCTGAATGTGTTGGTGATGAGGCCGATGTATTCTGCATTACAGTGTTGGCACTGTAGCTGATAAATCAGATTTTGTGTTGCACAGTCATAATGGTCTTGGATAGGGAATGTGTGGTTAGTGAGTCTGCTGTTGAAAGAAGTTGAGGATTGGTGAATAGTGCAGGGGGCACAGCGAGAGCTATTGGTTGCTGTTGAAATAAGTTGAGGGTTGGGAATGTTTACTGCTGTTGAAAGAAGTTGAGGGTTGGTGAATGGTGTTATAATGTTAAATTAGAAATGTGTATCAGGTTTAATTAACAGTGTTTTAGGTAGGTAATGTTAGGTCAGGATTCTGTAGCAGGTACCTAGTCTTAAGTATCTGTAATTAATAATTGTTGTTGTAGTGACATGTAGAATAAACTTATACACCCAGTAGGTAGGTCCTGTTAGGATAGGGGTTGTATATTTAGGCAGTATTTGATACAGCGAAGTGAATACTATAGCAAAAATGGTATTTAACTAAATAGGAAATATGATTGTGTTTGGACATAATCCTTTTTTAGTGGTCAAAATATGAAACCATTACAGTGATTCATCCACACGTGACCCATGATAAGGTATGGCTGAACTACCAAAAATGATGATTTGTCATTTACAGACACATGTAAGTTTAGGCAGCAAATCAGTTATTTATTGACTATGTTTGTTCAAAATATGCATCCATTACAGTGATTCACCCACACACGAGCCGTGATAAAAGAGGTGTGTCAAATATCAAAAATAGTGAATTGTCATTTACAAATTGGATATGTTAGTTTTGGCAGCAAAATAGTCATTTATTGACTATGATCTCTATGTGGTATCGCACAGTATACTCGGGCGGATGGGCTTTGGTGTACTACATATTCCATATATGGAATCATGGGATCTAGTGTACTTCCCAATTTCAACGTCTATAAATACTGAAATTGTCCCCACCTGAAAACCCCCACATTCCCGTGGATACCCCGTTAGATTTTCATAGGTAAGGAATGTGGCAATAGTAAAATACATATAACGTCACAATGCCATATTCGTGATGTCATTAAATGCATGTAAACATTGTGGAATCAGGTTGTACACTAATCCCTATAATTTTATCATGAAAACGTACATATTTTTTACTTGTTTTACCCCACATTTTCCCTGATCTTCATAGCCCTCCCTACTATCATTTTCGTGGTTTCTACTGCATGAGTCGTGCTGGCAAGGGGAAACTTGCTGACCTCATTGCTAGTGGGGTTCTTGCAGGCCATGGTTCTATTTCAAAAATCCAGGTAATCGTTGGAAACCATGGAAATTTTTTAGGACAAAGAAACCCATGCCCATAAGGGCAAATTCATGTAACAAAGAACTTTTACTTTCACACTCAATACCAAAAACATTCAATAATTGTGCACATATTAAAAATCCTACGATAATTAATGAAAGTAATTTGTATTTATTCCATCAGAACATTAGAGGTTTAAAAGCAAAATTGATGAGCTTTCTGTGTGGTTTGACAAATTATCCGCAGAACGCAAATTTGGATGTACAAATATTTTGTTTAACAGAAACACATTTAACTGAATCCTGCTAAGCAAATTAAAATTCCTGGTTATAATCTCAGTTATACTTATTGTAGGAATAGCATGACTATATTTTCATTAAAAATAATTTAATGTTTAAAAATGACACACATTTGCTATGCGAAGATCAAGTGTTTGAGTGCAGTCATGTGGAAGTAATAACTGACAAATTTTAAAAAGTAGGAGTCCTCACTATATATAGAGCCCCTTTTGCCAACTTTAGTAACTTCTTAACATTTCTTGAAGCAAACCTTAGAGCCGTTTATCTAGAAATTATTCTTTGTGGAGACTTTAACATTGATTATGTAAAAGAAAGCAACCAAAGAAATGAACTCGATAGTCTACTCAGAACCTTATATCTGTGGTAAGTTTTGCTACTAGAATAGAAGGAACCAGTCAGAGAGCAATTGATAACATTTTCATTGATAGTAATGCAGTTGCAGAGTGCCACTGTCTCCCAATAATAAATGGCTTATCAGATCATGATGCACAAATATAAGTTACGTCTTCCATAAAAATGCCCTCCAAAATGTCTTACTATTCAGAAGTGAGCTCAGTAGGGAGCAATGGTCAACATTGTATACTTGTACCGAAGCAAATAAAAAATTTAACTCTTTTCTTAACCAAGTTCTCCATTGTTTTGAAAAATGTTTCCCATCCTGACTGACCCATAGTAATACAAATCCGAAGAAAAATTTATGGCTCACCAAAGGAATAAAAATTTCCTGCGAAAACAAAAGGAAACTATACGAGGCCGCCACAACCAGCAGCAACCACGACACAATGCAGGAAATACTACTGCAAAATTTTGAGCAAGGTCATAAAAATCTGCAAAAAAAGTATTTTTTTCTGTTTAAAAAAAAAAAAAACGCACGCACACACACACACACAGAGCAATGTCCAGTTGTAAACCTAAACATAAATGACTGCAAATATTCAGACCCTAAATTAGTCGCAGATACATTTAATTCATACTACTTAAATGTTGTAGAAAACATGATTTAAAAAAAACATTAAACAAGATATAAGCCATATTCCTACACTACAGGGTACAGAATACCCTACTATATCTTTTACAAACACAACTCCAAAAGAAGTGAGGAAAACAATCAATTCTTTGCAACCAAAATTATCTAGTGGCTATGATGGCATTAGTTGTAGGTTATTAAAGCAACGTGCTTTTGAATTCAGTGTTCCATTAAGCCATGTTTGTAATAATATTTTCAATACAGGAAAGTTTCCAGACAAACTCAAATGGGCTATGGTAACACCATTGTTGAAGAAAGGAGACAAGACTGAAGTAAACAATTATAGACCCATATCTCTTCTTACATTCTTTTCAAAAGTAATTTAAAAACTGATTTACAGGAGATTGCTGCAACATTTTTAAAATCACAAAATCTTATCAAATTTTCAGTCTGGATTCAGGAAAAACACGTCAACAAATTATGCAATATTCAAACTAACAAATAGCATTCTTAATGCACTTTAAAAAGATGCCATCTAATGGAATATTTTGCGACCATGATCTTACACAAAAAATGGACACAATATTTACAGAGCATGGTTTACGGCAAACAAATTAAATCTCAACCTAGATAAAACATATCTTATGAATTTCATCACAGAGAACAGAAAAAACATTAATTCATGTGTTAGCAATAACAAAAACAAAATTAATAAAACTGCAGTGATTAATTTTCTTGGCTTAAAAGTAGACAATTTACTTACTGGAAATCTCACATTGCATATATTCTAAACTAAGTTCAGCCTGTTTCACCCTCCAGGGTGTTGCAACAGTCTTAAACAAAAATACAGCAAAAATGGTATATTTGGCATATTTTCATTCCATTATGTGTTATGGTATAATTTATTGGGGTGATTCCACTGACAGCAAAAAAGTGTTTCACATGCAAAAGAGAGCTATAAGAATAATCAATGGCAAAAGAAAGTCAGACTCATGTAGACCTCTTTTCAAGAGCTCAGAGATTTTAACATTTGTATATGAGTACATGTTTTCAGTACTTATATTCATGTCCAAAAACAGTAATTTATTTCAGAAAAATGAGTCCTTTCATAAGCATGACACTAGAATAAAAAAAAAACACTTGCATGTAGCTTTAGTTAACTTAAAAATTGTCCAGAAAGGGCCATCCTCTCAAGGTAGCCAACTTTTCAAAAGTTATCACAACACCTTCAAGAAAAATGCTTCTCTAACCAAAAACAATTAAAAAAAACAGCTGAAATAATTTTTTTCTAAACTAACTTTTTAAGTTATAGTGTAGATGAATATCTAAACTACAAAAATTAAGAGATTATTGTATAACATGCCTTTGTACATATTTCTTGTTCCGGTTTTTCTGGTTTCCTTTTTCTTCTGTTTCAGCAAAACGACGCCCCAAAGCATGTTGAATTGAGGAAACGATGTTATGCGTGTACATGTAGTCTGACATATGTATGTGTGTGTTTACTATGCCCAGTGTATAAACCTTGTATACTGTAATTTGACTTGTCCAATATCTCTGTACAGCTACGTATTGAAAAACGATCTTATAGATGCATTACGCAAAACAAAAACAAATGCTGATGCCCTTAGTAAATTCGTATTTTGTGTAATTAGTAGATTGGAATCATACCACTTTCCGTGAAAAAGTTTTTTTTTTTCCCCCCTCAAAAAGCTCCTATCCTGAACATTTACCAAATAAACTATGTTTTCTATTCGACTTCATTTACTTTACAAATGTTAAATTTGTTTACGGGTGAATTAACGATTGCTACAATGCGATAAACCATATAAATAAAATTTTAATAATTATGGCAAAACCACGTACGGTATAATTTCGTTTTTGTAGCAAACAGTTTCATTTCAACTTCAACTACCTTTTCTTTACATTTAATGGACACATATCAAAGTAAACTACTTCACCTGATCCTTTTTCTGTTGCCATTTACTTCCGTAGTTCTGCAAACTTCCATAAACTACGACTAGACTCGTGTATTACTTTCGAAATAAGTTGTTGATTTGCGTTAATCTGCAGTCAGAATCAGCTGTTTGTTGCCATAGACAAAATATTTTCATCTGCACATGCTTTCAAAATTCATTTGGCTACTACCAGTACAACCGTCAAATTATTATAATTTGAATTATTTGTAATTTTATACGAAAAAAATACGTTCATCAAAATGAATACTAAAGATGCATTTATACTCAGTACTTTACAAAGATAATAATTACGTAAAATAGTGAGAATCATTGATTTTTACTTTACGCAATTAAATAAAATATGTCTAACTCTGTTATTTAGACAATTACCTTTTCAATGGTTATACGTTCGAAGCACTTCAAAAAGGAAAATTCAAACGTTTACTGATGAAGAGAATATTTCTGGCCGTAGACATATGCCTTGTTCGTTTAAATATTTGTTGTTTTGGATTGCTCGCTGGCTCTTACAAAGGGAGCTGTAGAAAGCAGTAATCTGCGTTATTTAGTGACGTATGATATTATAATCGAAATGGTGTTGGAAAGTACTATGATATGGTGAGTTAAACTTTATAGAACATTAATAATATACAGATGAATGATATAACTAAACGCGTTTTTTATATAAAATATAGGTTTTGAGTAGTACAGTTTTTTTGAGGTTATGCGCTGACACAGCATTTATAAAGGTTACTGTCGGAATAGAGTTATAATGATTAATTAATTGATGAATATAAGAAGGGCATTTGGTTAACGTTCTTAATTACGCGTGTTTCTGTCAGTTTTATTGCATAGTATACTTTTCGCTGATTTTTGTGATGGGTGACCGTTGTGGTGGGGGGTGAAGAATCACACTTTATTGACTGATGTAATTCTGTATGGTTTTGCTGTCATTACAGAATGTTTTGACACTAAAAAGGGGTAATTCTTGAGAATAGGGGCTTTTTCGAAAATCGTAAAAATAATACCTGGATATATTAGATATGATTATTAGTAATCATAATTACTAGGAATTTTCGAGGGGCTTCAAGTAGTTTTCTGTAAAAAAAAATAAATATAATAGGGAGGATGGTTATCAAGATTGCTGTATTTTATTTTTGCTATAAAATACGTATAATGGTAACAGATTGAGAAAATCCAGCAGTACTGCAAACAAGGATGCATAGAAAACTGGCATATTGCTAGGCATGCAGTAAAAACAACTTTTAATTGATATGTCTAACTTGATGTCATGTCACAAGGCCAACACAGAAGCAGGGGAACCGGCCAAAAGTTCCCAATATTCTTCTGTGGCTATTTGTACACACTAAGATCCATTAAGAATAGATAGTGACAGAATGAAAACCCGCTATGATGGGAAAATGTTAGACGAGGTATGTATTTCATGTACAACTGGTGTGATTGTACAACCCACAGAGGCAAAAAGGGTACTGCCCGAAGCTGCAGAAATGTGGGAAGGCGACTACAGAATCCTCAAGATGGTCAGTGATGTAGTCTTTCGAATTTGTCGTTGAGGCTCTCGGGCAAAGCCGAAGGCTCCTCATGTTGACTGACTGGCACTCTACAAAAGTTCGGATGTTGCAGCGTGTGTTTAAAATGAACAAACTTGAGAGGGCAGTGTTACATGTTAATTGGCTTGCATCGCTTCTGTAGCAAAGGAGTGTGTGAATGCCAGGTTAGTAACCTACAAAGCAGGTGGCAATATACAAAGGCAAGGAGCATGTGTGTGTGTGTGTGTATATGAGAGGGTGTGTAGGGATTTGAGGGCTACATTTATTGGTAGTAGGAAATGGGTAGGCTGAGAAAGTGTAGGGAGGGACCAGGTTCACCTGACAGAACAGGGAAAGAGGATTCTAGGTGATCTGCTAGGTAGAGAAGTAGCTGGCTGCATGGAGAGGGTCAGGGCAGAGCAGCAGTTGTTGAAATAGTAATCAGTTAGAAGCAAGGAAACGGAAGGGGAGAGAAATGGAGAGGATAGCATTGATGAGGCCACAGGGGTGGAGATAGGAGGTAAGCAATGTAGGATGGTAAAGCAGAGTACTAGTATAAAGATAATGGTGGTGAACTGTAGGAGTGTGTACAACAAGCTGGAGGGCTTCTGGGGAAAGGTTGAAGGATATGGGGCGGAGACTTGGCTGACTGAGGAAGTACTGAGTGTAGGCAGGATAAGTTCACTATCTTCAGAGGAGACAGGGATGGGAGAGGAGGAGGAATAATGGTGTGTGTAAGGAAAGGGCTAAAAGGGATGGTAGAATGGGTTAGTGAGGATGTTGAGATAAAAAAAATTAAATTGAGTGGTGGTTGTAATAGGAAAATTACTTTGCTGGGAGAGTATAGACCACCAGGGCAGCGATGGTAGGCAATTGGGATGATCAAGGAAAGGGTCGATATACTAAAGGACAGGCAGTGGGTTGTTGTAGCAGGGGATTTGAGTATGCAGGTATGAAATGGGTAGAGGGTGCAGAAGGAATGGGTAGTATGATGCAGAGAATGGCAGCACAGTTAGTCGACAGAGGATTAGTCCAGGTAGTGGAAACACCTACGAGATGGAATGAGGAGGGTGTTGGGTCAGTGCTGGATGTGGTGTTGGTCAGACCTAGGAATGTTGTAGTTGGTGCAATAGTATTGAATGGTATAAGCGACCATCATATTCCGGTTGTAGAAATTGGGATTGGCAGGATGAGAGAAGTGCAAATGGCAGAAAGGTTGGTGTGGCAGTATGGGAGAGGAGACAAGAAGGGGGCAGAAATATTCCTGAGAGACAGGTTTAAAAAATGGTCTATGGAGGAGAGAGTAGAGGGGTTGTGGAGGGAGTTTAGAGGATTAATGGAGGTTATGTTGGCAAAATTTGTGCCAATGAAAAGGTTACGGACTGGGGTAGATCCACCATATTATGGACAGGAGATTTTGAAAATGAAGAAGTGCAGAAAATTACATGCCAAGTGGAGAAATGAAGGTATGATAAGATCTAAAGAAATGATGAAACAAATGGGTAGGGAGCTTGAAAGGAAGATCAAACAGGCAAATAATGTATTTTTGGGGAACATGGTGGAAGAAGGAGAAGGCAAGGAATGGGGGAAATTGTTTAGGTATGTTAGGAGGTTAAGGGGAAGAGAGGAAGGGATCCCTGTGCTAACAGGAAGGGATGGTAGGCATGCGACAAATGACCAAGAAAAATCGGAGACGCTGCAAGGACAGTACTTGTCAGTGTTTGAGGCAAAGGAGGGTTGGCATAGGGGGACAAGCAGGGTTCGGGGGGTGTTTAGTGAGTTTAAGATGAGGGAGTGGGGGATAGAAAAGGTAATTAGGGGTTTGGAGAGCAGTAAGGCAGGGGGACCAGATGGTATAGGAAACGCAGCACTAAAGTTTGGTGGCAAGGAGTTGGCGAAATATTTAGAAGTGCTGTTTAAAAAGTCCTTAAGAGAGGTTAAGTTACCACAAGATTGGAAGGATGCTATGGTGGTACCTATACACAAGCAGGGAGAAGATAGGGGGAGGCCTGGCAGCTACAGACCGGTGAGTCTCACATCAAGTACAGGAAAAGTAATGGAGAGGCTGGTGGTGCAGTATGTAGTGAGGGTTATGAACAATAGGAATTGGTTGGAGGAGTCCCAGCATGGTTTCAGGAGGGGTTACTCATGTGAGACTCAACTGGCTGAGTTATTAGAGGATCTGGTGCAGGTAGTTGATGAGGGGAAGCAGGTGGATGCCTGCTTCATAGATTTTAAGAAGGTATTTGATAAGGTGCCCCATGGGACATTGATGAGGAAAGTGGAGGCACTGATACCAGACAGGAGGGTAGTGGAATGTATAGGGGACTTTCTCAGGGGGCGAAGGCAGAGGGTGAAAGTGGGGGAGGCAATATCGGAGGAAGAGGAGGTTACGTCGGGTACCACAAGGAAGCGTGCTGGGTCCTTTGTTATTTACCATAATGGTAAATGACATGGGTTTGGGGATTAGGGGAAAAATCAGATTGTTTGCAGACGATTGTGTTGTATATGCTGAGGTGGGAGAGGGGGGCGGAAATTTGCAGGTGGACATTGATAAGATATGGTTGTGGACCAAAAAAAAAAAGTTAAATGTAAGAAGAAACTAAGGTAGTGAGGTTCACAAGGAAGAAGATGATAAGGAGGGACATGTACAGATGGGAGGGACAAGAGATAGAAGTAGCAGAATATAAGTATCTAGGGATTGTACTGCAGGGAGACCTCAGGTGGAAAAAAATAGGTAGAGAGGGTGGTTGCAAAGGGAAAAAAGGCTCTCGGTATGCTGGGAAGGGTGCTGAATGGAGTCCTCTGTGAGGTGAAGGAGAAGGTGTATGGCACAATGGTACGGCTAATGTTAGAATATACTGCAGCAGTATGGGACCCGTATGTGGAGGTGGAGGTGCGAGAACTGGAAAAGGTGCAGAGAAAGGCAGCAAGATGGGTGAAGGGTAGGTGAAGAATGCAGGGGCACGATGGTGAGGAAGAAGGGAAGTATAGGCCATCAGTTATGATGAAAGAAATGGGTGGAGTTCATTGAAGGACAGGAGGAAAGTTGAACAGCTGGCCAGGATGTACAGGATTGTGAATTAAGAGGGAGAATGGGGAGGGCTACACTGCAAGCTAAGTAAGGGGGGGTGTTTAGAGGAAGAGGAAACAACAGTGAGAAGCTTCAGAGGGTGTGGAGGAGAACAGAGCGGGGTAGGCTGTGAGGGAGTGGAATGTGTTGAGGGAGGAATTGGTATCTGTGAGAGGTGTTGGTAAGTTCAGGAAGGGAGTGGAAAAGGAGTTGGTTGGGTGAAGGAGAGTTGATAGAGCTCGCCACTGGGCAGTAGCCTAATTGCGAGTATATATATATATAAATATATATAAGTGGTTAAGCCTATTGAGACTCGCGTGCCCCTGACCTTCAGCAGATTGGATTTATGGAGTTATCTTTTGAAAGAATGTTCAGGTCATTGCCCTAGCCTCTGACAGAGTGACTGTGCTGTAAACTGTCTAGACCGACCTAGCGATACTACTTTAGATGCAATGTGACACTAAGCTGAGAGTCTAGAATTTGGAGGGTTGTTAAACCTTGAGCAACAGGTGTGCAAAGACAGTGAAACAATGAGCCAGCAGAGCATCGAGTAACAACGAGAGTGGCCACTGGGAGGGAAATCTGCGGACGACAAGCATCGGTATGGTACAGTGTAGAGAGAGACTTTCGGGCAGGAGTATATTAAACTGGATGTGCGAGAGTAAGATGTTTAGAATAATGGCAACAGACAGATTGAATTCAATGTGTAAAAAAATTGTGTGCATTAAGTGACTAACACACACACACACACACAGTGAGAGAGAGAGAGAGAGAGAGAGAGAGAGATATATATATATATATATATATATATATATATGATAAGAACTTCAATTAAAATTGAGATAGACATCAAATAATGCATTCAGTGAGAATAACAAGAGTAGCAATGGTGACATATCTTAATGCTGTAAATAACAGCTTTGTTTATTAAAAATCATATTTAGTTATTTTATTTTTATTACGACTTCCACCCCATGAACTCGAATACGTCTCTCTGGCATCTTGTAACAGTCCCATCATGTTGTATTCGTTATAAAAAATTTGTGAGAATGTTTTAGTCAGTTCTACAAAATTGTATTGTACAATTCATGAGTGAATAAATAAGCTAGTTAATTGACCGTTTTGAAAATTATTGAAGTAATCACGTCTCTTGATAATATGTAACATACAGAAAAATTGGTTCTAATAAATTTGTATGCTGATCTTATTCTATGCTTGGCACAGAACGTTTTGGCTATTCAGTATCAGTCTATCTCTGAGCATTACAAAGCCCTGTTGCCACATCTATCAAACATTATGCGTCATAATACATGTGTCGTGAAATATGAACTGTAGTACTGTAACTTACAATTTTATGCATGTTGTCATGTTTAAATATGGTAGCTTCAGAAATAGATAACCTTCGGGATAGTCTTGAAATAATTATTTTTTACTGGAGTAACAATTACAAGTATATTTCTAAGTGACAAACATTTTGTATTTTTATCTTATTTTTGGTTCATTTATTACATTTCTTTACACCATATTGCGAGAATCGTTGATATTTTGTCATTACTCCTTTATTTAGCACAAAAAAGTTTTGAGAATGACATATTTTAATATTTGATGTCACAACCGAATGAGTTTATAGTCTACAGGCCCAACTTTATCTTGTATCCCACAGTTGTACTTTACTACGACCACAGAGTGAGGTGGCACAGTGGTTAAACTTTGAACTTTCATTCAGTAGGACTGAGGTTTGAATCCTAAATCATAATGGCCAGAACAGGCCATCCTGATATAGGTTTCCCATGGTTTCCTGAAATCACACCGGGTGAATGCGGATGGGTCCTTAACCCGTTTGGTCACACATTAATTTCCTAGTTGAAATGTTGCAATCATGTAATAGTTTGGTATGAACTAGAACTTACTTGTGTCCAGCAATTTTTTGTTTAAGCCAATGAACAATGTGCTGCATGCTCAATGATATTGGCATTAACCATTCTTGTCAAAGAGACGTACGAAATTCCACAAATCAGATAAGTGACAAGGAATACTGGCCACTGATGCCTTGCTGTGTACAGTTCTAGTCATAACTTCCATTCATTTGCAACATGTCCACAATTGTGGACGTAGTGACTGAATGGGTTAAACAAGGCCATGGCCGGTCCTTCCCCATAACCCTCTTCACTTAGCAACTTGCCCCATCTATACTGACCTCGCTGTCAGCGAGACGTTAAGCCCAGTTACCTACCTACCTACCTACCTTCCTACCTACCATCTACTACAGCCCTGTCAGGGAACGTGCAACATATCTTAAAATCAAGTTAGGGGGCCATGGTGATTTAGTGGAGAACTGGGTTTGATTCCCGGTGGGGTCATTCTGGGATTTTCGCATGTGAGAATCATGTTGGACGATGCTGCTGGTCAGTAGGTTTCTTAGGGATTTCCTGTTTCTCCCGCCCTTTCATTCCCGTGCTGCTCCATACTCGCCTCTCTTCATCCTCATTGGCTCCCAAGACCTCAATGTTAACAGCCGCCCAAATCTCTTCTTTCTTAATCATGTTGTGTGCTGTTCAGCACAGCCATGGAGTTCTATTTCCAGAGTGCCGGCACATTGTACAGGAAAGTCAGCTGTCCAAGCAGCTCCTATGTTCCGGAACAACTGACTTTTCCAGTCCGCCGAACCCTACAACACTGGGTGGAATGAGTAGCTATGCTACACATTATCTTGAGTCAATTAAGCACTAGTCAAACTGCATTATCACATGCTTTCAAAGCAAGATGAATGCAATGAAATATGTTTTCCTGTAAGGGGAATAAATCATCTATTATGAAAAATAGTAGTAAATTTATGCCAGCTGTCATGTACTCTCCTTAATAACGTAAAACTGAAATGGATAAAATACAGATTCTCACCTGCATATTCAGCAAAAGGAGCCTCTTGCAAAAAGTAACTGAATTTTAATGAAATATTTCACAATTTTTTGTGCTCATCTGAGAAACTTTTGCTCCACTCTCTGTGGCCACTGTAATATTGTGAGCAAGACAACAGCGCACAGCCGTAATCGGCTACATGCACCAGCTAGTGGGAGGAGCGCCACTCGTCAACTGACCTTAATCGGCCAAGTGTAGGTTTATTGTCTGTATTAACTCTTGAAAATTTAATATCTCTAGCGTAATTTATTAGATGCTCTTCATTTTGATTCACTTTATCTGATTTGTCATTGCTCAACCTCTTTCAGTGTTGACAATAGCGACTACATGCGCAATGGGGATTTCCTGCCCACACGACTGCAGGCACAACAGGATGCAGTGAATCTGGTGTGCCACTCGAAGACCCGTTCAAATCCTGAAAACAATGTTGGGCTGCTCACACTGGCAAAGTAAGTGTATGGCTGCTGTACTGTGATTGGATGTTAATAAGGAATTTTCTTGTGGTATGTATAAAAATATGTCTACACAAGTTAATTTTCTCCTGGAAGAGATGTGATAGTACTTACAGTAGGTACTTGTTCTAAATAAGCTTAACCAACATGGACTACAGACGGTGAGCATTATAGTTGAAAAATAACACAAACTCTGAATTGTGAGAATTATTCCATATTTTTTTATACAAATGTGTGCATTATGTTTAAAAAATATTAACTTCATTTTCAGCGTGCCCTTTACCAAATTTTTAATTAGTCAATAATTTTTTGTACCTATGTGCACGTGTGGCCTTTTGAGGCCCTAGTTACTTTTTTTCCTATAGCCATTTTTTTATTCTTACACCACTTTTTAATATAATATTGTCATTTATGTAATAAACACAGTGTATACTGGATGTGAATGATGGGTGTTTATAACTATACACAGCAGTGTTGAGGACTTTGAGACAAGCAATTTAATATCGGATCCTAGTCCATCAGGTTTGGAAATATCCTAACATTGCTCCACAAAAGTGTACCACAACGTGCTCAGCCGGGCTGGGCTGGGTCGCGCTGCGTCATGCCATGCTGCTCATCAGTCAAGCTTCATTTGCATTCCCTTGCCCCTCACTCGTGTTTCGCTGGTAAGGGGAAAGGGGAGGTGATGGACTGGCACACTTCCTCATCCCTTACACAGGCCCTCTGTCAGTCTTCCTGTTGCGTTCATGTGTGTTGCATCAGTCGCCAGTGACACAATGCAGTAAGGCTGACATCGAAATGAATAGCTTGACAGTCAATGAAATGGCTGACATGCATCTGTGCCTCGATGCCGCAAATTCAAATGGACATGCAGCGAGGAGGCTTTATACATGACAATTTTCTTGGCATGTACCAAACCATGTGTAATTTTCTACAGTTGACCGCAGACTTCGCAAAACAGGTTCTTTGCAAGTAAGTAAACATAACCAATAATGGGTATTCAAAATGTGGCATTTTACATCCAATATGTAATTATTGGCAATTATGTTCTAGGGTCATGTAGTAGAATATGCACGACACCATGATGTCAGTGGCCCATTAGAAGAAACATTGTTGGATTATATTGTAGTGTCATCTTTTGGGTGATATAAAAAAATAAGTAAGACATATATGAAAATGTTTTCAATATTACAATGCATTGCCTCCTTCATATTCCGTCCTTTAAATGTCTCAACTGGTTCAAGGGTAAGTGAGGTTGTAGATATCGTTGTAGTGCGTTTTCTTGAGTGAAATGTAATATTAATCAGCACGTGTTTACCGCTTCGTAAAACTGCTAGTTCCACGATCTTCCTTCCTGCCATCAGCAATGAAGCGACAGGAATATAATTTACGTATCTATTTGTTGGTTTCAGGAAATGTGCGCAGTGTTGATTTTACTGAATGATTCTGGAAATAAATTATTTAATACTAGTGACGAACAAACTTGATTTGAGTGAAGTAAATATGCAAGGATGCCATAGAAATACACGTTTTTAAGAGGTTGCAAATTTTACAAACATTAAGTTTGTGTGCTTTACAAATGTATTTGTAATCCACGAATATAGTTATTGAAATGCACATGGCCTGAAAAAGATGCACTTTCTACACTTTTGTAGCGAGTGAATAATATTGATTTTGTTGTCTATATCGTAAATTTAACGAGTGTAAGGTGAACTTATGTCAAAGTGTGTTATAGATTGCTGCATCTATAGGAATAGCAGTGTATGCATCACGTTTTGTTTTTTCATAAAAGTTAAAATTTTCAAAGTTAAATAATTGAAATGTTTTTTCCATATGAGCAAAATTTACCACTGCTCCATCAAAACAATATACAACTCAAAATGCCACACACTCGTAAGAACATCAAAATAATGCCGTCTTACGAAAGATGTTAAACTAAAAACCCCCAAAGCCTCATTGTTTCTTTTTCCCCCCTCAAAATAAAATAAACAGAACCACAACAAATTTAACTTGGTAATTACAAAAATAAATCAGGTTGGAATCCTTACCTAGCTATAATATCCTACATTAATTACTAGACATAAGTTAGCTAACATTGGTCTTTCAGTGCCTGTCATGAAACACAAAGAAAGAAGAAAATGCAATGTGCATTGGACTCGAACATTTGTTTACAAATGTCTTTTCCCTCCATGACAAAACAACTGTGGTGGAAGGATACATTGTGGCCACACTACTTTTTTAGAACTGTCAAAATTTACCCCACTTACATGAAATATACTATAACTGTATGGCCAAGGTTGTTAAGGTGTTTTATTTCAGAATGTTGGGGTTCCTTTTTCGATTCCCCGAGTATGCACTCTATGTTTGTGCCTTTTTGAGGTGCAGTTTGTTTATTATTAATAAGGCCAACCAAATCAAAGTCAAAGTTATTTCTTTTGGTGCTGTTTCAGTGTAGAGGTGTTGGCAACCCTGACATCGGATGTAGGCAGAATCTTGTCTAAACTGCACCAGGTACAGCCCAATGGTAACATCAACTTACTGACTGGCATCAGAATTGCCCATGTAAGTTTAATTGTCAGAATTGCTCTGTGTGTGTTCATTCTATTTTCATAATTAGTTAGTTGTCTTAGTATGAGAGAAATTTTACTTCTACCACAAGGAAAACTGGCCTAACTTTTTTTGTTTAGTTCCAGTATTGTATTGATTTGATCAAATCACATGGTTTCATTTGTCTGACAAACTTTTATGACTAGCACATAGCCTAGGTTGAATTGGTCTTATTCTTTGGGGACATTCATCCCAATGGGCATATAGTTTCTTAGAAGTAGCTCATGTCTATGTAATCATTTCATTTCCAGTAGGTTGATTACACAAGTATTGCTGGAAGATAAAATACAACTTCATTAATTAGTTATGTTCTGTGAAACTTACACCTTCAAGTATGCTGCTGTAGTTTTTATGATTTATTTACATGCAGTTTATTACAGTTCTTACATCATTGGGAATTAAATTTTTGAGAATTTTACATTGGTAACAGAAATGTGGTTGGTGTTAGTGACATTTTGCACTGTGAATAAATGGAGGACCACTAATAGTACAAGAGTCAATATTTTTGTGTTTATTCCTAATATTAAACAGTTAAGAAAATTTTCTGGGCAACATTGAGTCCCCTTTGTACCTTTACATATATAATTCTGTTGTTAGTAATATTATCTCCAATTATATTTTGTGAGAAAAGTGAAGATATAATTTTTTTGAGATTTGTATCTTTGTAATTTACATTAAGGTTGTGAGGTGCTGATATGTTACATTTTCTTGTTTCTAGTTGGCACTAAAGCATCGTCAAGGGAAGAACCATAAGATGCGAATTGTGGTGTTTGTAGGCAGCCCTGTTGAAACAGAGGAAAAGGAGTTGGTCAAGTTAGCCAAGAGGCTTAAGAAGGAGAAAGTTAATGTGGATATTGTTAGTTTCGGAGAAGAGGTGAGTAGGTCAGGGGTGTAGATACAGGGGGACCAGATGGTCTGAACTCCCTCCCCCCTCCCCCACCCAGAGGACCCCAATAAAAATTTAATACCCTATATAAACTCTTTCCTGCTTATGATTGGCCAAAGAGCATCTCTTTTTGTTGGCAGTGCAATATCGCTAGAGCTGTTAAAAAAACATCAACACATATTTGCTATTTTTGTGACTTCAAACCACATCTACCAGTTACCTTAATTTGACACTTTGCATCATAACAAGCAGCTATGGTAATGAAATCTGGTACTCTACTGGAAACTCTTCAAAAACTGTATTGTAAAGGGAGCGTAGTGGTATGTTAAAAAGTTGCTACTTTTTTTTATGCTTTCTTTATTTCACCACTGTTATGGCTGGCAAGCTGGCAACACTGGGCTTGACATGTGAAGGAGTTGAACCTTGAAGGGGTTGTACCTATCCGGAGCTGACGAGAAGGCTAGGCTGTTGAATGCGGGGATGAGGGTAGCAACATACGGACAAGGTCGCCCCTCCCCAACCCCCTTGATTCTTACTAGTTACTACCTGTACTAGGTAAGCGTGCAAGTGGTCCAGGAGAGGGGAGATGTTTTTGGTCCTACCCTTTACCCTGCAACACAGCCTAGCCTTTTCCTGAGCTCAACGCAGTAGTGCAAGCAATTGATAGACGCGTTGATGGTAGCTGAGGAAATGAAAACATTAGTGATGGGTCAAACGTTCTAATTTCGAACCAAACCGGAACTTTAAGGTTATTTTTGGTTTGATTCAAAATTGATTGTAATGTAAAAGATTGGTTCTAATTTGGTTCAAAAAATTTACACGAGTTAGTGTTTGGTTAAATAATTTTCAGAAATGAACATAATTTACTAACTTTGAAACAAGCATACTTCACCTCAAAGACGTTGAAAAATAACTAACTCGGGAAGCAAAACAATAATGATTACCAAACAAGTAACAGTGACGACAACATTATATCTTGAACTCTATTGTGTGTCAAACCGGGTGCTTTCTTTTAAATTACAGAATTTTTGTAATTTATTGATGTTTATACACAAAATAAGTGATTTACTTGAGTTTTTGAAAAACTGCATTTTCAATTACCATATTTTCTGTTGCTAATTTGTGGTTTTTGCATACTCATAAATATAAATAAATGCATTTCTGAGTGTTTTAATGTATTATTGTATCAAACAAATCTGTAAAAGCCAAAAGTTAATAGTAAGTTAATTTTGTACCCATTTTCAAAGTAGAAAAAATTTGGCTATTACATTTTGGATTTATTGGTTTTAGAACTGTGCAGGTTGTATAGGTATGTGTTTATTGTTTATGTCACATATTTAAACAATCAGAGGTGAAATTGTCAATGTGGTTATGTATGTTTGTGTTATATGTTTGAACAAATGGGGATTGAGCTTTGGTGGTTGTATGTATATATGTGTTCATTTTTTTATGCTTTAAGGGGGTTGTACCCATTAATTTTTGTTGTATACTTAAACTATTAAGGGCTGAACTGTGAGGTCATAATGTGTGGATAAGACATTTTTAAATGTACAGTTCGAATTCGGTTTGAGTTCGATGAATATAGCATGGTCCGGTCCAAGTTCAGTTCATGGACAATTTTAAAGGTTCTGTTCAGGTTCGGTTCAATAAAAATATTCTATGTTAAGCTATAGTTCAGTTCTGTGCCAAAATCTGGGTTCGTCGCACCTCTAAAAACCAATATATAAAAGGGAGATTCTATTGAAAGATGTGTGCGCTTGCGTGGCAGTCAACAGCACTGAGTTTTTCAGAATTTAGATTTGTTTTTATTGTTGTGATATGTGGGTGAAGAGACTAGTTTTTTTACTTGTAGAGAAAAGAGAAAGGTATATATGTACATGTAATACTGTATTGCACCTGTAAACCTGGGTAAGTAGTGTAGTATTTGTAGCACCGCACTCTGTCTGCTCTACACACAATTGCCCTGGAATCTAATAATGCGTAGCATAGAGAAAATGTTATATATATATATATATATATATATATATATATATAATGTGAGAGTACAACAAATGTAATGCAATGGTGTAATGAGCAGGACTAGTAAAACTTGTAGTGTATGGGGTGTTTATATATGTATGATAAGAACTGGAACAACACCACTTACAACACTCCATAAGAAATGACTTGAGACATAGTCACAGTTGTAGCAACTCCCTCCTCCAAGTGCGCTCTACTAAAAAAACTTAACGGAAGAGTGTGTTACTAGAAGCCCTTTTAGGAGTTAGCTGTACAAAACAGAACATGCTAGAACACTAAATAATAGAAGAATAGTATCACACTACATTCAGAAATGATACTCATGAAAAATGATAATTAGTGAATATTTATTGGAAATGCCAATAATCTTTGACAAGAAATTCAGATGTTTAATGGTTATGTCAGAATGCTCATGATTTGGCTTTATATATATATATATATATATATATATATATATATATATATATATATATATATATATATATATATATATATATATATATAAAAAACTCTTGAGACATTTTGAGATAGTATGGTTGAATTAAATGGCTGTAAATTTATGTAGCCTAGCCTCATGTTCATGTCCAGTATAATAAAATTAATTTTATTAAAATATTCAGTTACTCTTAAATAAAGCTCACACCTAACAGATTGGGAGCAAAAGACGTTTACTGGAAGGGTATACATGGTGACGCCGTCAGGTGAGACACGAGAGGTACGATGACACAAATACTTACTGGTAATTTGGGCGCCAGTGGTGCTTCCCAATCACCTCACTATTGAGACTCTGGGTTCTCAGGGATGCTGTGGGTTCTGTGTGACCATCTCACTCGTGCGTACTTACAAACACATAGGCAATACTAAACTTTTTACTAAACATCACAGGAAATAAACACTTAATAAAACATATGTGGCTAGGACTCTGTCACTACCGAATAATAGAGTTAAGTTCACTATAGAATTGCTTTTATTGTTATTATGTATACATATCAACGTGCCAATGAAATGATTATCTTAGTCATGACTAGCCAATTCCGTTTTGGTGCTCCCCAGCTCACAATTACTCAAGCGCATGCCTAGATGGATGATCTCACCGAGGTGCGTGAAATCACAACCTTCACAAGGGAAGGGGGCCAACAGCCGCTAGGGTGGACTGACGGATTTTCCCTGAAGACAGGACACTGTGAATTACAAATGAAACCCTTAATACATATTAACACGTGTGATTACTTGGCATCACTAATGCAAACTCGTCAGGGCTTGCCCTCCAGCACGTGGGTAGTGTGGTGACGGCCTATACACAGAGCCGGCTAGAACGGGAATAATTGCACCGTACACTAATTTCAAAATTACATAAACCCTTGACTGATACATGAAACAAGATGGGACACAAGATGAATATTCACGATAAACACACACATCTAAGCTTGTTTTCCAAGCTTAGATGGCGCAGATGCCACTGGATGATGTTCGTAGCAGACTATGTGGTACAAGTGAAATTGCAATATTTCTGCACGGAAACTGTAAACCTAATTCAGACAAAAGGTTATTCTTGCTGAGAAAATTATTCTCTTTACGATTGCAGTGGTTACTAACGTGTAACATGCCTGATATCTGTAAAATAAAACATTACTGTGACCGCGTGGCCAAGTACAAAAAGCATCAATTTACGTGAAAAATACATTGAACCCTGAATAAAATTGACATAGAACCCTGAAACAAATTATTGCATATACAATGTTACATAAATAAGCTCTCAAACGCAATGATGGCGTATACAGAGACTTGGCGTCAGTTGGCCACGTGGCTATACGTGATGTCACCGTAAAATATTCAAACACGAAAATTACCCTCAAATATATATACATAAAAATAGAGCTCTTAAAATTGTGTGTAGCAATAACGCAGAAGTTACAATGAAATGCCACAAACATAGGCGGATGGCACCTGTCTGGCGAAAATGTATGCAAGCAAAGGTTAATCAGTAAACTAAATTAACTATGGAAACCTAAATCACTGAACAATAGTTGTAGTGCATATGTGACAGTGTCTTACCTCGCCACCTTCCTCGACAGACTGTCCAGATACAAGCATTTCACAGACTTACCATGGCTGCCTGTAGGGTTCACATAAGCGGAAGTGCTATGCACGCAGATTAAAATATTTAATTATTGAAAATAAAATGGCACAAATTTGATTAAATATTGTTTTACATTTCAATAATTTTCTTAAGAATTTCAATATTATTTTAGTGTCTATATGACGGTGTTCATGCGGGAATATTAAGTGTTCTTAATCTTGGTGCTGCTGGCACTTTGAATTTTATAACCAAACAATTTAAAATTATTTCAAACACTTTAAAACATTTTTAAGACATATTAAACACTAATACAATACAATAGAACACATTTTACACTGAAAATAGCATTTATGCGAAAGTTTAAAATGAGTGGCCTCTTTGCTCATGTGCGGGACTCATGACGTGTGTGGTGAACGCCGTTATGGGCTCTAGCGCCGTTGGCTATTAGCCGGCGTCAGTGGGTATAAATTAGTAGTGAAAAATTTACTAGTTTCCAGTAGAGCGTACAAATCTGGCGTCATACTCAAAATTAAATTTTCAGCCATTGCTAGTGGTAGTCGAAACAGTTACAAATAAGACTGTTTAACTCACTAATGTAGACAAGAAGTAGTAGGATTTTGATGTTCTTCGCCGTTGGCATCTCTGGTTGGCACCTTTATTCTTACCTATTCAGGTGCACAGACCTGAGTTACATGCTAATACAGTTCATTTTGTACCACTCGTATTCGCATGTGACGAACTAAACCTTTAAATCTGTGCAGTGCACAATGTGCGAGCAGATTTACAATCTTCCTCCTTCGTAACCCATCTTCACCTGACTGCAGTCAGCTAATTAACAACTCGGGACTCGAACCAAATCCCTAGAAAAATTAAAATTCCTATCGGGCCTATGACACACGTCGTAGTCCACCTTGACGGTAGGTTCAAAATGGCTAAAAATGCCTTAAAATAAAGCTTAACATTATGCTTCACTTAAACGCAAATCACAGGGTGGCTACATCAAGGAGACGTACATCATCACCTCGTTGCCATAGCAACCATCAAAAGCTTGCTTCAGTATCTAGACCATGTGACACATATGCACTCAGAAACAAATAAAGGGAAAAACTTCTAAAATTCATGAGTTAGAGAAAATTATTACACACAATAAAAATAAATTACAAAAAATAAATGATATCATTAAGAATTGTAAGACAAACATTATTTACAACTGCTACTAAAATACGTAATATGCAAATGAATCAACATAATATGTGATAATCATAATTTACATTATAAAAATTAAATGTTTTGGTGTGCATAATTTAATCAAAATTCAGACGTTACAGAAGCACCAGCACATTTAGAAGAGTATGAACGAATTTTAAATGTCTGAAAACAATCAGTGCTCAAAATCGTAGCAACCGTTACAATCTCAATTCACCAATGGTAAAACTCAGTTATGTTCAACACAATATCTTATTACTCTCAAAAATATAAGTTGAAACTTAGTGGCAGTGAAAACTATAAATTCTCATCTTTTCAGTACTGTAGTTTTCAACAATAACAAGTACAGTTTCAATGACATAATAAAAATTACTAATCAACAAGACAAGAAAAATAATATAGTAAGCACTCTAGCATTGGAATGTACTTTCATTCATAATATAACCTTATGACCCGTTAATTTTTATTTCCTCTTTGTACAGCTGTTCTCGTATACGGATCCTTAATCCGCTCCTCGTCTTCGGTGGCGTTCGGCTGGTTCCGGCTTCCCTCGGCGGATCCATAAAGTTCAGTGCTCGTGCAGGTCGACGTTGCATGTAATTTCCTTGGCGGTTAGTCCTCGAGGCATTCCTTCATCGGGCGACTGCGTAGGGCCCAGGCGAAACAGCTAGTTTTCTTTATGAATTTTTCAAGCAAAAGATAACTATCCTTGGATTGCTGCAACTTGCAACTGAATTATATGCTAGCAAGTTTATAGCATATCAACACTAGAATTACCTGCTTCAAAAGTTTGTTAGTCGTAATGGTGTTCGACTGTAGAGAACTTGTAGTTTTCCGGCAATGCCATTTTGCATATGCAACTCTGCAGTGTACGTGTTAGTGATTCAAATAATGTGTGTTACAGTGTTGTGTGTAGGGTTACCAGACATCCGGCAAAAGGAGGACATGTTTTTTTTAGATATTTTTCTGTGTCCGGCCGGATTTTTCTTGATACTCGAAAATGTCCATCTTTTTAACTGGATGAGATACTACATGAAAATTTTAATTCCCTGTGTCTGTCTTTGATTAAAAAATACAAGCCATTTAAAAGGAAAGAAATTGTATTTTGGAGGTAGTGAACCATCTGGAGTCAATGCTTCATTGTCTAAAAGAAAGGTAGCATCATGATTTTGTTCTTTTGGAAGTGAGAGAATTGATGAATAACTGCAAACAAGATGGATTGTGTACGGAAGAAGATTGTTAGAGATTTTTAAGAGAATGCCAGATACTGTATGAAGCGTGTATTACTTAAGAAAAATGGACAGCAAATTTTGAGGAATTTCAGTGCTTCATTTAATGGACTTGAAATACAGGCGAAATGTTGGATTCGACGAATTGTTACCATGTATAACATATTTGAAGGGAAAGAACATTAGTGTTGATGATGTAAGACTTTTTGGTCAGTACTGTTATTTGACAGCATTTCTCAAGGAACAAGATGAAAGTTTCTTTCATGATTGTCTCAGTGTGTTATGGAAAACATTTTTCAGGGAATGCACAAATTCATGCCAATTCTCAGAACTTCTGAAAATATATGAATTTTTTTTTCTCTATACCAGGACACAATACATCGGTGGAAAGAATTTTTTCTATGATAAGCAGCCAGTGGACAAAGGAGAGAAACAGACTTCTACCAGAAATTGTCAAATCCATCATCACAGTAGTTTACAATGTCAAAGAAAGAACTTGCGAAAACTTTTATTTGTATCTCCATAAGAATCCTAAAATCTTGAACAAAATAAGTTAATCTGAAAAATATTGAAAACACATGTTTGTTTGCTAATTATGTAACTAATATTATTGGTATTTGTGTAATAAAATGTAGAACTGTATGTGCAATACTCATTGGTTATTCACGTAAAAATATGTTCTTTGATGTAGTATTTATATACTCTAGGTTATTCACATTAAAATATGTGTTCTTTAATGTAGTATGTTAATCTCATGAAAATGTGTGTTCTTGACTTGTATATACTATGCAAGTAATATATACCGTTTTTTGTGTAATTTCTCATTAGAGTACCATCTATACTGCTGTGTCTGTGTTCATACAATAAATTTAAGTATTCAAGTTTATGTTACAAGCTGTTAACATGCATAATATTTTTTTTTAACTGGCACCATAAACGTTTTTTGTTCAATTTACTGAACTTTTGGAGGTCGTTTGCTGAAATCCTCGCGGTCTTATTTTGCGGTTCTCAACTATACTGAAACCTTATTAAATACCAAAATAACATAATGTATTTTCCTCCAATATAATGAATTAAAGGGTCAAAATAATTTTCATCGTCCTCCTTTTTAGTGAAATGTCCTCCTTTTGTGAGGTGACTGCCCTTCATATTTATCCTCGGTGTCTGGTAACCCTAGTTGTGCTTGTTCACTTAAATCTTGGAGGTTCTCGTTTTCAGTTCAGACTAAACAGGCACCTATGACTTACGGTGACGTCTTTAAATACACACACACTTAATATTTCCGCTGTCATTTTTAAAACTCACAATGTTCCACTGACACACCTATAGCACTTGTTTGCACTTTTATATTGGGACAAATCACAGTTATGGCACACTTATTCTTATGTCTGATACCAACAAACTAATGTATTAGCAACTGCAACAATGATGTGTTTATGAAAGAACATACGACACTGTTGTAGCCAGTGCTAACAATTCCAAGCGACCTACTCCAGGAAGAGTATTTAAGCAAGTGTTGCGCTCCGCCCCCCCCCCCTCCACAGTGCCAGTGGCTATCTGCAGCCGAAGATTCCACGTCGGTGCCAGAGTGGCACAGTACTTGCAAACTTCACAGGTCCGAGGAGCTCCGACCTGCCAATGACTTCTGCAAGCTGTTTAAGTGGGGAGCATAACCTCGGCAAGCAGTAGGGCGGCAATCCCTTCTCTAGTCCCCGTAATTGTTGTAATAATCATGACAAGGATAGGTAGTAAACTAATTCTATCTTGAGCATTGAAATAACTGTAAGAGTAAGCTGAATTAGACTTTTTAATATCAGTATTCCTTTTATATGTATTGAAGCGTAACTGACCTAGAGTTTACGCAGCATCTTGTATCCCTTATTGTATAACTTATCGTGATAATATCGTATTGCGTCTTGTAATTCACCCCTTTGTGTATGTCAGATAACTTAGTGTTTATAATAAAAATATTTTGTAGAATTCACTTATTGCCCTACCATCTAGTAAAGCTCCCTGGCCAGACCCTCATCCAGCATTAAGCATTAAGAGTAAAGGTGAAGTAGGACATAGTAGAACTTTCAATAGGAAATATAAAGGCGATAAGAAGAGGGCCATTACACTGTGTAAAACCTTCACACCAACCATTCATCTAGCCAGGTGAAGCCAAGAAACTTCAAGAAGACCCACAGCTTAACAATGTAACAACATGAGACAGAAAAATAAAGAAAAATGCAACAAATTAACATATTCAGAACTAAATAAAACACACTATATTTAACCATTAAATACAAGAGGAACATACACATATGGCAAGATACAACAAAAGTAATATTATTTAGCGCCACCATATTGGATTACTCGTGAAGAGCAAATTAATACTGTAGCTGCAATTTCCATCAAATGAATATCAAAAATAAAATTCACCTCCCTTACTGAATAAAGTATCATATTGTCCCTCCATTCCTGTGTTTGTGAGTACCTGGATACTGTGAATACTAAAACTTTCGGTTATAGCGAAGTAACTTTATAGTGGTGAAACTATTTAATGGATTTAGTTGATTCTTGCACCAAATTGTAGTGGAAGGATGAAAGGTTTTTTTGGGGGGTGGGGAGGTGTGTTTGACCGTCGCACACAGACCTTGAGATTCTGGCAGGGGCAAGCACACCATCTGGCATCTGTGTTGACCCCTCCAGTTAGATGGCGACCATGCAACAAAAGGCATAGTGTGTTCTGTGGTTCTCAGAGGTCAAGTCTGTAGTGACTGTACAATGTAATTTTAGATGGCAGTATCCGAGACGTGTATCAAAACGGAGGGCTATTTGTCGTTGCGTTAAAAGTTTCCACCAAATTGGTACCCTACAGAAAAAACACAATCAGGACAGCCAAGAACCTCGAAAGAAAAGGAGAAATAGCTTCGACTATCTTGTGTGTGCAGCCCTAAAAAGCCCAACGCAATTTGGAGTTTAGCATTCTGAAGACTACAGTGCAAAATGATCTTCATAAACGTTTGAGATTGCATGCCTACAAGATTCAGTTGAGACATGAAATTAAGCTGGAAGGTCGGCCCAAACATTTTGCATTCGCTATTTCCATGTTAAACAAAATAGACATGGAAAGAAGCCCCGATCTTACCCCTCTAGATTTTTCTTTTGGGTATATGCTATGAAGATTATAGATTTGGAGCATTTGTGTTTGAGAATCACTGCTACCATTTAGACAGTTATGCCGACAATGCTCCTGAATATGTGGATGGAGGTCAAATATCGCCTGGACATAAGTAGTACTACAAATGGAGTGCACATAGAAACATTTTAAGGTAAGCAAAACTTTGATTCTTCCTGTACATTCTGGTGCAAGAATCAACCAGATTGGTCAAATAGTGTCAAAGCTGTGATTTTTTAATTGTACCATTCTTTTCGATGATCCTGTATAACATAAAATTGTTACTACAGATACTTAACATAAATTTCCAGTGCCAATATTCTGACAATTTTATTTGGTCCCTTTAAAAACATAGTTTGAGCTTGTTACCATTGTTGCACAATTTATCAGTGACAACTCTCCGGCTGATGGAGCTGGCCTAGCCAGCAAAACGTAGCTATTGTGCAACCGTGTGATAAATGTGTGTGTTCCCCCCCCCCGAAGAACGAGACTTTGAGTACTTTAATTCCTTTCCTTTTATATATTTTAGCCTAACGGCCTACTTGTAACCTTACCTCGAATCTATTTACAGTAATGTATAAAATGAAATTTCCTTACTTTATAAGTGTAACATGATAGAAAGTGTGTGTTTAAGTGTGAAAGTAGTGTGAGTTTTGCATTACATGGAGAAGTGGAAAGCTTCAATTAAATAATGAACTGGTATTGCAGATTCCAAACAGTGACCTGCTGATGGCATTTGTGAATGCCTTGAATGGGAAAGATGGTGGTGGCAGCCACTTGGTAACAGTTCCACCCGGCCCTCACTTATCAGATGCCCTCATTTCATCTCCTGTCATACAGGTAACTGAATAATTCTGTGTTTACTTTTTATTGTTAGTTTTTTAACATTAAAACATTTGTTTACCTAATTACTCTAGATAGGAGAAAAAGGGGGGTCTGTGGTGTTTCATCAGATTCCACTGAACATGCGTATTGCCAAGGTGTCCCAAGTCATATCTGACCCCCAACTCACTAGCCAGGTAGATATATAACAATGCCTGCTTACGTAATAAATACCCCTACCTTTTCCTAGAAGGGAATCTGGCTACTAAAAGAACCTCAATAATAAGTTACAATATGTTTATATTTATTCTAAATTATTTATGAATTGGGATAAAATAATTAAATGATGTGAGGTTTAATTTAACACGCATATTTTATTTTAAAACTATAAGAAAGAATGGGGATGCATAGCTCTGTACATAAATAATAATTTTAATTTATTTTAAGCTACTGTGGGTGAAAATAAAATTCAAATTTCCTAAAATGAAAAAAATTGATTTGCTTGTTGAGGGGTGGCAGTCCAGAAGGGTAAGTCTGACCTGCTACCACAGAGTTAGAAGGAGTAACTGAGGGTAAAAGGAACAGGTGTGGACGTATGTATACTTCTGGCTGCTAGAGTCATGGTGAGTGCCTGACGGCGTTGGCGTCTTAAGAAATTGTCCAAATCTCGGGCAGGTTTTCTCCGTGAGTTACTTGGTCGGAGGTAAGAGCGTATGCAGTCTCTTCAGGGGCAGAGGTGGTTACTTCTTCAGACTGAGAGTCTTCTGTAGACTGAAAGGAGAGTTTTATGCAGACTGGAGCCCTCCGACCTTACTCGTGTCAGCGGGCCGACGCAACTGCCGAGCGTCTTATATACAGGAAATTTCTGTTTGTAGGCTGCCCAAGGGATGCGGGTGTTCCTAGCCTCGCTTCACAGGGGATGTTTAAATTAGGGTAGTGGACCGCGCCATCATTTCTTATCTCCCTGTCTCGAAGCTGATGACATATTTATCGCCTCTCCACGAGGCTCGGGCAGCAGTGACAACATTGTGCAAAGGGTGCTGCTCTCCTGCAGCATCCCTGCCAACTAGCTTCTTCTCTTGCTTCGGCATGTCGGTGGCTTTGTGGGTGAAACAATTCCTTCGGTGTGGGTGGTTGACCGTATGTAGACTTTTGAGTGGGCAGTACAAATTAAAAAATTTAACCTCGTGTCTGTAGTTGTGCGTAATGCTTGGATCATCCCTGTAGGCATGTGAGTTATTGCCTGTCTATATGTGACTTGCTCCTATATTATTAAATGCGTGATGATGGGGCGAAGTCAAAAATTATAGGTCGCCTCTGCAATGTGCAGAAGTGTGACATGCATCAGTATGACAGGGGCTTTATATATATATATATATATATATATATATATATATATTATATATATATATATATATATATATATATATACACACACACACACACACACACACACACACACACACACACATATATATATACATATATATAGACACACACACACAAATTTTTTGTACCTCCTTTAAAATTTCAATATTCCCGACATATAGTAATGTTTTCATTCTAAGCCATTGTAGTTCTTTTTGCAGCCAGATGCTGAAATATCTGTTGTTCGTTGTTGCAGGGTGAAGATGGCATGGGTGGAGCTGGCCTTGGTGGATCAGGATTTGAATTTGGTGTGGACCCCAATGAAGACCCCGAGCTTGCTCTGGTAAGTTTTGCTGTGCCAGCTTAGCAGCAGAAATGTATGTTTATAGTTCAACAACAGAACTGAGAGTATAGTAATTTGTACTCATTTGTGAATGCATGTCTGATAGCACAGGTCAATTGTGATCTTGCATGTGCTGTTTTTAGAACGTTCAAGAGCTCTGTGTAGTCATGCATGTTCAGCTCCACAGAGTGAAATAAAATAATGGTAGTGAAGCAGTGATGGGGGTGAAGAGTGGTGTAAGAAATTTGGTTAACTGCATGATTGACAAGCTCGGAGGCCTGTCACACTTTTATATTGTTCGTCCTGACTATCTGGAAGGTTCAATGCACCCTGAGTCACTCTGAGAGAACGAGGTCAGTAATTCGGAGCATTCTGCAAATAAACACAGAAATCCTATCCGCTGAAGGTCAGCAGCGGCAAGCAGACAATGGTTTATCTCTGCAGAATTCCTCCATAACTCCAAATGCTGGTAGGATTATCGCTCAACTGTCATTCAAACATCCCATTGACTTACCGTCTCTTATATCACGACTCTCTGCCCTACTCTTTGCTCGCTCGTGCGGGGCAAGCCAAGGTCAGCGGCGTGGACCATTGACATGTAACACTGCCCCCCCCCCCCCCCCCCTCCAATCCTTCTCAAATCTGTTCGTCCCAAACAGACTCTGCAAAAATCAGGACCATAGTAGAGTGCCAATCTGTCGATGTGGGCAACCTTCTGCTCTGCCCGAGAGCCTTGACGGCTAATCCGTAAGACCACATCATTGATCTTTAGAATCCTGTAGTGGCCTACCCAAAATTTCTCTAGCTTCAGGTAGTATCTTTTTCTCCTCTATGGGTTGTACAGCTACACCAGTTGTCCTTGAAATACCTTTGCTCAACAGTCTCCTCTCATACCGAGTCTTTATCCTGTCCCTATATGGTTTTTGTGCCTGACAGAATAACAAATCCTTTCATTACCGGTTTGAAAAGATAAAGCAACTAAAGAATTTCTCCTTGCATCTTCCTTTAGACCAGGTTAACCGATCTGAAAAGTGCTGGCACTTGGGGTGGATGCTCTAGATTGTGGCTGGATTCTTGTCAGATGTACCCTGATGCACTGGTAGTCTCTGTCGACTGCCTTACTCCCTTTCTCGAGCTCACACAACTGGTTCTTTGTCCCATGAACTACTTTCTTCGTGAGACTTCTATCCTCAGAGCAACTACTGAGGGGACCATAACATAATTTGCTCCATGCCATGGGATTCTATCACTGCTATGTGGCACAGTGTGCACAGGGCATCTCAACAGTACTCGCAATATATGATGCACATTTTCCAATTGCTTTTTTGAGGTGTGCAGCATCAATTCGTCAATGCAGTTTCTCTGTTGTTGGGTATATGCACGAAGCTCACAAATTTCTTCATCCGAGTTCTTGCATGCGCTCATGGAAATAATTTTTTCATCTCACTGTTTCTTTTCCTGTTTTTGGTACTCCTGGCAAGTAGTCTGGCCATCGTAAGGGGTGGGCTTAATTGAGACCTCCTTCTCCACTACTGGCTGCACGACACCAATGCTACAGATCTTTTTGCTCTCTTTCGAGGTTGCTGTATTTGTTTTGACTTGCTCTACTTCTTCACTCTTCTCGGCTGCCGATGTGGTGGTACTGGAGTTTTGTTGCTGAAGAGATTTGTATAGTTCCTTCTCTAATGCAGAGAAGGAACTATACAAATCTATCACTTGACAGTGTTTCAATTCATTCTCGACACTGTTCATCTTTTCATTCACACTGTCCATGTTTTCATTTACACTGTCCATCCTGTTGTTTTCACAGTTTACTATTTCATTTATGCTGCCCATTCTCTTGTTCTCACTGTCAATTCTCGTGGTCACTAACTCGCAAATAGCTTCAATTTTTCTTTATACATTTGCTTTTATAGAGTCAATTTTCCTGTCTACATGCTCATTTGCACTAATTACATAAGGTTCACACTATTTACAGTTTCATTCACACTTTATTTTACACTTAAAATTTGGCCATCTATAGGGAATCTATATGGTCTGTTGTATTCTCTGTGGAGAAATGTATCACCACAGATGCATCGGCTGGCCCGACGAACCGATAAACGGACCTGGCATGGTTTACGAGTGCAAAGTGTGTAAGAGAACAGCAGAGTACTGACCTAGTAACTTCGGATCTTCCTCAGCACACAGCCATGCTATGTGCACAGGAGAACCACAACACCCGATGTTCGCAGCACATCCACACGAGTATCCCAATTCTTTCATCAACGAATGCGCACGGGAATTCCGCCTTCATGACATTCCGGATAAGCATTGGGTGGCTAAAGCCCAACACAAGCTTGACGCACTTTCGCTCTATCACCCTCTCCTTTTGCCTTTTCCTTCTTCTCTTCCTCTCGCTCTCTGGCGAGTCAACCTCCTATTCGTCCCCTCCCTACCTATGGGGAGGAGTAAAGAATGGGGGGAGAGTTCTACAGTTGAATTGAAAGTGCTGATTTCCCTCCGTTCAGATGTAAGGAAACATTCAGCGGTGAATTAAAGTTTGATGGGTTTCTTGCCTGGCTGGTCAGGGTTTGGCCCCTGTCGGGGTCCTTGCTGGTGTTCTGCCTAACAGAACGGTAATGGGAAGTCAAGAGGGGAATGAAACCCCAGGGTAAGAGTGACTGTAAATGTTTCCCTCCCGGGTCGTACAGCCTTACTCACCATGAAGGTTGCCAAAATCAGAGACGCCAGCTGTTCAAAATAAATTAAACTGATTTCTGAAAGATAAGGTGTTCGGCATATACAAAATGTAATGAGTTGATTTTCCTTCAGAATGCTCCCTACTCAACGTCCTGTTTGTTGTATAAACTCCCAAGGAGAGATGGACTCGTGGGCTTGCGGAATGGGATGTACATGTGGGGCGTGGAAGCTATCTGGCGTTTTGGTACAGTTGGAGGTGTAATCATGATTCTAACTATCTTTCCCGCCACGGTGCGGGTGGTACACGTAGTTACAAGTGGACAATCAATGGCCGAGGTTGGCGTAGGTGGCTTTGCTACAGGTATGGACTTTGGTAGTAGTAGCTGCTTATATATTCGTAACTAGGCCACAGCCAGCAGATACCCAGCCCTTAGTCGAGTTTGGGCTTGTGAACGCAAGCTATTAGGGGCCAGATTGGGCGGGGTACTGGTGCAGTGACCTTTGGTACTGGTGACGGGGGTGAATTATCTGGGATTGTGTTGTGTAACTAGTGGTTGTTGGAACTTGATAATTCTATTTGGAGGGCCTGGCGACGTAGTTGGCTGAGCATCAGGAATGCTAATAAAACTCTCTTACAATAAAATATACTAGGCTTTCTCACTATGTCACAAAACTCATGCCTCCCCTAGCTGTGAAATGATAGTCTTCGGGGGAAGGACTTCTCAGTCACTCAGAGGCCCTACCGATGAGAATGACAGGTTAGAGTTGAAGTGCGTCTACATGCAAGCGTGGGTGTTCCGGACTTGCCCAGGTATCAGAGTATGTCTTTGCAGACTAGTGATCTTTGCAGACTCAGTGATACTGAGGAGTTGGGCCCACTCGCACTTGTTCCGCAGAGAGAATTTTAAATTTATGTCGAGCCAAATTATTGAAAGTAATATTATATGAAGAGAACGGGTTAAAGGTAAAATTGACAAATTCAACAATATTGAATATTTTTATGTAACTTTTATTTACATTTTGAGAAAACACTGGGGAACCCGATTATTTTATAAAATAGCTAAGTTATTATTTAATCCACTTGATGCCAGATGAAGGCAAACTTTTGGTTTATTAGTTTCCCAACGTTTAGTCTAGAATTCAAAATTCTATCACTTTTAACAGCGAGGTACTTAGACTGAGGTGTGAGTTAGGACGTCGCGATGGTCTGCTACCGCGGAGTCAACGAAGACAGGGCTAGTGAGTGCAGGGTGTTGACGCCCTGGTTACCTCTGGAGCACTTGCTGCTGGAGCTGGTGCTGGAGATGGAGTGACCTTTTACAAGCTGCAGGCTGGGAGAGGTGGTGTTCTTCTCAGACCCAGGAGCGCCCACTGACCATTGCAGTCGGCGGACTGACGAACTCTGGCAAGAGCATTTCAGAGGTTCTTTATATAGTCCAAATTTCATCTTGTATGCTCTCCCAGGGGTGTGGGGGTTTTAAGTCTCTCAATACAGGGGCTGGTTATCTTCGGTAGTGAGCGGCGTTGCACATTTCTTATCGCCCTGGGTGTAGGCTGACGACAGGTTTACTTCCTCTGTGTGAGGCTTGGCGGCGGTGACATCACTCGGCGCAGGGGTGCTGCGATCCTGTGGCGATTTCTTAACTTTTTTATCGGAGTCGGTTGGTCTTTGGCTCGTCGGATAAAACTATTTTTAGGTTGAGAGGGTGGCGACCGCATGTGGGAATCTTGGTGGCCAGTACAATCTCATAATTAATCGTGTTACTTATGTCCGTGGCTGTTGTTCAGTGTGTGGAATCAACCCTGTAGCCACTTGGAATTATATATGCCGCTTCAGACTTAACCCATGCTTCTCAGCGCTCGGTGATGGGGCAAAGTTGGCTCGTAGAGTACGCAGTCGCGCTGTGCAGCTATGTGCCATGTGTCAAGCTTAAGGGTAAGGCAGCAGAATGGTGAAACATTACGGAGAGTTTGTAGTGAACTGGCAGCAATTTAGCTCAAGGCTACAGCAGATGTTTGCAGGAGATGTAGTTGACGCGCACCTGACGACTGAGCTCTTCAGTGCAGCCCAGAAACCAGGGAAGAAGTCAGTATCTTCGTACGGAGGAAGGAGCAAATTTATCAACGGATTTTTCCGCATGGAAAACGAAGACGACTGCATTTGTCAAATCGCCAGCTTATTATTACCTCACATCCGCAACATACTCCTCTTACCGATGTCGTCAACGATGATTGAGCTAATCGACAGAGCTTGAGAAGCTGAACGTAACTTCCAAGCACAAGCTGCTCTGGACCAACCGAAACCCGTCAAAACAGCAGGAAGAATGGAAAACTGGGGAGCAATGAAGCAAACCGCCCCAGGAACCACTTTAACCAGACAACTGAAGTTAACTGCCCGCCATCTTGTTTCTCGCTACATATTTTCCATTGGCTTATTTCCCAAAATTCATGGTGCCAATAAGCTCTGAATCAAAAAATGTCTAACTCCAGTTTTGTTTAGCATCACTCGGGCCTGAACATACCACTCCCCGGAAATTGTTACATTTTACTATTAACAAGTCAACAAATGCAACTACAAAAATTTAAAGTAAGAAGAGATATTACAACAGTCAGTGGAACATAATAATACTGTCTCCTATATTTACAAATACACACTTATATTAATGGCAATGGACATATCTTCGAAACAGGCATAACAAGTTCTCCATTGGGAAATATTAGAGGGTCGTCACACATGGGTCCTTGGATCCTTGTCTCGAGCAGCGCGAGCCGTCAACACATCTTGCCCTCGTGCGTTCGTGGAGACAGTGACTCACTGTTGGGCAGGCCACATCCCTTCAGCGGTGCAAAGTTCATACCTGTGCGGGCTTTCTTAGCTGGAGAGGCACAGTGGAGATGCTCGCTTCTTCAAGGAGGGGCATTGACGTGACTGCTTCTTGGAGAGTTTGGAGTACAATAAAAGCGTGGCTCACGTGGTGAATAGGTGTGTTGAGTCTCTGTCAATTTTAGTAGTTGCTGGTGTCCCGCCGCCATTACTGTTTTGCTTGGATTTAACTTGCCCGTTTGTGTTTGCCACTCAATATTCCCAGAAGTGCCAAAATGCATCACGCGTCAGTACAAAAATGGTCTTTATTGATTTCTGATATATTGAGATTTTATTGCATCTCATAAAACACCACAGTGGGGTGGGGGTGGTATCTCGCTTCATTCTTCGCTCAGTAGTTGAGCCTGTCTTGTTTCAACAGCGCCACCCTGTTATCCTCTGGTGTTATGGCCAAATATAAGTTAAAATATTGGTCTCTATATCAGCTAAAAAGATAACTGGTTTGGACCTTTCTACTTTTGTAATATCAATATTGGTTGATATTAAATATTGGGTGTCATTATCAGCTCAGGTATACATATAAGAATATGTGTTGTAAATCATTAAGGAACAATAACGAAGCTTCCATTTTGCTTGCTGGTAGCATTGTGATACTTCACATATTTTGTAATCTTTTAAATAAACATTGATGTAGAAACAAGCAAATGAGTAATTTAGTACAAAATGATAATGATTGGAGCTTTCATTAAAATGACAAGTTAGTACGTGTGATTGTAATGTATTTTTAATATACCCTGTTGAAGTTGTATGCTAGTACTTTACAAGTGAGCGGCCACACTGGAGACAAACAACTAATTTGTTTACATGAATAGCCTTACAAGTGCTATATCAACTCACTAGTTCTGAATTTTCTCTAAATTTGTGTTATTCCTGCGTTTGTGAAGTGTTAATTTAACATGTAAACATGCCTTAAAAATATTATCTATGTTTGATTTATTTGGCGACGAACGAAAACTAATATTAATGGATGAAAATGCATACGAGCCGGCCATGCAATTTCAAAGGTACATATTCCCGAAAGTAAGAGTCTTTAGTGTGTTAGTATATACCGTGGATGCATACGTGAAAGATATAGCACAATTATGGTGTGTATAGTGAAATGTTATCTGCATAAGTTTGTAAATTAACAATTGCAATGTGTTTAATTTTTGCAAGTGCGGTTGCAATTACTAACCTGCTGTGCATTTAAGGTCTAGTCTGTAAGTTGCTAACTCATTAGAAGTACAGGCACTTTAAAGAACTGCAGATACATATTTTTCTAAATGCAGATATGCTATTTCAGTGCAGAAGTTTATGGAATTAATTTATTAGTAGCTAAGGCTGTGAAAGTTTGTAGAGTAAAGGTAAACAAAAACGTGAACAACTGATCCAAGCATGTTCCAAACACAATCTTTAGCTTTCCTCATGATAAAATAGCTGTTTACCAGGCATTAATAGCAAATCACCTAGTAAATTAATACAAGGCTGCACCTTATGAAAAAGTCACTCTTACAATTTTTTCTCCCCAAGCTAGCAGTTGCAGTGACAAACAAGAAATCAGCTGTTTATCAACCAAATAATTTCTCATATTTTTAATAGCTAATGAATGTAGCCTTCCTGATTTGCAATTTACATGGTTTGTCAAACTCACTCCAGGCAATTTCTGGGGTGACTCATTAATAAAGGCAATGACCAATTCCTTCCTTGTATTCCCTTCATTGTGTTCTTCTTGGTGTACCATTCTGTAATGAACTAATGAACCTGCTGTCGACAAGATGTTAAGTTAAATAAATAAAGTTTACTTGTGTGTTTAGATGGTAATGTATTGAGCAGTAGGCTCTAATCATTACAGTAAATGACAAATCTGTGTACATTTGATCATTTTCCTAAGGTAGTTAAAATACAGAAAACTTAGATAAAGCCAATGTTTTTCTGTAACCACGCCATCTGCAAAATTGAAAAACTTCATGTGATTTTCTTTAAATGCTGTTTCACTCTTCTTCAGGATTTTTGAAATTCTAATTTTAAGGGCAACTAATTGGACATAAGCTTATTTTAATTTTGATGATGAATCATGGGTATATAGAATGAAGTGTGCTTCGTGAAACAGAGAATACTTTAGACACTACACCACCACGGCCTCTGTCATCTTAAGAAGGGAGGAGTTCGGAGAGGTTTAGGTGGTTTGTAACAACCAAGATGTTGAGAGCTAATGAGGGTGAAATATGTCGGCAATTGAGCAGCACTGAAATGCAGGGGGGGGGGGGGGGGGGGGACAGGAACATTTCGAGAAAACATGCCAGCCAGCAGTATCAATCAGCACAATTCCTATATGTGAAAATCTGTGAGTAACTTTATAGGGAAACAAACATATGTATATCATTTTGGTGGAAGGCGAGCATCCTACCACTATGCCTACCGCAGCCCTCCGTCCTTACGCAGGGAGGAGAGGAACCTCATTTCTTCAGTTATATTTGGGTACAGTCAATTACACAGTTGAATTAAAAAAAATAATTGTAACAATTAATATAATTCTCTACTAGCATTTCATTGATCTGGTTTCTGAATGGGAGGAACAGTATTTTGCACATCTGCATTTTATTTTTTATAATTATACATACCTGTTTCTTTCTTAGGTACCAGTATATACTGGAAGTTGTTAAATATGACACGTGTCCGATTAGCTAAGGCTGAATCATGGTCGTGTGGCTTTGGTTGCACTTAGGCGAGTTGTGCTGTCATGGTTGGCTTACTGGTGTTTGCAGCTAGATACGGTAGTCGGCACGTAGCCTTGTGCAGAGGAACAATGTTCTCGATGTTACAGCTAACATGCCCCTAATATCGATCTGCCCTATTTCTAGTAGCATGGCTAGATATTGTCGGTGTTTGGTGGGAGGTGCTAGCGGTAGCAGACTTACTAATGGCTTGAGGACAAGGACTAGCTGGGTACAGTTGGTTGAGTCTATCGTTCTCAGCTCGGGCGGCAGCGAGGGCACGGGGTGTTGCGATACAAAATCTACTGTTCCACCTCGTGGCGGCTGAGCTTCAGAAAGTGGCGTTTGTGGTACCAAGGCGTTCCTCTGTCTTGTTCATTAGCCCATTCACGACGGGGTGACAGGCAGGATGCATGCAAATAGGTGGTGATGAGAAAGTAGCTGGATTACACACTGCAGACGGAGGCTGTTTTAGTGACCTAAACAAAGCAGCACAATCTTGATCGGCTTGTCGACTTGCTGTAGGGGGAGCTAAACCACCCTGCTGCTTGGCAGCGAGACAAGCGTACCTTTGCTCCTCCCTTCTTGCGTCATGTCTCACCTTAAATGGCATAGAGCGGGTTCATCTGCTGAGGACTGTGAGTCAAGCACCACAGACACGAGTAACCCTAGAATAGTGTTGCCCAGTAGTGGCTGGTAGCACGAGCCCGGTGCCTCAGAAGGCCTCCCACCTTAGGGGCGAGCCAGAAGCGTTAAAGCCGTGTGGGTTACCACTGCTACTACTGGGTGTACGATCCCAACCAAGGCCAGGGTGTAGCACCTAAGCATATACTCCTGCCAGCACCCAGGTACGCCAGTAGGGATACAACTCGGGCATACTGTCTTTCCCTGGATGGAAAGTGTTGCTATTAGTCGGGGATTCTCTGTTCTACTCCTCCAGTACCTGTATACTTGGTAGGAATAAATTAGATGTCCGTCTAATATGTGTGTATCAGAACTGGAGCCGCCTGAGAGGGAGTCTCCAGTTATAGCTAGTTCGTAGTAACCATTTCCTGTTCTCGGTCGGCAGTACTTGACTCGAAGTTAGAAGAAACAAACCTATGTTTGTTAATAATGGCTCAGTAAACACAGTGACTCGTGCTCTCCTGCCAAGCAGACAGGTGCCTGGAAGTAAACTTGCGGTAACCAGGTGTAGGTGACCTGGTCCTAGACTAGTTGGGGAAAGTGAAATAACACTGTTGAAGATTGCTTAAGACAAAACTAACTATAACCGGGGTGTCTGTAGGAGACAAAGAATATGGCCAGTGCTGTAGTAGGGTGGTAGTGTGGAATGTCTCGTAGCTACAGAAAGCTTCTGGTAGCTATTGACGTCACTGGAGCTTCTGGTAGCGGGTGCTGCAGAGCTCTAATGGTGACGTCAATGGAGGCAGCCTCTGGTGTCTGCTGAAGATCTAACAGTAGTCAGAGGGCCCCATCACTAGAAGTGGTGGAGCGAGCTCGAAGACTAGCAGGAACAACTGGCAAGGTCCACAGCGCACTGACTTATATAGTCAGAGTAGCGCGTGTCCCGGCGGCCACGGGGGAGGGCGTGTGACGTCCCTCTGTTGCAAGGCCGGAGTGGGGGTAGCACCCTCTAGTCATATCTCAGCCTTCGCGTATCTCCAGTGGCACTCTGGAATACCCTGAGGTGGCTGACGGCTCTCAGTCGGGGGGGGGAGGGGGGCACCGCTTGCGTGCGCAACCCCTCGTATCCACGTGTCCGGCTGCCCTCCAGAAATGTGGTAGGCTGCGACTTCCGTGTACGGGTTGACGCAGGGTTTGAATCTCACTAGAGATGGATAGAACGTTCAAATTTTGAACCGAACCCGAACTTTAAGGATATGTTCTGGTTCTGTTCGAAATTTATTGCCATGTCAAAGATCGGTTCTAGTTCGGGGTTTGAAAAATTTGCAGGAGTTCATGTTCCATTCGATGTTCCATTCGAATATATGCTAGAAAGGAACATCATTAACGAACTTTGAAAGGAACTTAAGTATTTACTAATGTACAGCGTGCCCTTTTTTTTCCCAAAATAAAGGAAAACATTTCTGTAGAGTGGTAGTCTTAAATTATCCACTCCTAAACTGTCCTGTGATGTTTAAAGGAGAGTGTAGTGGAAGTGTCTAGAGGATTGCTACCTGGGTGAAAAGGGAAGAGGCAACACTTTTTTTTTTTTTAGAGAATGGTAGTGTTTCACATTCCACCACTGCAAAAAAAAAGGACCAGCACAGCAAAAAAATACCAGCATGCCATTGCTTAAAAGAAGCAAAAGAAGAAAGCAGGCCTCTGTTGACTCAACAGGTGTCTCTTTTGACTGGCACTGCATAAAAGAAGCAAAAAAAAAAAAAGAAGGAACCCAGCCGCCCACCTCAGTTGTTAACATTCTTCTTTTAACGACCATAAGGTTATCCTTGACCTTATAGAATTTAATTAAAATATTTTCCAAATGTATCGCAATCGCCACAAATTAATTTAAATAAAATAATAATTTGCTACATACTTACTAACAAAGCCCCACAAATTGTTGATGAAATTAAAGTAAAAAAAAAAAAGATGTTTTTCCTGGAACTTGTTGCAAAAATCATGGTGTGCACTATAAAGGAGTAAATAAGATACTTCACTTCAAAGAAGTTGAAAAATAACAATGCAACAACAAAAATTACCGAACAAGTCATATTTGATTATTGTTTTTGTAGCAGTGATGATAGCATTATATCTTGAATTCTATATTATGTAAAACTGGGTGCTATTCTTTATTTAAATGATTGTATTCAAAATAAGTGATTTGCTTGAGTTTTTGGGAAATTACATTTTCGATTAACATTTTTTTTTGTGCTAATTTGTGGTTTTCACACACCACGTCTAAAACGACTTGAAAGATACATTTCCCAGTGTTATGATAAATTATCATATCAACCAAATCTATAAAAACCAAAAGTTAATATTATGTTAATTTTGTACCTTTTTTCTACTCTAGAAAAAATTAGGCCATTACATTTTGGAACTATAAGTGGTGAAACTGTGCAGGTTGTGTGTGTGTGTGTGTTTACTCTTTATTTTAGGCCTACATGTTTAAAGAATTAGACAAGAAATTGTGAATGTGGTTGTATATATGTTGTTTTCACTTTGCACCTCGTAGTCAAGTCCAGAGGTACAGTAACAAAACTCTCATATGATCCATGGGACCACTGTAATCAATGTTAAGTACTTGATTTGCAGATATGCGTGTGTGCACACACTGATTACTGTTTAGCATCCATAATCCACTGTATTTTTAAGATGGTTCTACATATTTGTTTTTTGTTATATATATAACAATTTAGGGCTGAACTATGAAGGCATATGTGCGAGGATAAAACATTTTTAAAATTCGGTTTGAGTTTAGTTCGAGTTTGACGAATTATAGCATAGTTCGGTTCAAGTTCAGTTCGTGTACAAATTTGAAGGTTCGGTATAGGTTCGGTTCGATAAAAATATTCTTTGTTAAGTTCTAATTCGGTTCGTTTCCAAAATCTGGGTTCGTCCCATCCCTAAATCTCATGTGTGTAGATGTAGTATACGAGGTTTGCAATGATATATATTGTAATCGTAATTGGTATAAGTGGCACGCGACAAATATAATATATTGATTGCAATGCCTACATACATTTATACATACAACATTAAGAGATGGGATTTAGAGACCAAAATACAGAAAAGAAAATTATAGCGAAGTCATGTATAGTGGTAAGTATTTTGACAAGCTGGTGATAATGTTTAAATAGTGACATCGTCACCCACAGTTTTGATTATTCACCAGGTCTGCAGTAGTGACATATGAAACAAATAATAAATTGTTTTGGATATACACAGTTGTAGCAGAGGTTATATTCCAAAAAACTAGAATTTCACATACAAACACACAAAACCAAACAGGAATAGTTGTCAACAGGTACATGAACACACAGAATTCTGCAGACGGAATTGTTTAGTTGCAAGACTACCACTGTGTTTGTTTTTGTTTCGTTAATTAGCTGCTTAGGAACTGAATTCCTTCTACAGAGTTCTCTGTGTTCTTCATGTATGCCTACGTATTGGCAGCTATTCTGGGTTGGTTTTCTGTATCTGTATGTTAATATGTGTATTTTAGTTTTCTGCGACATGAGCTCTGCTGCAAAGGCAAGTGTCCAACACAATTTTTCATTTAATATATAATATTCACATAGGTCTACATTAATTATAAAGCATAAGAAATTTTCGCTCAAGGGAAATCTGTTTACAAGAATCAGTGTTTAGTTAATCATAAATCGTGGCAACAGTTAATTGTAAGAAAATATGTCAAAACTATATGTCGTATGTGATGTAACCCCAACTTTAATAGTTAATAGCTCTTTCCAGTAAGCAGTGATTGCCCTTATTTATATCTTGGAAATGACAGTTACAAACACTGGATTCATCAGGTTGTTCCATAACCATCCAATTTAAAAGAGACCAATTTCTTTATTTGTGTCACAGCTTGCACTAAGAAATTAACTTTTACAAATACTTCATAAGTGGTCCTGCAGTAGTCTGGGAAAATACATTTTACTTATCAGCTGCAAATTTTATTGGTGATGCACATGTCACGAAAATGAAAGCAAACAAACATGGGTTGAATTACTTGCAAAGGTGAAAATTAATAGTATCAAGTACTGCTTAAATATCTTGTTTCTCACACATGACAGATTAGTTTCTCGAAATTATTTCTACAGATAAAATATATGACTGCACAAAGCCGTTGGATAAGGTAAACACAGCAGACTAACGATTGTGTCTCTCCATGCCGTGGTTGCTAGGCAACGCAACCGGAAATGATGTCTTCAACAGCTTATGGTCATTCTTGCTTGCAATATAAGATTCTTTGATTTCCTGCTGATATATAAGAAGAAAAATTTTTTTATGCATTTATAATCCCTTAGATATTTGGTACCAGACCTTACAGTACAGACATAACAACTGAACCATAAATAGGTATTTTTTGAAGAAACCAGTATTGAGAGAGTCTTAGAGCTTTAAGCTGATTTAAGCATACTCAACATGCGCAAATCAGAAATCTGGAACTATCAGCTATACTGCTTTCACTCTTACTTTCAGCTGAATGTAAACGGAGCTATATCACTCTGCTGTGAACAACGATTGGTGGCTGCCAGAACTGTGTTGATATGCTACTACAGGTAATAGTATCTCTTAAAAATAGACCTCACACACTCAACATGGTTATCAGTATTTATTATTTACAGTTTCAGTTACTTTCCTATAACAACTCGACATCCAATCTGAAATCATTTCTTGTTTTTATTTCTCAAGATTTATACCATACTAACAATGGGTTTGTCCAGAACTGTGCTCATTGCAATCAATTTCGTATATCTTATTTCCTTCTGACATGATTCATGCAATACGTAGTGGCATTTATCAGCAGTTAATCTGCATACTGCTGACTGCACTGACACGCATGTGGTGCAATTATAACATCATTCATTCCTTGTGTGCACTGAAAATACTGCAGCAAACACGCCAGAAATTTTAGCGGCCAGTACAGCTATTAGCTTCAAAGGTAATATCAAATGTTGCTGAGAAATAGTAATTAAAAACATTTCAAACAATTCTCCTTCCATCATTTTTTAAAGTTCATCACTGAACATGCCTTGTTACTGTGTTAGCACATGACTCGCATCTACAGATATAGGCTGTTCATGGTAATCTGAGCATTTTTTAAAGCTCTGTGTAAGATCTACGTGTATACACATTGTGTGTTCTTCCACGTTATATAAAATTAACCTTGCAATGTGCCTCATTCCTTTATTCATGCATCGGTGAAGTGAAACCATGAAATTATTAGAAAAGTAAATATTGTACAAATCTGCTAATTTTTACTCTTCAATGTTAAAAAAAAAAAAAAACACAAACCGAGAAAAATAATATAAGTTGTCACAAATTGTTACCTAACACTTTCTATTTGACTTTCATATGTGGAACTACTTTTCCCTCCATCGTTACCAACCTTTCTGGGCACATGCCACTCATTGCGCCCGTTAAAACATATGCAAGTAGGGGCAGTGACTTTTTTCTAAGGTTGATTTCAGAAGTGCTCACTTTATCATAAAGAGCCCTTATCAGTTTAGCTACTGCTGCCAGCAGGCCAGCAACTTTGTGCAGTAAGGTTAGTAGTGACACACCAGAATCGTGACAACAGACTGTTATCAATACAAAGTGCATGCTCTTGTGACAGCTAACAGAAGTCAGATGATTTTGAAAGTAAGCATGGGAAATGAGAGGGTAAACACATATAATTTGTTGTAAAAAAAATCTATATCGTGCAACATAAATAATTTTGTTTTAATTATGTTTTACAGTTCGTACAATAAGTACGTTAAAATGTGAACTACTTTTGAGTTCAGATACAGTGTGAAGGTGAACCAGTCAGAGATTGACCCATGTGGATTTGTTTACTTCAGGACTAAAATACATAGAACAAGTAGCATAGAATACTGTTACAGTTAGAATAAGAGCTGGAGTATGACGACAAATATTATGTTGCAGGCTTTGCGGGTCTCCATGGAGGAACAGCGGCAGAGACAGGAGGAGGAGGCTCGGCGAGCACAGGCTGTCTCTGCAAGTGAGAGCAGCACACCCGTGCCTGAGACCATTAAGGAAGGTAAACTAAAAATTTATTGCCTGGAATATGTATGTGCGTGTGTACTTGGGTGTGCATGTGTGCTTGGGTGTGCATGTGTATACCTCCGTTGCTGCGATCTTGTTTATTGAGTTTTCCCATAACCATCATTTTTTGGATGGTCCCGATAACTATCCTATATAAACAATTGACACTTAGCTTCTTTATTAATTTACTTAATGACTTTGCCTCACAAATACAAACCTTCCTGTTGCACCCAACGGAGTTAGAGAAGCTGTACAATCTACCAGAGTGTGTACAGTATACGCCCCTTGTTGTGGGGGCTATTACAGATGCCACCGAATTGTACTGATCACCCAACAATAGACGCACACCCACCCCCGAAGTGAGCTGTCGGCCAAGCTGCTGAGATGGCATTCTAAGGCTGTATTAGTACAACGTGTGCCGCCTCAGCAGAAATTCCGGCCAGCAAGCAACGTCACACACCCTGCAGACATCACACCACCCATCTCCTACCGCCCGGACTAGGACAACCTCTAACACCGCTTTCCCTTCAGGAACCGCAATACAGCCCAATTCCCCCTCTGGTCAGTGACACCCGCAAGTCCCTTCTGGACAAGGTTATGATAGTTAGGTGGAGTTGTTATAATAGCCACCTAGCTTTTTCTACCTTGTGCAGCCTAGAACCAGATCATCTTCACCTGTTTACCATAGTTTACTTCTGGTCAACTCTTTTTTGATAGGAGGTAGTATGTACCACCGGGTTTATTCTAGATTCCAATACCAAGTATCGTATTGGCCAATATTTTGCCTTTTCTCGATGTATCCCTATTGGGTATGGTATCTGGCTGATACTTTAGTATCGGTTGTAGACAATGAAGTGAGATTATTACTTTCTCTAGGCACAAAAATGACCGTATTTAGGTTTGTATACATAGCACATTAAAAAAAAACGTAAAATACGAACAAATACCATATTTATTCGTGAATAACGCACCCTGGAGAAAAATTCTGGAGTGTATAGAGCTATACATGGGAGCTATACATGGGGGAAAAACGAGGAAGAGCCGTTAACCATAAATTATCCGGGGATGTTGGCTCATCTCTTGCTCTTACATTACTCCTCTTCCTTCTCTCTCTTTCTCACTCAAGGACCTTACAGTTATGTGTAAGTCGAAAATCCGCCCTCCCCCGCCCCAACTAATGGCATCCTGTCGCCACCAGAGCTGCTGCATGTTTATGGCTCCCACCCTCTTGTAATACCATAACATCCAGGTGGTTGCCGGGGTCGATACTTCTGCCATCCCTCTTTGTGTTTTGGCAGGGGCTAGCGAGCCAGGTTCATCCTTCTTTTATATATATATATATATGGGTAGTGGGACATTAAGAAAAACTGAGCTGGAAATGTTGAGTAATAGGAGCAGGAGGCTTCCAGAATTTTTTTTTATTTTGGCTTTTTGCACCAAGTTATTTAATTGAAGTGTTTTCCAAACATAACACAATCACCACACATTAATGTAAAAAAGAATAATTTGTTCCATACTTACTAACAGACTGCGACAAATTTTTGGTGCAATTTTATTTTTAAATAAATTTTCCTTGGAATTTGTTGCAAAAATCATGGTGCTCACTATACACGAGTGCGCACTGTACACGAGTAAATACTGTATGTGTCGCTCAAAATAGTTGCATTTGTATTTCAAAGCAAATGGTTTCACATGAAAATGTTGTGCAAAACATTTTAACAATAAATTGTTATTTGTAAAGATGTTTTCTTTTGTGTTTAAAGGTTGTGTTATCCAGTATGGTTGGTGTTTCATTGTATCTGGCTTAAAATTAACATGACTTTAAAACGTAATATTTTTTTAACTCAAAGGACAGCATCTTCGCGAATAAAATTATATACCCAAAAGCATATACTCTACCACTTGTAAGCAAAAAATTGTTTGAACATCGAGCAACTTGTATTATAAGTGTTCATTTCCAGTAACTTCTTGCAGGGAAATCGGAGGATTTATATTAATTTATTTCAATAGATACGTGTCTTTGAATAAACTAATAATATGTAAGTACCTATTTGACACCTTTTGTTGTAAGCAGTGAGCCCAGTGCAGTGTTACTTATGACAGGGAAAATCAGAGGATGTGGTTTTGAATGATTAAATATTAACGACAATGAGTAAGTCAATTTTAATCACCTAATTTGTGTCTCAAAATTACAAGTTTTCTTTGCAGTAAGATATGATTAATTACTTTAAAAGATAGACATTTGCCATGCGTGCAAGGTGTCACCAACAGGTAGCGCCGTGGAGAGGTCATTCTCCCACTGCCACTCCCCCCCCCCCCCCCCCACCTCCCCATCTCCCCTCGTAAACCAACAGACATGACACTGCCCGATCAATAACTTCTCCGTGCGTTCTTAACTGAAGTACGCACGTAACATTTAAAATTTGACTTACATTTGGTGTCATATTATTTGCATTTTCAGATGGTGTGAAAGTTTTAGGTCAGCTTGCATTTAGTGTCGGATTACGATAAATTATGTACAGAATTTTAAGACATTATTTATTTATTTAAATGAGTCGAGGAGAAATGTTTTTAATGTATTAACAGTAATACTTTATCTAAAATTCAGTGTGAAGAGCATTGGTATCAGTTTTTGGTATCTGTGTATTGGCAGTGGTATCGGTATCTGAAAACATGGTATCAGAACAACTCTAGTTTATTCCTACCAAAACAAATAGGTTTTTATTGATCCCCAGAGTATTATTTCAGTGTTTGTTTGTACTATTTTGTACGTAGACTCTACGTCCACCTGCAGTAAGCAGGAGATTGTGGAGTAGTACATAACCCATCTGCGAACCATGGCGTAGGACTGCAAGCTCCTTCTCAGGGAGGGACACACTTACGTCGGAACATACATATTAGATGGCCACCTGTTCTGTACACCTCTTTGTACAGAAAGGTAGAGCCTCCACCACTATAATGACAATCTAAAGGACGGTTAGTCGGTCAGCCAAGGTTGTACTTCTTCCACAGCACTTCTAGTGCAGGAGGGAGTATTTGCCTGGTTCTGAGGGTCTGACCCCTTTTGGACTCGCACCCAAGTGTTGTAAACAGACAGTTATTGTATATCCAACGCTCTGTGTCCACTGCGCTCCTGGTGCCAGACACGAAAGGAGCTTTACATTTGGCAGAACACCTAGTTAGGCACCTTCGTTGCCTGCTTAACCCTTGCAGGGCAGGTGGTAGGCCTTATCCATATGCCCTACTCACGTCAGAGTAGTACTCAAAGGAGATATCAAAAGGGCAGCTACTGCCTCTAAGTACAAACAAGGACTTATCCCAGCGTCATCTGTACTTTGCAGTCCTATTCCCAGGGAACAAGTTCAAAGCCGCCCGACAACTCGCGAAGGCTCACCTTCCAACTCCCACCCCGTCTTTATTCACAGCCCCCATTAAGACTGCAGGGACAACTGATCCCATAGTCCAAGCTTTCCTAAGGAACAAGGAAGTTCCTTTCGGCGTCTCGAACCCTTGGTTCAGGGGCAGTCGTTACACCAGCCACCCAGGGCAACTAGCAGTGCCAGTGCATCAGGTCCCGGTGCCTGCAGCTGCCACAAACTGCAACTGCTACAGCAGCCACCACAGGCCACCAATGGCCCAGGTAATCTAACTCCAATGCGTCCGACAAGCCCGACAGCCTAGAAGCCACTATGGTCGAGGCTATAGTCAAAAAATGCCATACCACCACATGTCCTGGTACAGGGACATACCGAATAGTATGCGTATATTGCTAGCACCAATTCCATTATGCATGCTTGGGGAGGGGGGGGGGGTTAGACAGACCGCACTACACTGACTGGCTGGAATATGGATGCGAGGAATGCTGAACACTCCAACTGCCTTCTGCAGTTGGGTGACATGTCCTGGACACAGCGTTAACGTAGTACACTGCATCATGTATGCCCAACAATTTCACCACAGCTGCATATGGTGGTCCAAAGAGAGAGTCACAAGGCCAGGCCTGATTTATCGCTGTGAGGTATGCCGGTGGGCAGCCGAATAGATCCTGAGCAACCCAGGTCATTCCCAGTGCTCGATAACCCCTGGATGCACAGCAGAGTAACAGATACCCGAATTTGCGGGCCGCCCACATGAAGACTCGCTCACATTCATGACAGAATGTGAGATAGGATTCAGGGAGGGCGAAATTCTGACTAAACAGTGGGTAAGCTGTGCACAAGCCTAGCTCAAAGGTAAGGCCCTCGAATGGTGGAAGCGCTATGGAGAATTTATATCCGAATAGATCCAACTATTTAACCGCCTCGCTGTCCAGTTTACCGGTCAAGAAGTACAGACTTATCTCACCACCAAGTTCTACATTCAGGCGCAGGCCACCGATGAAGAGGCCAAAATCTTTGCATGCCGAAAAGTCTTAAGTGTTTAAACTGATTTTCCCCGACATAGATGAGGAAAGTTGCATATGCAATGTGACGTGCATGCGGTTACCTAAGCTGTGAAATCTATTTGCAAATACCCAAGCCCCAATCAGTGGACAAATTCGTCAAGAGGGTGAGGGAAACTGAAAGCAAGCTGTGCTAGACAGGCCAGGGGTCAATATGCCGAGGCAGATGGCAGATAAACAATCAGAGCACAAGAGAAACCCTCCCACATCCTCACATCAACCCTACTCTCCCAAAGTGCTGGTTCTGCCCAGAACGGTGATGCATGCCACTTATACTACTAATAAACTATGATTATGACGCATCGCTCTTTACATAAATTATACCCTTACATCAACCTACGTAAGAGTTGTCTACCTCAACCACCTACAGAAAGTTGTGTGCACAATACTTTGTACATAAATTTTCGGCTTCTTATATCCAACAAAGCACACCTGTGGAATCTTCGGTCTGGCCTAGACCAAATTCGCAGCATCTAGGTGAAACTTACCCCGACCACAACGCCCAAAAAGGAGTGAGTAGAACTAACCAACACCCCTTGCCTCACGCCGACTATCTATCAAACTACCCCGCTTTTGGTCTAGCAGAGAGAATTCTTGACTAACGTGCCAAGTCAGTCTAATCGGGTACACATCAAGAGATTTTCTGGCACCCAACGTTGGGCCTCAGTCAAAAAGCTGTGCGCAGTAAACAGCACGAATTAGACCAATCATTACCTGAGAACTAAGAGTCTAAACAATCAGTCAAGCCGACTTTGGGGAGTCCCCAAAACACATCGTGGTGCCCTTATTCGCTGCCGTGTCAGACACTGACGTCAATGCCGCCACTGGCGAAAACTTCGAAAATGAGCACGACTCGTCCGACATACAGTGTAGCCACGCCAACTGTCCAGGACATGGCACACTAAGAATAGAATGCACTTATTGCACGAAACTCTATCATTATGCCTGCATAGGCTGGCCTGAAGAAACCAGGGATACAGACAGATTAGAGAACCGCTGTACCACTTGCAGTCAAAAATCCACAATTTTTTGTAACAAGGTTGCGTGTCCTGGCCGAGGCATAAACCGCATCCGATGTATGACATCCAGTGAGCCCTATCACCACATATGTATAGGGTGGCAGACGAACGCATCTCTATGCCGGGATGGCCTACCATTCCGAGAGATGCCGAAGAAAACACGTCTCTCACTCCCGCGGATCCAAGCCATCCTGGATATGTATTCAACCCGGAACGGTCTGTGGCCATCCAGCAACCGGTAGAGAAGACGACATACAGATCACTGACTTTGCAGGTCGCCCACATGAAGACCCCGTAGCGTTCACACAGGAATGTGAAAGAGAATTCAAAGAAACAAACTTGCCACCGAAACAATGGGTCGACAGGGCCCAAATACATTTGAAGGGCTTTGCCCTCACATGGTGGAAAAGATACAAAGAATTTTTAACAGACTGGAAGTAGTTCAGTTATCAGATAGCAGCAGAATTCACTGGCAAGGAGATGTTGGCTAGACTAACAAGACATTTTTATAGCCAGACCCAGGTACTCGACGAAGAAGCGGAAATATTCATACGAAGGAAGGAACAAATGTTTCGACTTGTGTTCCCTGGAATAGACGAAGCTACCGCTGTTCGTTCCATCAGTTGAATGTTGCTGCAGAATCTCAGGAACGTTCTCCTGACAGCTAGACTCACCACCTTGGATGAATTAGTTGATCAAGCCCGAGAAGCAAAGCAAAACTTTTCCGCAAAGGCAAGTCTCGAAAAACCAGTGTCAGCCAAGGTTCCTGAAGTACGAACACCACCAATTGCATCCCTTAAAGGCGTGCCAACCTCAACCCCTCGCGTGGCATTCGTACCCAAATGTTGGTTCTGTCCAGAGAACCCCGGTTTACAAGGGCCCATCCTTCAGGGATTAAGTGAGGGCGTACCGATTCCCGTAGCCCCACACATAGAGGTGGAAGTAAATAACAACAGGGTACTTGCCTTACTTGACTCAGCAGCCACTGGAAATTTTATCAGGAGGAATTTGTTAACACCAAACCAGCTTGCCAAACTAAGCTCACAAACCAGAATCATACGAATGGTGCAACCTGACTCCACCCTGAACGTAACCGGCTGAATTACCCTGAATATAAAAATTCAGAGTATTACTACACGTACAGAATTTACTCTCTCACCAACCATGTCCAAATCAGTAATACTAGCGTGCTCGTGACTCATCCGCCATCAATGCATTCTAGATCACAGACAACGAAGAGCCTATCTGGGAGAAACCAACTGGATCACTGTAAACTGGGATCAAAACCAAGATGACATCCCGCTAGTACCCATCGACCCAATGAGCATTAACCACGAGCTCGAAGAACCAGAGTTCTACCAACTAAAAGCCATACTAGATGAGCACACCCAAGTATTCGGACAAGGACTACTACAACAAACATGTTCCATACAACATGAAATATGGCCTACAACTGACATTCTAGTTTACAGCCGTCCTTACCGAGTGTCAGCCTGCCGTCGTAACCTCATCATGGAGCAGGTCGACGACATGAAGGACCAGGGGATTGTGGAATCATTAAATTCCCCATATAACTCACACGTGGTCCTTGTACCTGCGAAAGATGGGAAATTGCGATTTTGCGTAAATTACAAGTCGCTAAATGATGTCACCCACCCAATCGCTCCCCCAGCTATAGATTTGTCTCATACATTACGGTCTATTGAAAAGTCCAAAATATTCAGTACTCTCGACATGGAGTCTGGATACTGGCAGATTGCGGTCCACCCGGACAGTCAAAAATATACTGCCTTTACGACAACCCAGGGTGAAACCCTTCAGTTTCGAGTCAGGCCCTTTGGCTTATAAAACACCCCCACAACATTCCAACAGTTAATGTCTGCGGAGGTATTAACAGGTTACATCTGAGAGTTCTGTTTCACCTATCTCGACAATGTAATAATATATTCCAATAGCTGGGAGGAACATCTAGGCCATCTGCAATGAGTATTGGAATGACTTGCAAGCTGTCAAAAAGCTTCTTCGGCAAGTCGTCAATAGAGTTCACATTAAAAGTTTTTGTTTCTTAATAGTTATTTTTTTATACACACATTTGTTTTAAAATGGTAATTATTATAAATATAATGGCAAGTGTACCATATCTACGTATATTTTTGCTGAAGTTGTGACGTGCCTTGAGATTAAGAGGCTTTTCGTATATAAATGCATGGTATGGTTGTATGCATTTGTGTCTGTGGTGAGAGAGACTACACCTGTCTACCTTGATGTTATCTGTTGCCACGGCAGCTGTGGCACTGCCACCAAAGGATGAGCATAAGGCCGCCACTCAGGCGGCAAGAGAGAGGAAGTGATGTGTCATGAGTCATGAATAGTTCACTTTTATAGCTGCCGAGCATGGCAAACAAAGAGCGTCAATGCATGTGGCAGAGTTATCATCATTATGACCCAACTGTAATGGTTTAGCAGCGTAAAATTATTGATTTTCGAGAGACAAAAAGTGATTGTTAGGTGCAAATATTTGTTTGTTAATAACCTAAAAACATGATGGCTCGAATTGCACGTTCAGTAGCTTGATGCTTGCTCTAATTGTGTTCATGACAGTGGTTCATGTAGGATCCATTTGGGCTTGGCAACTTTCAGTTGGTGGCAAGAGATGGTGGAAAACTGCTTGTAAGGAATTGCTTCTGGCTGTATTTAACTTGTTGACTTAACAATGTACCCCGATAACTTTGCTGTTGGCCTCTGTTGAGAGGAGTCTTTGTCAGGAGTGTAACTAGCAGGGGCATTTAACAGAATGCTTGCAATTCCTCGTGAAGCTAAAGGGATCCCGAAGAGAATGGAAGTTGTTTTGGTGTAGGTGGGTTTGTGCAGTGGTTTGCACTCTACCTGCTCCTGTCTATCTGATTGCTGAGTTCATTCTCCTTGTTTCTCAAGAAGGGTGATCAGATGGGCTTACTATAGAATTACACGCTGGAAGGTGTAAATATAGTTAAACCCTGTTGTAACATATTTCAGGGGACCGTGAGAAAAATGCATTTTAAGCAGGTTAATGTTTTAAAAGCAATAATTCAGGAAGTTATGAAAAATTCACTTTTCGCTTATAAATTTTAAATGCGTGCACTCAAACGAACATAACTTCATCAAAATACAAAAAAAACCTACTGCCTAGCTGATGACAGTGTATTTCATGAAACTACAGACACACATTTAATGCAAAATCTAATTTTGCTTCACAATACCTTAAAATTAAATCGTAGAAACCATTAGGTACTTACTGTTTGATATATCGGTTCATACAAATAATTACACTGTTCAGCATGACGTTATAATAATATTTTACTAACGTATTCCTAACATAATACAGTTTTACCATATTCTCTACATTCAGGAATGTTTCACGTGGAGTATAAAACATTTTCCTGGCATTGTTAAAAAACTAGTGACTTTTGTCGAGGTATTAACTCGTAAACTGGGTATCATATGAATACTAAATAACACTTGACCATTTATTTAAGCTTTCAACATTTCAACATAGATTGCAAATATAACACACTTCCAAAGTTTCTTCAAATTTATTTTATGTTTAAAATTTCTACAGACTAAGTAATTGAACAAAGTTTCACATTTTCCAGGTTGACATATTATATGAGTTTCCAAGAATTTGTGGGTAAAAAAGCTGTGTCGAGATAGAATAGAAATCAATACTTATAATGATGCCTATTCACTCAGAACACATTAAAAAATGTTTAATTTATTGTGTTAAGGATTACTTTATTTCAGGAGTTGCAAACTGACACTGAAAATCACATTGGTTGTCAAATATTTTGTTGAATCACAAGTACTGTTAGCAGCAGGGGGAGGGGTGGGGGGAACAAAACGAACAAAGAACCACTGCACTTGAACATTGCATCAGGCAGGTAATGATGTGAAAAAGTTATAAACATAAATGTGTTACAATCATGCAAAATGTTATTCTTATTTGCATATGACAAAGAGAAACTGAATCACAGGTTACAAGAATTTTAACTTTACGACTAGTAATACATTAAAACATGGTACTACTTCTTAAAGTTCGCTGCCAGCTTAAATGTGAGTCTTGCTGTCATTGCTTACGTTAAAATATATTCAATTGCAGGCAGTTATTTATTTCATGGGTTGATTTTAGGAGTGCTCAGTTTATCGTGAACCACCTTTACCTCTAGGAGCATTTCCTCTTTAACTGTTGCTAATATTGTAACGTATAATAGAATATTGTTATTTGTTTCCATACTTGTTGCACAAATTGACAAGATCAACTGGATATAACTTACTGGTATTGGAAAGGTTGGGTGGCATGTGAAGTATCTGCTGGCATGGAGGCCTGTTGGTGGGTTACAGCATGGCAACAGGCAGACTTCTGCAGTTTCTGTGGAGAGAGGGAGAAATGACATCCCCCTCTATCACACTGCTCAGCATTGTGTCAAGAGTACATGTAACCATCTAGAAATAGAATTTTTGTATGCTACCTGCTAGATGCCATGCATACTTGTCCCTAAAAGCATCATGCAGGTCATTCCTTTCTTTGGATTTGACTCTGTTCAGTACTTCCAAAAACATCAGAGATTATCTAATTACTGAATGACTGCATCACAGAGTGTGGTTCGAGTGTGCTTTAATTTTTATTTCTAGAAAAGTTTTGTATGTTAATGATACAGTGGAAACACTGAAAATCAGTTTAACATATATCGTTAGTTTTTATGGTTTTGGCAGAGCATAAAACAGTATACTTTTGAACTGTTTATATTTTTGTGCGCACAATTATAAATCTTGACAAAATGCCAACAGACTGCATGTGTTGGTGTGTCGACAGCCCCAAATGAAGAAGCGATGCTAGAGCGTGCCCTGGCCATGTCATTGGAGAGAGGGGGGGAGGAGGAGCGCACTGCCCCTGCTGTGCCAGACTTTGCTGCCATGTCAGAGGACGAGCAGATTGCATTTGCCATGCAGATGTCCATGCAGGATGCTCGTAAGTGCAACAGTGTCGTGGAGCCGCCTTATTTGAACTGTTTTCATTTAACCTCAATTTTAAAAAGCTTATTCAGCATGTATGTCAGATGTGACTAGTAGCTAAGCAAACATAAGTACAACAGAATGAACTGCAAAAGTAAATTAATTCTTAACTGTATTTGAATTTTGTAAATGCTTCTGTTGTGCATTTTAAGGTCAGTGTGTTTGTAGTGGGTAGTAGAATCAGTATGTATTTATAACAGTACAGTACCATTGTTCAATGAATGAAGTATTCTTTGTTTTCGTTGTGGTTATTGGTGTTGATACCATACAGTGAAAACCTTGATAACAAAAACATCTTCAATACAAAGTTCTCATTTGGACCAGTCAAGAGGGAGGGGGCGAGTTACCCCTGGGCATCACAAGGCGCCCTTAATTTTTTTCTCCAAATAAATTAATTAAAATTCAAAAATTGTACAAAAAGTATGAAGGGAGGTTTTGTTACAGATTAGCACTATCTTTATTTCCCCTGTGGCAACCTATCCCTGTCTGGCTTTAAGTATAGATGCGTCTGTTCCCATTCGGCTCATTACACTGTAAGAACCAAAGTTCAAATCACGTCATCCAGCTAAGTGCCCTTCGCCCCCGCCTTTTCCCATCCATCACACTTGCGCCATAAGTCAAGTACTGTGTTGATGTATATTCACTTTTTTTTTCTTATGTCTTTGTGGTAAATTATTATTATTATTATTATATATATTTTTTAATATATAAAAAACCACATACATACCTATTACTATTTTGGTTACAAACCAATATGAAAGTGTAGGCCCTTAGCACAATTTGTATAGTCAGTTTTAAACCTTGTCATTTTCTCATTTACAGAAAGTTGTCTTCTTTCCCCTTGAAGTGAGATAGAAAAATTGATGATAATTTTACACTCTGTAAAAATATTTATTAATTTGTTATACAGTGTAATGTCAAGTGGATTGGAACAAAGAAGCCATGGTGGTGATAAGAATATCTTAATCGAATTCATGTCCCTTGAGATTAGTATTAAAGATTGAATCATTTAAAGATTTAACCATTTTATAATTAATTCAGTAAATATTTTCTTTTATCTCCTCTCAAGCATGTGAAAAGTAATTTAGTTTCAAAATTATGTAGGTTGTAGTCTACAGTCATTCTTTTAATATAGGCTAATTGAGCACTTTTGAAAACCCTGCGTATTATCTTTTTTCCTGCTCCTTCTGTACCAATCCATTGTGTGTGTGAAATTACCATTGCTATGGGCCTGATCACTTTATAGATGCGCCAACCAAGTGTAAAAGTATAAATTTTAAGAATATAATTATAGTATATTAATAATACAATAATCATTACATTTTGTGTTCATATAACAAAGAGTAATTTAGTTAAATAAATTCGCATACCATAGGTTTAAATGTTGCACTTATTGTTAAAACATAATAGCAACTTAACCTACATTGCTGCAGAGTTTTGCGGGGAGCATACTAGTCATTCTGGCCGTTAAATATGTGCATTTAAAGGGCAGGTAATTTGCTGAATTCATGTTTTGTATTAATTTAATTCGTACATCATAATTAATTTAAATCTCAACAACAGTAATTTTTTGTGCTCATGATACTGCAGAAGAAACTGGTGTGAAAGGCAACTCGGAGGAAGGCAAGGAGGGACAAAAGAAGGAGACACCGATGGAAGTGGAGGGGGATGACGACTACTCGGAGATGATGAACGACCCAGAGTTCTTACAAAGTGTTCTGGAAAACCTTCCAGGAGTGGATCCCCAGAGTGAGGCAATCCGACAGGCTGTTGGAAGTCTCTCCAAAGAAAAGGACAAAGACAAGAAGAAAGAAACAAAGGACAAAGATGAACGAAAAGAGTGAATTGTTTTAGGTTTGTCCGTCACGTGCAAGGTGTATAAACAATTCTCCTTAGGGATGGTCATAGTAAATACTAAGTCATTTTTTTATGACCTACATATTTTTCAGTTTAAATTATTTCTGTCAGCTTTATTGTTTTATTTTTCTGAAATAAAGCAAAAATAACATTAAATCAAGTGATATTATTTCAAGAATTATAATGATAAAGAACTGGATTTTTAAAATTGGGTTTTGTGATAGCCTTTTACCCAAGGAAATATATTATATTTACTTTTATACCACCCACATAGTTTCTTTTTGGGGATAAATTTTACAAATAGAGGTGCGGATCTTACATGGAGATTAAGTTTTTGGAGTAAAATGTAGAACTGGGAAATTGTCTAATTTTTCATTGCGTAGAATGCATTTCCCTCCTGCGAACAAGTACGTGGTGGCTTTCAGTCTGGTTTGCTACTGTGCGAGTATAGTGGCTGGCAAGCAGAGGAATCCACATTTGAAGGTTTTTGTTAAACGTGGTCACTTAAAAAAAATTAGCTTTCTAAACATTAATTACATCAGAAAAGACTAGAAACTATTTATGCATATGTTAGATGAAGTAGTGATGTGTTATGAGGCAAGTTTAGGGTAGCCAACTGTTTTAAATTTGTCATAAGTACGAAAAAAAATTTATGGTTTTATTTTTAGCTCAGTTAAACATTTAAGATTTCTGTATATTCTTTTTACTAGTGTAAATTTTATATAAATTTAACCAAATTGCATGATTAAATACATTTTCACATAAAGTTTTTGTAAAATTTAACATTGAAAGAACTACTGTGTGTAATTAACAGTAATCAGTTTTGTCTTATCTTAATTTAAATTAGGATTTTATACAATATATTAACATGTGTGTCTGTGTTGTTTTGGTTTTATCGCAATTTACCATGTAAGCTTGTCTCTAGCCATAAGGGACACTTCTGACAAATCGACAAATGACATCTGATCCCAATGAAATGAAATTATTATTAAACAACAATTTTAATTACTATCTGTAATCTGAAAAAATCAGTACAGTTGTATACATGAATCAACATTTTCTCAGAACATATACAACAGCAAAATATTACTTGCATGTAAAAAAATTTATGTTTTACTACTTTTGTGGCTTCAGATAGTAATTTTTTCATAATTTGTATACTTATGAAATATCCTGCAATTAAGTTATAGCAGCAGTGTAAACATGCCTGTAATTGCAGAAGTGTTATTATGGGATACATCAAATCTCATACAATACAGGACATTTGGCAACCCTAGGTAAGTGGCCTTTTGTTATTTTTAATTCTTTTTGTGGTTGCTTATATTGGTGTCACACTCGGACTGTAACTGCTTACCACGACAGTTGCCACTTGTGTTATTGATCGCCTGGTGAGCGGCAACGTGCTTTGTTGGGAAACAAAATTGCTCAAGTTAAACTGCTCACACTAGTCCTGTGGTGCCAATTGTATCAAAAAATTGAGTTTGAGTAAATACAGTATAGCTCATGCTCTACATATTTTATTATTGTATCATGTATATAGTTTGTACAGCACAGCTTTGCCCAGAAGCCCAAGTTTCTGGAAATGGATTTGTAAAAAACGTTTTGTCCTTGGGATTATGTTGAAAATGTGGAGTACAGTTCTCACATGGGGGCTGGTGATACAGGAGTAAAATCCATAAATTGGAAAATACACGAGTCGTATAATCGTGTAATTTGATTCAAAAAGTATGTAATTTTTTGCATCAAATATTCTCTCTATCTCCCTCCCTCCCCCCTCCCCCACTATCCCCCCTCCCCACTCCTCCCCACCTCTACCCCTCCTCCCCCATTATCTCCCCCACTATCTCCCCCCTCTCTCCCCCACTATATATATATATATATATATATATATATATATAAAGCAGGTACTGTATTTTTTTGGTGTCCTTGTGTGAATTGATGGTGTATTTCCTGTATGATAACAGCCTCAAAATTAGGACTGTAATTGCCAGTAGCTTTTTAATCAATGTCTGAATGTGCTCTAGCCTTGTTTGGTATAGTAGATCCTGCTGTGATTAACTATGGGTAGGAGCAAAGTGCAGTCAAACAATGCAGGAGGGATGTGAAATTTGCTCTCTGCTACTGTTGTCAGACTAGGTATTATACAAATTATAAGTGATTAAAACCATGAATAAATATCAGTATTAAATTTACATATTGCATGCTGGCCATGGTCTGGTTAACACATGATGTGGCCAGTGAGGAATGGTGAAAAGAATCTTTTTTGTGACGATGACTGTGGACTGTAAGACATTAATATATGCAGATGTTCAGTTAACGTATTTATGCAGTATGTGTTTATCTAGTGCAAGTTATCATCATGTAATGGCAACATGCTATCATCTGCAATCATGCATCTCCATCCATAAAAGCATTGTTAGAGTTCATACAACTCTTCAAACAGTACTTTCAAAATGTTTTTATTGGGTGTTTCAAAGAAATGCATATACATGTTGAATTTGAAAAGAAAGAAAAGTAAATAATATTTGAAATAGAGGATGCAGTTTATACAGTAAAACCTCAATAATTTTAAATGTACAGGGTTGAAATTGTTTACTTCAAATTACATTTGTATTCAAATTATCCAATTTGTAATTAATTTTTATCATAATTTTATTGGTTGGGGAATGTCTCCTTTATTTTTAAAAAAATTTTAACATTCACAAGTCGAAGAATATTAGTATTTGCTCTATTTATCCATGTGCCACTTGCACATTTGATCAAAAATAAAGCTTCTCAAAACAGCACTGGGTGATAGGCAGGTCACACAGAACTTGAATCTTTATGCACACTAATGTTTTGGGGTGGTTGCAGGTGGCAAGATAAGTGCTGACCTGCACTCTCACAAGATCTGTTTTGTGGTTAAGAGTACTATATACCAAGATGTATTTTGCGTGTCAGAGGCCAAGATGCACGGGAGCAATAAGGGCGGTACACAATTTAGGGATGGTACGAGACTACATTATCTCAATACTCTATACCAGTTTTGATACCAAAACATTCTCACGGTACTCATTACAGATACTTTTCTCAATACCAAATTTAAATTGTCATGAACACAAAACAACTTGGAAGAAAATTGCTCATTTTACTAGTATCATTGACACACACTGAAACTATATAAAAACCCTCATCACACTGGAAACAAATGGTGGATGGCTTGTAACCCAAACATCCTTAACCAATGATACACCAACAAAGTCTCCTTCGATTCTATAGAATCATGTTTCCACAGTAAAAGCTGTAATCAAAGTTTGAGGAAAATGCAGTTTTTTTTTAATTTAAATTTGCAACTTCAAGGAAATTATCGAAACGTTAAATAAATATAGTAATTATCTGATGCACCCGTTGTGGCCTAGCCCGTGGAATATGCGATCTAGGCCACAACAGGTGTATCAGATAATTATGATATTTATTTTTGTGAATATTTATTAATGCAGTTGCATCAGATAATTATGGTTTGTATGGGATATACTAAATCTATAGTCCATTTCATGCAAGTGGGGTAAATTTTGACAGTTCTAGAAAAGTAGCACTGCCACAGTGTATCCTTCCACTACAGCTGTTTTGTCACTGTAGGAAAAGATGTTTATAAACAAATGTTTTGAGTCCAACACTTGCGTTTTCTTCCTTCATGTTCCCTGTCATGGCAGGCACTGAAAGGCTGACTTTAGCTAACTTCCGTCCAGTAATTAATGTATGATATTATAGCTAGGTTGGTATTCCAAAATGTTTTATTTTTTAAATACAGAGTTAAATTTGTTGTGGTTCTGTTTATTTTATTTCAAGGGAAGAAGGAAAAGAAGTGGAAAAGAGGAGAGGGGGTGGGGGGAGGTGCATTAGATTAACGTCTTTCGTGAGACGGGATTATTTTGATGGTCTTATGAGTGTGTGGCATTTTGAGTTGCATATTGTTTTGATGGAGCAGTGGAAAATTTTGCTCATATGAAAATAACATTTAAATTACTTAACTTCGAAAATTATAACTTTAATGAAAACACAAAACATTATAGATATGTCGCTGTTCATATTGGTACAGATGCAGCAATATACACACGCACACACTTTGACCGAAGTTAACCTTACTTGTAGACAAACAAATATTATTCACTCAGTACAAAAGTGTGGAAAGTGTGGCTTTTTTCAGGCTAGGTGCATTTCAATTATTATATTAACAGTTTACAAAACACGCAAACATACTGTTTGTAATATTTGCAACCTCATGAACACGTGTTTTTGTATGACAATCCTTGCAAGTTTACTTCACTAAAATCACATTTGTTCGTCACTAGCATTAAATAATTTATTTGCAAAATCAACACTGTGCACATTTTCTGATACAAACAAACTTAAACTTATGTACGTAAACTATATTCGTGTCACTCTATTGTGGAAGGTGGTAAGGAAAATGGCAGAACGAGCAGTTTTAACGACATGCCAATTAATATTACATTTCACCCAAGAAAACGCACTACAACGGTGGTACCTACAACTATGTTTGAAAAATGCAAATAAAAAATAATTAACTACTGATTAAATATTCCGACAACACCAAGATATTTGTGTAATAAACACAATGAGGAAAAAAGCTCGTGCCGGGGTCATCACCGGGCTGGAAACTGGAAACATAATCATGGCTAGCCATTGGTTGGAAACGTTTACTGTTCGTATGTGTTGACATACTCTGTCATAAATGCTTAACATGTTTTTAAAGTCCAGTTACTAACAGTCAAGAAAATTTAATATTGCTTTAAAAACATAATTTAAATGATAAATGTAAGTAGAATTAAGATTTTAAATTACAACATTTAGTTCCGAGTACTAATTTCTTCCAAAGCCATCATCAAAATAGCCAACCTAACAACACAGATCCTGCAGCAGATCAGCTGATACAATACTGTACGAGCAAGAACATTTACTGTTTACATATTGTGTAGGTTAATCACATTGTCTGTCTGATTTTACCCCATTTATATGAAATGGAATATTCTCAATTTGCTCACTCGTGCCTATCGGCCTTGCTCACAACTGTCAACCCGTTTTTATTGTACTTCAATTTTGTGCCATAAAAGTAAATGTCAAAAATCATAATTGTGGTATGTATGGATCGCCTAAAAACACCTCAAGGTGCTCACAGCTGTGTGAATATTATGCTTTGAATAAAATATGGTATATTGTGGTACACTTGTACATAAATTGTGGTACACTTTTCAACATTATTGTAGACATTCCAAAAGTTATGGTGCACTTTTTGAAATTATCGTACATGTTCCAAATGTTGTGGTGTACTCATACTATAGTTATGGTGTGAGAAAATTGGTGTAAAAATTTGATACTGTTGGATATTCTCATGTGATACTCGATACTATAAAGTATTGAGGTATCGAGGATCCCATCCTTAGCATGCTTCACACACCACGCTGCGTCTATGCACAGGCCACTGAATTTGTGCACAGTCTTTCTGTTGGCAACTTGCTTCTGTGATACTTTCAGTAGTGGCTTTCAGTTTATGGTGTAAAAACTGTTTGCTGCACAGTCCTCTATAACTTTTAAAATGTGTGTTTTCACCAGTTCCAGTTTTAAGAAATTGATAATGGAAACTAATCTTGGACATGGTAAGTTTCAAGAGTGCAGTTCGTAAGCAGGCACTAAAAATATTCATGCAGTTTTAAGATAAAATTGATTACACTTTAAACTCAGCATACCATTAACTGCCTTGTAAGCAGCAGCATTAAGTGTCAGCAGGAAAGTGGTAAATCAACATAATGATGCTAATCAGGGGGGAAAAAATTACAATGAAAGATATGTACAGGTCTGGACGAAAAATAAATGGTGTTAGATGTGCATTTTGTGGTCCCAAAAATATGGTAAATTTTAGAGATGTTCTGATACCGATACTTCGCTTTTATCCTATGTATCTGTATTGGGTATGGTATTAGGTTGATACTTTAGTATAGGTTGTATACAATGAAGTTAGGTTATTACTGAATTTACTCATGTATAGGGCACCCCCTTTCCCCCCTACTCCCAATAAAGGAAAAATGTCTAGGGTGCTTGCTATACACAGTATAAAAAAAAAAAAGGAAGGAGTGGCAGCCATAAATTGTAGGATGTTCGGGGAAGTGGTGGAACTATCTATTATCTCTTCGCTCGCTCTTACATCACGCCTCTCCCTACTCTCTCTTTCTCTCTCTGTGACCCTTCAGTTATGTGTAGGTTGCAACCCCGGTCCCTCCCTCCCTCCCTCCCCCCTCCTCTCCATATCCTAATGACATCCTGTGTCATGCCGCAAACCAGAGCTGCCACGTGTTTATGCCCCCCTCCCCTCCCTGGCCCAGAACACCAAGATGTTGCCCGTTGATAATTCTGCCAAGCCCTCTTTGTTTCCCTGGCAGACGCTGGCGAACTATGATAAAGGGCCTAAGAAGGGACGAGGCGAGGAGAAGGCGACCCTTTTTTAGAGATAGATAGTGTAACATTCTAGCACTGCAAAAAAAAAAAGCCTGTCAGTCCTGGAAGGAAAAAAAAAAAAAGAAAATCAAAGCCGGAAGTGTTGAGTAGTAAAAGTGAGAGGTTTTCTGAATTTTTCAATTTTTGGCTTTTTGTACCCAATTTATTTAATTAAAGTATTTTCCAAAGATAACACAATCACCACACATTGATGTAAAAAAGAATGATTTGTTCCATACTTACTAAAAGGATGCCACAAAATTTTGGTGCAATTTTATAAAAAAAAAAATTCTCTGGAACTTGTTCCAATAATCACGGTGCGCACTATACACGAGTAAATACTGTATTTTCTTTAAACACAACAAATAACAGTATTTCGGTATGTATACGCCGCACATTAATAAAAAAAAGAATAATAAGAACAAGTAAATCATGTCCACCAACAATTTTTTGTGGTCCCGGCATTTACAGTTACACAAATGACTTATCGCTAATAATAATAATATTTAAAGTACTCGCACATCCCTAACTTAAATATTCCAGAACACGCCATGGCCAACAAATACCTAGCACAAGTCTTGGATGTTTTACTGTCAATGTTTCAAATGATTTAGGCTAAAAAAAAAATGGAGTAAGATTTTTACAGTGGACATTTGTAATGCAGATTGCAGCTGATGACAATACTGACAGAAACTGCACCACAATTTGGCTCAGTCTGCCTGTCCTAGGTAATGTTACCATACTTCCTACACCAGTTATATATATAACAATTTTGAAAGACAAGGGCAGAACAGGAAAGGTCAAGTAGTTTGTCAGTACATCACCCCAACACAGCCTTGCGACAGCAGTTCCGTACTGCTAGTGGTAGAGTATTAACTACAACATGATCTTCAGCAGCTGAGCCACCACAAACAGGTAAGAGAACCCTCATAAGGACATCATCTCATCACCCAGAAACATTGCCACCTGCTTGTAACGGAACATGGGTATTCTGCTGGCTACAGTTGGATCCTTACCCTTGCATGTCCTCAGATGTTGACTTGGACTGTCCAAATGTTGCCACTAGTGTGGTGTCCTTCCCCTCTATCAGGAAGACGTTCCAAAGCACCCATCTCAGAACCCACAGAGCTCTACGTGGATTGGCATCTAGTCTAGTTAGCATTGTACTTTACAGCACACTACTGCCCATTGTGGTCAAACAGGTCCTCTGAGCCCACAGTGTGTACCCAGTTACTGTAGTGTACCCAGATACACACCACCATGTTGGGATAGCCTCTTTATTTATGTGATTTACTTTACTTACCTGTACTTCGGGCATTTCGCCACAATTACCTATACAACACAACTCGTATGAACTTTGCTGTGCAGACTTATTCGTTAGGTCATCAATTCTCCCTATATTTAATCACTTACTTCGTTGCCAATTGGTGGGTGTACGAAACATAAATAATAACATATGTTGTTGTCGTGGATGTTCCTATCTGCTCCACGTGAGAGAGCGCTGTCCAGCTGATTACTCTCGCCACAATGCACCTTATGTGTGTGCTGGTTACCATATGCATATTAGTTTGCTGGGTTTTCTGCATTGAACACTTAATATATTCAGCATGTAAATAACTTTTTTGTTTACCACTGCTTACTGAATATTCAGTGTTTTTATCTGTAATTAGTATTGTCAGTTTCATTAACTCCAGCCAAGACCAATTGCCTATGGCACTCACAAGCACTTTAGTGTGTATGTTAGTGTTGATGTGATGCCCTTCAAGTAAACATCTACACACCCTAATTACTAATTGGTAAAATCCTACCTCTCTGTCCACATCAGACAGGAGGTCCTAGCCTACATCTGACTTGGTTGGATACTACTAACGAAGAGAGAGTTATACTCTGCCGATTGGTGCTAGCTTAAGGCATTGGTTTCCCTGGCGGCCGGCAGGTAGATTTGGCAAGTATCCCACGTGTTGACTGGCATCAGAGACGAAGTTTGTACATTCTCCTGCTATTTCAGCAGCGACACATTTTGGTAACAAAACACAATCGCCATTCATTGGAAGGCACGTGTCTCGCTCCTAAGAAGCACGGACCAGTCGGTTGAATTAGACGCCAGTATGTAGCCAGTGACCAATGATGAGTTAAGAGGGGGGGGGGGATGTAAGTGCTTACCCTCCTGCAGTGATACAAACACGCTGGTTCGTAGGAAATGCTTGTTGACAATGACCTTCACATTTCTTCCTACTCTCCCCCCCCTAACAGTTATCAGCAACTGTAGCTACAGGAAACCACAGGCATTGCCCAAAAATTCTTTGGGCATGTATTTGCTTCCTTCCTGAACTGTCTCATAAGAAATAATTGTTAATAAGAAAGTCTAAAAAAATTACGGTACACCTCACAAATGTAATATTAATTTGTGGTACACTTAAAACATTGAAGTAGGCCTAAATTTTATGTTCAATTTAAGTCTACATTAATTTATAGCAGGTAGTAGGCGTACAAAGTGAAAAAAAGAAATGATATCCGAGATTGATATTTAGGTTTGATCATCATTCAGCATAAACGTTTGCTCCATGGATCTCTCGTATTACAATAATTATGCTATAGAATTTCAACTAGTTTTTAATATTTTTTTCACATATTCTACACTGGCTAAAATGTGTAATTTTGGTTGTTTGATCAGAATGGGGAATTGATAATGATCAACATACCATTCTGCATATACTGCAAATATGTTAGAGACTGTAATTCAAACGAACTATTGGTTGGCCTCGATTGTTTGTGTTCCATAACGTTATATTATGTATGATTATTATCTAAGATTATATACCTACAAAAATATTAAATTATGAATTTATACCGTTAACCACTTTTAAATAATATAGATTGTAATATGTATTCAGGCAATAAGTAATTTTAATTCACAACAGTTTCATAACTCCTTAGTTAACTCTTTAACTTTTAGTTTGTGGGGACACACAATGTAGTAGTCATATTGCTTGTGGAACACCTAGCGGAATTTGCAGTTGTTTGTGCGTTTTCTCGCAGTAATCCCATTCCCCCCAGCAAAGTATTATCTATATATTATGTTGTAAGACTACGGCCAGAAGTAACTCGTGCAATAGTATTGTAACCTAAGATACGTGACAGTAAAATAAATTTGGGAAGTGGTAACCAAATTTAAAACTGAAATTTGTTACATTACTACACGTATTGTATCAGTGAGTGAGGCCATGTTCCAATGGATTTGGAAGTATTTCACATTTTGTATTTTGTAAGGTTTTGATTGGAATACATTGACATTCATGTGTTAAGAATGCAACACTGATATTTTGTTGTACTCCATTTCTTAACATCTATACTAATATTATAAAGAAGTAATGTGAGTTTAATTTGTTTGTGTGTCTCAAATAATCTCAGGAACTACACGGCCGATTCTTATAATTCTTTCACTATTAGAAAGCTACATTCTTCCAGATGGCCATAGGCTGTGTTAAATTTAAAAAAAAAAGTCCTTGAGAAATTTCAAAATTTGTTAAACCAAGTCAGAGAAAAATGAACTACTTGTCTGCTTTCTAAGCATGCTTTACCAAAACTACATGGCCGATTCTTATAATTCTTCCAGATTGACATAGGTATATATAAAGTGGGGTCACAGGGGCCCAGTGGGTAGAGTAATGCCAAGTGGGGCCACAGTGGCCCAGTGGTTAGAGCAATCCCAAGTGGGGCAGCAGTGGCTCAGTGGATAGAAATATATCAAGTGGGGCCGCAGTGGCTCAGTGAATAGAAATATATCAAGTGGGGACGCAGTGGCCGTGACTGGAGTGATCCCAAGTGGAGCCCCAGTGGCTCAGTAGATAATATATATCAAGTGGGGCCTCGGTGGATCTTAATATTATCTAAATATTACAAATTCGCAAGTAGTTATGGTTAGTCGCAGGTAGTCGCAAAGATATAGGTATGTATTTTAATAACTCCATAAAACCTGAGCGAAGCTATGCTGGGCTGCTAGTTTTCAACATAATGGCAAAATATGAAATTTAAATTAAAAATCCAAGAAATTCAGAAAATCATTTACGTATCGATACAAAACTTTTTATGATACAATTTTTCTTGAAATTAGCAAATAAAAATAAGTGAGACGTTTGATATACGTGTTTCCGAACAACACAGACGAACTTCGGTAGGTTATTCTTGATGAAAAAATAAAAGACTAAAATGTCTGTGCCACTTTTTCCGTAATGTGATTACTAAGGGAGCTACGCACCCCTAGAAACCATGGCTGTGAAATAATTGAGTAAAAAATATCAGGAATTACTCGTGATTAAGCAACAAATCAGTCGATTGTAGAACGGAGATCTTACACCTATGAAAATGGGGGTTGGTAATATTATCCCCCATCATAATGAAAATAGGGGTTGCCACCCAATTTTTAACAAAATATACTAACAGTAAGCTGTAAGCAATTAGTTGGCATGACTTAATAATCAGCACGTCATAACGAACCAAAATAGGTCGTCTTGTCGGAATAGTCACAGGTGAGTGCCTTTCGCAAAATCCATTCATGAAGTATTGCTTATCTCGCTGGCCACTCACCTTCACGGTGCTCGCCTTCGATATATCAAGTTCATTACCAAACCATTCTAATCATCTAATGATTCAGTGCTATTTTTTAATGTGAATAGTGAGACGGACAGACTCTGTTTTGTTAAAAATAGTGATCTTTAAATTAGTGGCAAATCAGATCACTTTATTTCGTGTGTATGTTGGTGTATCTTTATGTATATAACAGATTAGAAGACAGAATTTGCATACCAGAAACATATTTGTGTTTCTAAAAATGTTTTCGTGCCTCTTTCATTTATGCTTGTTTATGCCTTCTAGGTAAGCCCATTAGGTACATGGCAAAGTTAATTGTTACCTTTGGTTTGGAAGGCTGCACAGTGGGGCTTGAAATTTAACAAAGCAAAGCTATCAAAATCGTTTAGCAAATTGTGTACCATTTGTAAAATGTTGTGAACAAAGTAAATTTTTTCCTCTTTCCGGTCACACACCACGTCTCATCACTACTGCAATGAAAAATTTTCTTTTCACTTTGTTGTTGTTATAAGAAATAAACTTGCCTGTTATTTGTAATGCCATAAGATGCAAGATGTTTTATTTTAATTAACATCTAAAGCCATAATTTATTGCTTTACATGGGTACCACAATTTAAAAACATACATAACAAACAATGTAATTACATAGTTCCTTCACTAATTTTAATTCAAAATACATCTTTCTATATTTGACATTACCTACAAAAACACTAATTATGGAGAATATAATTTTAATGAATGAGGTGATTTTTATTTACAGAAATACCTAATATTTCTAGGCTAGGTATTAATTGCATTTCTAAGTTAGGCGACCTAATAAAAATGGTTTATATTGTAACATTTTTATTTCCTACTTGTTTCTTTTCTTTGACTCTTTCTTGTGCTTCCAGTATGGACAGTGGCTCCCGTACACGGCTTCCTCTGCTTATTCGACTGTCTGCAAATTCCGGTAACAAGCATTCTATATAAAATTTACGCAGTTTTGGGAGCAGATTTTCTCTTCAGAATTCGTTGTCTCTTAGTTCTCTGATTATTTGAATCCCACTACCACAATATATTACTTATCACACAAGTTATTGTCTGCTATCTGAAGCTGGCCCTGTATTTGGTATCAATACTTGTGCAATTTTTTTAATTGTAGTTTCCCATTTTTTTCTTTAAGAAAGAGTTTCGTAGACTATGCTGCTTCGTGAATAGGCACACAACCTATTAGCAAAATATGCATTAGTAGAGCAACAGACAATGTCACGTGAACTACGTCCGCCTTTACACGAGAAAGGTTAATTTGCATGATAGGGAAATGGTACAGGCATGCGACTTTCCTGACGTCTATCATTGAATGAATGTCTGTGTAGACACAGATTCGATAAATTGTTTTTTTCCTCTGTGGTCGAAATGGTCGTATTAGTTGTATTTTGTTATACTAATATTGTAACAATGTTCGTAAACTAAAGCATTATTATATACCACATTTCACAACCGTGCTTTGATTCGAAAACAAAATAAAATGTCTGCTGAAATGTGCGCAAACTATTTATCATCATTAGCAACTATTTTCTTTACATAGCCTACTTTATCACACATTTTCTGATTTGAAAAAATTATTAGGCCTATGGTCCCCCCCCCAGTTAGTTTTGTATACTGAATAACAAACAAAATTTTAAAAATATCAGTTACTCCAAACTACTTATAAAACTTACTTTTGTCTGTTAATGGAGATTCAGCACAGTAATAAAAAAGTTTCATTAATTTCATAACATGTATTTATATGTCTGTGTTAACAGTTTTGTTTGAGATGTTAGCTAAACAGCACATAGCTTAACAATATTTTTTATTTACGCACTGAATACTCATCTTACAATTATTCAGATTATCTTGGGAAAGAAAACACAAGATTATGGCATGTAATACAGATAAAAACACTACTCCAAATGCAGTCATTAGTTTAACTGGTCTAAAGGTGTAGTTAAATTCATTTGGAAATTTGAAAAGAGTATTTAGCATTTTCAAGATACCGTGGCTTTTGAAAAATTCGAAGTATGGAGACAACGTTTACTAAATGCTCAAAACACAGTGAATATTTGGAGCGTTGGCCGGTTCTGAGAAATGCTGGTGGGAAGGTGGCGGTTTCTCCATCTATTTCATACAAGCAAGCTACCTGGCTCTGAAACCGCAGGTGGCCTACTATTAGGCACTTTGGTCCCTATCCACCACACTTCACCACCCTGTTTCTCTCCGTGAGCCCACATAGTTCCACGACAAGCCACACTGGGAAGGAGAGCGCCACTTCTCATGAACTATTTGCCAATTAATAGTTTCTCAGTCATATTCCCGTTATATGTTATTTGAGCTCGATGATCAAATATGTTCTGAAATCCACAAGGTTTTTCCCGTTACTGTAGCTTTGTTTCTTTGTAATCTTTTTCCATTACTTTGCAGTCGCTATTCTTAGAAAAGCGAAAAATCCTACTATTCAAGGGGTGTGGAAATATAAAATTTTTTGAGTATTCTGGGTGAAAATTTAAATATGGCCGAAGTACGGCAAAGAACATAGTTTTACAGTTTACAGAAAACTAAAATTCATGAGAAAACATGAACTCAATTCATGTTTCAGTAGAAAAAAAATCGGCAAAATTTGTTTTCTAAACCATTAAAAAATTAGTTATAAATGCAATTTTTAACCTTCAACTATCAAGTTATTGCGAATTTAATAAAGCTAATAAGCAGAAACCTTCAATTATGAGAAAAATAATTAAGGAAACTACCCAGGGAACCTAAGGTACCAGTCAATCAACCACTTCCAATGGCCTAACTGCTGAAAAACCAAAGAATTCATGATCTCAGAACTGATATACGATAAAATAATAAATTGAAACACTTGCAAAAATGAGATCACACCAAAAATATATATTAATTACATAAAAATAAATACACAATAAAAAACAAACTAGCCTATCCAAATTAAACATAAAATAATAATGCCACCATACAACCAAGTTTTAAAAATTCCTGTGTGTTAAGAAAAAAAAATGACGTGTGAAAAATATTACTCTTAATTTTACATGACAATATGTGCAGCGATAAAAATAAGAAAATAATGTACACCCAGGCGAAGACTGTAATTTCATGATGCATAAGAGTGGCTTTGGGTGAACCCCATCAGCATCTGCAGCCAGTAGTCTCAAAGCCAAGAACTTTAGCTAACCCATGACTACCAGTTACAGTTGATGCATAAAATAATAATAAAATCAGAAGTGTTTACTATACCAATGTAGCACAAAATTAGGGTTACATATGCAGGTGGCTGAATGAAATGGCAAGATTTGGTGCTGTACTTTATTGTACACTCGTGAGCAGTTGAATTAGATGCACCTACCCTGTTGGCGAAATGGTATTGTGGTTGCACCATCAAATGGAATAATGCTCAGCTACACATGCATGGGATGTCACCAGACCTTAACAGTGTCGTAGAGTACAGGGCTCAGAGCGCAAGTCACTAAAACTTACTAAAGTTACTTTTTTTTTTTTAAGATAAGTCACTAGGGTCGCTTTTTCTGCAATTTTGTCATTCCAAGTGGTTGGATGAACATTCCATACTTTGCTCCCATGGTCACTCATACCCAGTTCTATCGAACATATCTAGGCTGTTGTTGAGAGGGATGTGCATGCCATAGATCCTGCTCTGCTAGTTAAACTGCTCATGAGTGTATTTTATAATAGTCAGCAAAATGTGAGGAAATATTATGAGCTGTGGAAGTATAGATGGTCAACTGAGATTTCTATTTTAGTAGAACCTCTACCATATCAGTTTTATTCAAAGCGGTTATCTGTCTATAATGACTCATTTGTTGAGGAATCATTAAAAAATATGAGTGAAATCTTCCAAAGAATTAATTTATTACACTATGCACCAAACCAAATTGTCTAAAAATAGATACCTATCTCCCCCCCCCCCAGGTCTAGCCAGCCAATACCTATTAACTCCACCTACCTCCCACCCCTCAGGGGACCAAATGTTTACACATGCGATGTGACTGCCCTCAGCAAGTACTTTCTCTCTTTGCTTGTGGTACTACTACTTCTATTACCACCACCACCACCACTTGGATTTCTCTTGGGTACTGATGACTGTTTGTTGACGACTTATTATGCTTAGTTTTTTTGGACATGCCTTCAGCCACGTGGAAAATACAATTCTTGACTGTGAGTTCATGGCACGTCTTCCCTTCATTGTGGCCTCCACATCGCTACCAATCAGACTTGACTAGAACCAGATACATTCTTGTTTCTTCACTTTCGACAATAGTTTGTGCACAGTTTCATTTTTTAATATGGCGCAAAAAGTATGCAACGTGCTGCAATATTACGATTTTTGTAATTGTTTGGCAACAAGGGAAGTTGCAGATACGCTTCTGTGTTAACATTTTTTGGAAGACATCTGTTTATTAATATAGACTAACATTTTGTTCAAATATTGCCAGATGTTTTTGCAAGAGTCCAACAAACAGTGAATTTTTACGTTGAAAAATGTATGCTATGTTTTATTGTTAATATTTTTGTAATTGATTGGTGACAAATGAAGTTGTAGATGCCCTCCGGTGTTATCTTTTTATTCAGAAGACATTCAACTGTTGAGTGAAATTTATATTCCTTGTAAAATATTCCATTGATTTTACCCGAGATGATTACGATACTCTGCAAATCCTTGCGCAGCTTGACGTTTTCAACATTTTGAGAGACAATGGGAGGCTAAATATAAGCCTCTCTGGTATAATTTTTCCTCACAAAATGTCTACCTATTTAAATAAATTTATATTTAATTGAAAAGCATGTCATTTTTGCGATAAAGACCTTTGAACATGGACTCCCTGCAAAAAATTGCACTTTTTGATTTATAGTGGTTAGGAGTTGGACCAGTCCAACATTCCCCAAAATATGTATAGCATCTGACATGTTATTAATTACCTTATTCCTGGAAACCATAAGCAATCATTTCAGTACGGTTATACTGTAGCTAACCCAGTTTTATATTACTTAAATTAATCAAGGTAATGTTGTATTATATCTCTGAGCAAACTTTAGTGCCCAGATTAAAAGTATGCTTGCTTACAGGGTTTTGCAAATTAATGTGACTTTTTGTTTAATGAAATTAAAATCATGTTATTGAATTTCCTGAAACAAACAAAACTGAACAATCATTTTATGAGAACACAACCTTCAGAAAGCTAAACAAAACTAAAAATTTTCGCAAGTTTTTTTTATATTGCATATACTGTGGAATATTGTCAATTAAACTCAATTTAAAATACAAAATCAAACTTGTGTGGTACCGTTAGATGTATAGTATAACAAAACTGCAAAATATTTCTGTCATGCTTACATCAAAGTTAAGTTATATAAGTGGACTGCTTAGTGAAGGAATAAATGCTATAATAAAACCCTTTAAAGACTTTAAGAAAACAAAAGAAATAAAAAATATTACACTGAGCTTACTGTAGTTTCATTTAGTTATTAAGAAATAAAATAAGTGGATGCTCAAACAAAATTTTTTCATTAATAGTCAATTAAACCATATTTTATAGGCACTCAATATTTGTTGAAATCCAAATTTTTAATATTGTTAAAACTTTTGGCATACCATATATTTGCACAAAACTCACAACTTATTTTTGAAGTCATTAAAAAATCGTTTTATTGAATAAATGTTTTTATTACATTTAAATATGAACAATACAGTTTATGAATCATAGATTCAAGTTAATTGTGAATACTTCACAGAAGTAAATAAATATAATTTTAGTAGGTGTATAAATAGTAGTCACACTTCATTTTTGGCAGCATTTTTAAGAGCAACTTAATGTTTACATCTAAGTGTTATGTTAACAAATACTTGCAATGGTTGACATATCTGAGTATTGGCAGTGACATAATTTTGCTTGGTAATGTGAACCACAGCCTCCTCCAGAGTCGTGATTTGAAGTAATTTCCAGATTGTCTCCACTTGCGCCAAATGCTAGGTAGAGAGATTCATATGAAGAGTGGCTTGATACAGTATCCTCAAGAGATGATGTTTCCTCACTCAGAGAGAGAAAGGTATCAGAGAGCTGGTCTACGGCACATGCACCCATGCTGAATTCTTCATACGGAGGAGGCAGAGAACTATATAAAGAAGACCCCTCTTGGCTCAAAGTGTTGGAGAGTTGTTCAGGGTCATTGCTGTTGAAGCGGGATGTGGTGTTGACTTCGTTGTCGGACCAAGTTCTTTGCAGAGCCAGAGCATCCAAGTATGATGGAGGTTTGCTGTCTGATGAAACTTGGTTTTCCTCTGCCACAACTACATCATAGCAAGGTGGGAAGTCATCAATGCTTCCCGTCTGGAAACGTGTAAGAAAGCATACAGTAGTACATGATAATGTTGGTGGAAAATGAAAACATATGGTGGATAGCTTGAAATAGTTCTTAACATACACTAAATTTGACAGTGTTGCCAACAACTGACTATCGTGCTCATATCCATTTATGATAAATCATTAAAGAAAAAACACTTGGATGTGATATATGTGCACAAAATAAAATACAAGACACACTTGTCTCATCAATATAGTATAAGAAATAAGAGGGAAAATATCTAGAAATAATATGAGAGCTTGTAATTGTGCATTACCAAATTGTTTTAATTTATTACTTTTATTCTAAAGTAACGTATTAATGTTAGTGAGGCAAATACACATTACATTATAAATACAAAATAACCTCTCATTAAGTACTTGTATGAATTTTATCATAACAATTAAGTGTAAAAATAATATACAATTTTTTTTATTTTCATTTAATACTCAGATTGAAACATATCTTAAGAGAGCAGCTATTAAAGGATCATAGGATCAACTATAAAAGGAGTACTTCAAACAGTATTTACTTGAAATTTTAACAACATCCCAACATTAAATTTGTTACAACACAGTTTTGAATATAGGAGTAAATATTACACTGATGTAGTGTGTGATTGCTTTAAAGTTAACTCGTGTACATGTTTCTGTATATATTTTGGAACTGATGCGGAGGGCAGGCAAATAGCTAAACTACTATGCCATTCAGTCATACCTGAAGTTTAGAGATTAATACAGCACCAAAAGCAGACAAAATTGTGCTAGTCCAAGATAACTGGGATCTACATTGAACTACAGGTAAACATGGAAACATGACAACTTGCAACTCAGTCCAAAACCAGTTACATTGACCCTCTATACAACAGAGAGTGAAATATGTAATTACACAATCACATTGTAAAACAATTTCGGGGAAAAAGGCTATTTGAAGATAGTACTCACCACGCCATAATACTGGACAAACTGAAATAATTTAAGAATTAGATAGTTTTTATATTCCTTAAATGAAGAATAAAGGTATTATTTACCACACCGGTAAGATAGGAAAAAAAGGTAGTAGGACAAACTCAATAATTTTCACTGACTTAATAACCAAAAATTAGATTTCAATAATATTTCGATATAGTGTTGTATTCTAATACGGCACAAACCATTACCAAAATGCAACTTACCATAATGAGTACCCAAAATTAAGTTGAAATAAAACAAAGGTTAGCATAATATACAATTTTATTTATAAAACAATGTTGACTTCTACTCAAAATTGATTAACTCTATGCTACTGAAAACTATTCATTTTAACTTGGTTAAGAGCGATAAATGTAAGATACACATATAAATATATTACATACATTAGACCAACAAAATTGCAAAATAAATTAAAAAATATAGTAATGTGGTTTCCATAATCAATTTTTATTTAAAGAGCACATTGAATATGTCCTTTGAAGATAATTACTGAAGGAAACTGTACTTAGTCCAAAAACAAATTTATATGCCAGAAAAAATTAAAACATTAAAATGTGAATTTTTTTTTTTAAAGTTCGTCATGATAAAGTGAGCAATTTTGAAGTCAACCTTTGGAAAATGCTACTGCTGCTACTTCCGTGTATTTTCATAGGCACCGAAACTGACTGGCATGCAACCCCTAAAGTCAGTAACGATGGAGAAAGTAGTAGTTACATGTTTTAACACTGAATTAAAAGGGTTAGGAAAACATATGAAAGTACTGAATGGTTTGTTTTACATTCTGTAAAGTTTAATGCATACTGGTGTACTTATGAATTAGTAAAATTGTAAAGTATTTGCTTTTCTAATAATAGTACAGTTTTACTTTACCAACGCATGAACAATGTGACCAGACCCAAGGCAATGTTAATTTTACATATGGTGGAAGTATACGACATGTGCATAGAAGTATATCTTAAGCAGTACTCTCAAAAGTGCTCACCTTACCATGAACAGCCTTTCATCTGCAGTACCACATTGTATTCTTTCAATTTAAATAAGATAAGCATTTATAAAAAAAAAATTTTAATGAAATTTCAATAAAAATAAAAACTATAATATTGTGTCCCTAGTGTGTTTTACTGTATGTTAGTGATTGAAGTACTGCATATGTATGTACTCACCTCAACGACATGGTCGGAGATGGTGCTGATGGACTCTGAACGGATGCTGGGCTGCGGCAGCTGCAGGGCGTGGGCGTGCTTGATGGTGCAGGTTGAGTACCCGAACGCAGTGAAGAGCATGATTGTGGCAGAGACCAGCACAAGCCACAGGAAGGCCAGGTGCAGGATGATGGTGGTTATGATCAGCCCAAACACCAGCAGGCCTACTACAACTGCTACCACTGCCAGTGTGTTGTAGCGGTCCTGCAACAGCAACACTGTAGCATGCATGTAGCAAGGTTATCTCTAAGGGAATTTTTTTTATTTCTTAGTATCTCCATCAACAACTGGTTGTTTAGAGACTGGCCAGAATTATGGTAAAGGGTGGTTCCATTCAAAGGACACAGGCGCCAATAACTTGCAGTGTAGCATGTAGTTAGAGACCTCGAGAATTCACAGTTTCATTAAGGGTTCAAAATATTTTTGTAACACTTGTACGTTTGTATTAGTACATATTACAGTTGGTGCACAACTTTTTGACACCTCCTGAAAGACTTTGAGCCAATAAAAAACAAGCAAAAAATGCCAACCCAATAACTGCCTCACTCTCCAGCAGCAAGGAGCCAGTGGTTAGTCAGTACCTGCTTGCATGTACACGTGTGTGAAGTCTATCCTACAGGTAGTTGAACCTGCAATTTTTTCTGACATATATTTAGGTGTAGCAGGGATATTACAAACGTATATTAAAAATACTGTCAGTTTGTAAGCCCCAGTGGTGAACATTAGTGTGTTAATAGCACTTTCCAAATGGGTGGTCCTGTCCATACAGAGACCCCATACATACAGCCCATGGTCACACTTAGGATTGGAGGCAGAATCCATTGCTTGGGCTAGAGTGAATAGTGAAAGAATTTACAATGGCCTGAATCAGAAGGGATTCATCATCCTGGGCTGCATCACTGCAGTTTGGCTCACAAGTATGATGCTTTTTGCATATCAGATCTGTGGCAGAAGCACTACAAAACAGCCATGCCCCCACTGGAAGGCTGCCAGTAAATGTTCAAACAAAACTGAATTGTTTAATGTCCTGATTAAAAGGTTTATATATATATATATATATATATATATATATATATATATATATATATATATATATATATATATATATATATATATATAGAGAGAGAGAGAGAGAGAGAGAGAGAGAGAGAGAGAGAGAGAGAGAAAGAACACACACACACACATTCATTACTGGATGGCGTATAACATAAAAGACATGAGGCAAGACTACTTTCAAAGAGGTTTTACTACCTAGAAGTAAACAGTTTATTTTGAATACCTTTTTCTACTCAAGGATATATTTTTCAAACCTTCGCAGCATAGATACTTTCAAAATACTACACAAATAGTATAGTGTATAAAAAATATACAGAATGCACAAGTACTCAAAAGGCAGTACTCACTGATATACACACACTCATGCACACATATTGGTGGGCCAGTTCCCAGCATCGCAGTTCTGCACTGTTATTAAAAGGTGGTAGGGCCCTTGCCACTCTGGTTGTGTAACAAGAGTCAAAAGTTCTGGTTGTAAGATGCTACATGTGCTGCAACTGGCATCTTCCATAAATTTACATTTTCCCCAGCTATGGCTTGTTTGGTGTCTGCTCTATGGCCATTCATGGTAGTAAGGACACATTGCCCTCCCAACCCCCCTCAACCCTTTCCCCTCTGAATCCACCACTGAACATACCAGATTGCCATTTGGGAAATGGCAGATTTCAGTGCTAGTTGTATTTCTTAGTGAATATTTCCTCAGAGGTGCATGGTTTTACATCCAAATTTTAGGAGACTAGTACATGTACACACTCATTTGGAAAAAAAAATGGATTGCACTGAAGGTGCCCTCACAGGGGCATGTTAATGGATACATGCACATGACATGGTAGTATGTATACAAAAAAATCAGAATATTATACTACACCAAGCATGTATTGCAGGGGACCAACACTTGCAGGATGCAAATAGTACAGTGTTGGACAACCCATAGTGCAGGAACAGGTGGTGATACAGTCGGGAGATGGAGGCGTTCAGATGTCTGATGTTCTTCTGAGGAAGATCCCGCCACAACTGGCGCAACTAACATTCCAGCTCTGGCATAGTTGCAGCTGGCCAAAGTTGCTGTCTAATCTGGTCCCAAACATTCTCGATGGGCAAGAGGTCTGGGTAACTTGCTGGCCAAGGAAGCATTGTGACATCACAAAGTCAGGCCAGAGATAACCCAGCTGTGTGAGGCTGGGTATTATATCCTGCTGGAAAATGGGATTGTCAAACTGCACTAGGAAGGGGAGACCACATAGTCACAGAATTTCCTGCACATATCACAGCGCCATCAGGATTCCTTCAGTCACCACCGGTAGGGTGGTGCGGATTATAGGAAATTACACCATACACCATTACACCTCTCGTTAGGGTAGAGTGCTGCTCTACAATGAAGCATGGATCACAGTGCTGGCCAGGAGGACATCTGCAGACAGAATTTGGCAGTCATCTGTATCCAAACAGAACCGTGGTTTGTCGCTGAACAGCACTTATCACCAATCTGCAAGCTGCCATGCAGCCCAATCATGGCAGAGGGTCACTCGTGCTTGGCAATGCCAAGGTCATAATGGTAGATATTGTAAGGGATGCTACAATGACAGGTCCCGCTCTGCTAGCCACATGGATACGATAATGGTGGATACGGGTGTATCCCCAGCTGTCGTGATAAGTTCCTGGTTTGTGTGCAGTGATGCCCATGGAGTGCTTACAGCCTGTCACATGAAAAAATTATCCTCCCTGATAGGGGGCCACCAGTGTCGATGCGAACTTTCTCAACATGTTTGTGTACCCTCCTGTTCCCACTGCATGTAACACTGACTCTCAGTGTAAACATAACGGTTCAAGTGGTGAGCAATATACCCAAACGTCCAGCCTGCCTGTCTCAGAGGCAGACGATGCAGCCTCTCTCAAACTCATCCAGCTAAGCTACTTTCATCATTGTAGTTTTGGGTTTGAATGCAAATAAAATTTGGCAATTTTTTTTAATATAAGGGCATTTTATGTTTCTTTAGAAATATGCAACATATATGTTCAAGAATTACTTAATACTGTGCATTACGTTTTCAATGTCTGAAAATTTGTTAAAAATGAAACACAGTCATAATGGTGCCATCACAATGTGCTACATCTGTTACAAGGAAGCACTGCTATGGACACAAAAAATATGTAGTTAACATTGCAAGTAGGCCACGAGGCTACCAAAAAAAAATATAAAAGGACAGGAATTCAAGTACTCGCAAAGTAGTATTTGTCCACAGCCGTACGCGTGCCCACACAATGTGCGTGCATGCACACAAAAAAAAAAGATGACACATTTTCCGTGTGGTTGCGAGATCGCAACATTTCGCTGGCTAGGTCAGGACACATGTAGTGTTACTATTACTGCTAACAAGTTGGAAAGTTCCAAGGTGAATTGTCACAAGAGGTGCTGGTACAGAATCCAAAATAATAGATGTGCATTTTGTGTTAACCATAATGGGTCGCCACAACAACATGCTAAATTAATTTAGAATGGGACAGTGTTAGTTTACTGATGTTGGTAACGGTGCTACATAATAAAATGCTGACTTGTGACCACCAATCACCAAAAATTATCTGCAAAATTACATATTTATGCAACTACCAATACTGCTCTTAAAATCGCAAGAAAATTTGAGTAAACCAGCACTGGTGTGATCACTGTTGCGTAGCAATACTCTCGCAGAGTTGATTGTTACCTACACAATTAATGCCACACTCAAGATATAAAGTACTATTTGACAGTGACTTACAGATTCAGAAAAATACCAGCATAAATCAATGTGCATTATATCAAGGGACAACAAAAAATAGGTAAGTGATTTTTTAACATTTCAAAAAAAATGTTTGTTGCTATGCTTTCAAATTGCAAACATGATAGCACAAAGGTAAGAATAATGCGTGGAAATTATGTACTAACTACTATTTAATTTTGAATTATACTTTCATCATTTCTAGAATATTTTCCAGACAAATGTTATTTTTCTGGTAAAGTTAACATGAATTACTTACCCTTGTGAAGCGGGCCAAAAGGCCACAGCTCAACATGTTGGCACAGTTTTGTGTTGCACTGATACACACTCATTAAAGTCAGTAAGTACTGTTTTTTGTATCTGAGGTTTTATCTGCTCGCTACTGCACCTAAAAATACAGATAACAGTTATCAGCACAACATTATAAAGGTAGGTAAATATGCTTCCGCCATGCTGTGCAATAGAGCAGTCAATACCACTGCTGAAAACAGAAAAGTAATTTTAATATTTAATGTTACAAGACAAAATATGTTTTACCCTTAAGCTAGTAATTTCATGAGCCAAGACAGCATTTCCAGATGCAAAGTGAAACTTCTTGCAGTAGTTCCAATCAGTTATAGTGTAGAAATTATATTTTTTTTTTCTTTGTAAATTTTTGGTTGCCAATTTTATTTTATATGCTGTTCCTGATTCATTCAGTACTTTTTATATCAACCTTTGAATAATGTCACTGTCCCTAGCTGCATGTATTTTACTGGACACACTTTATGGCATCTGCCCAGAAAAGTTGATAATGCAGAGGGAAAATAGTCCTATTTCTTAATTTTGAATTAAAAGTCTTAGGTAAATCTTATGAACACTGAAATTAATTATTTTTCACTTCTGTTTTTTATGCATGTAAGTTGAAGAATTAGTATAGTTCTAAAATATTTACTTGCCTAATAATTTTAAAGTTTTACTGGACTGATGCATTAATAATGTGATCAGGCCCTTGGCAATGATGATTTCACATTTGTTAGAAGAATACACAATATGCTTACAAGGAGATCTTATGCAGGACTATCAAAAGTGCTTAGTTTAGCATAGTTTACTCACAAGTAATGTATTAAAAATGTGAATATGATAGAAATACGTAGTTTTATTCAGTGAGAAGTATGCAAGTTTTGAAAGTATGGAAAAGGCTTGTCTGACTGAATAGTTATGCAACATCAAGTTAAACCTTAATGTGAACATTGTGGGGAAGACTCAAACAGCATGATAAATATTTAGAAGCATGAGAATTTTATGATAGAGTTCCTTTTCACAGATGACTAGATTCAAACACCTAGTCAAAGCAGGGTCGTGCACCACTTAGCTGTGATCCAGCTGTTCCCAAGATGAGCTAACGCTTACGGACAAACCTGATCTATATGTGTGGTTAAAGTACTCACCTTTCACCATGGTGAACCAGGTTCAATTCCCAATGGGTTTACCCAAATTTTCACCATGTGGGAAATGTGGGGAATATTCCCACCAGTGACCCTGGGATTTTCTTGGGGTACTGCCTTTTCCCCCAACTTTAATTCTGCCATTGTTCCATGTTGACCTCATTTCACCATTAAGCGGTGCCCAATACATCACTGGTAAGCACTAACCAAAACCTCTCAATGACTCTTTCAGTTATGCCACAATAAAGTCCTCGAGATCCTCCTGTTGGGGATACATAGGTTGCACCTGTTTTTAAAACCCGATAAGAACTAAGTAGGCCTAATAGATAGGCATTGTGAGCTCCTCTTAAGGTAAGAAACCACAGACTATTCTATTCCTAAACAAACACATGAAGTTCAATCAAAATAATCATGATAACCTGCCTCTATATACAGCAGGAGAGCTGTATGTGAGTAAACCAAGATGACATTACTCCAGTGAACAGAACTAAAGTCTTTTAATGCGCTGAGAAGGCAAAGCCTGCCCCCCTGCCAATATCCCCCCCATACTTAGCACCAGCATACGTGTAAAACTTGACTTGCTAAGCAGTAATTCTAATCTTAAAACAATAACTCAAGGCTAGAATGCCTACGAACCTAATTGCCAGGGCACCATTTCCTGAGAATGCATTTGTACGAGATCATGCAGAATATAGTTAATTTTAAAACTAGTCAACTTTTAATTTTAAAACATTGAAATACCTGGTTAATTATTAAAACTAACGTTAGTTAGCTGTGCAATTGCCTGAAGGCTGAAGATAACTAAATATATGCAAATGCCATTAATATAATACATTGGCAAACTTCTTAAAGAAATGCAATGCATTTTACGGTCATTGTTAGTCACATGCAACGCGATTGTGACATAGGTGAGATGCCACGTCGTGAGGTACAATCACTCACTACGCAAAAATTATGGTTGGACAGTTGATGGTCCACACGCCGCATGCACATTTCCATCATTTTTTGTACACCTTAGTCACTGCACTGGTCTGGTTTTGGGTTTTGTGCTACATTGTACTATAACAGTTTATTTTAGAAGTTATTACAAATGGTTTTGTAAAAGATTGTTAATTCATCATTTTGATAAGTAGGCCTATCTGACTCAGCATTCAGCAACCAAGTTGTAATTCTTTTATAAAACTGTAATTGTGATTTTTTTTTTTTTTTATATTTTGAATAAACATCCAGAGAAAGAATTTTTGAGACATTATTTTAACTGCAAAATTTTTGTCATTCTTTAAATTTTAACTCTAATTATTTAACTTTTTCTTACTCTAACTTTAAGAAGATTATTTTGTTAAATTTCCCAAGTATGGGGGGGGGTAAAAGAGAAGGACGTCCAGCAATAAGGTTCGTTAGCACTTATCTTACTGTGAGGAACTTCCCAAAGGAAGGGTGGAAGCCCACTGTCAGCCAACAGTTTGGCATGCTTCTGTCGAATCTTTCGCATCTATGCCTAAATTTCATGATGCACATGTCGAATGTGTAAAAACAATCAAACATGATACACCTTACAGTATTGTCATCTGTTGCATAACACACTACATATATGTAAAATTTGTAGCTGGTATTTGGTCTCCTGAGCGTGGGCCGCTATCCACTAAAACACACTTTATGACCAAGCAGGTTGCAACACAAAAAGTGGCATATTGAGGCCTGAGCAAATTTTTAGGGGTTAAAATTTTTGCAAAATCTTTAAATGGAAAATTAATATTGAAAGAAAAAATCTTGAGTTTCCAATAACGTGGGAATTAAGTAATTTTTTAGAATATATTAAAAATAATTTTTTGTCTGGAATGAAAGAGCGGGGGAAACTGGAGTACTCGAGAAAACCCGCCGGCAAGCTGCATCGTCCAGGACGATTCCTACATGCAAAAATCCAAGAGTGAACCCTTGGGGATCAAACCCGGATCACCTTGGTGGGAGGCGAGCGTGCTAGCCACTGCGTCACCGCTACCCCAATTATAATGGTGAAGGTGAAGCATGTAATTTGTATACTCCATATTGGACTTGAGTTGTGCTGCTATTTAATCATCAATCACTTTCACAAATTCGGTAAGTGTAGTTCAATTGTACGCGTGGTTGAAGCGGCTTTGAGAATAACCCTTCAAGCAGTGCCACGAGGGGAACAAAAATAACTCTGCAGTTCCATGTCGCACCATGTGTGTACCTTTACACCCTGTCAGTATTGTAGGCTAGATCCGTATTTACGCATCCCATCAATAATCTGTGACATTAAGGGGCCCACCTACATTGGCACTTGAATTACATTGCATTGTGTTTGAAATACTTTTATTTTTTTTAGCAAAACCTTTAAACGTTCATCCAATGTGCTAATCTACAAAAAGAACATAGGTACTTCAGACAAGGGCTGTTGATTGCTTCAAGACATCACACACATTAGAAACTCCATTTCAAAGTATGTACTCCAAAATGGCTAAAAATGGCTTTTTCAAGGCACTATATCTCAAAATATACATATCTGATACCTACAAAACTACTCAAGAGCCCTGCACTGAACCTTCTTACAGACTTTCCACCAATTAAATGATAGGGTCAATGCTGAAAGTCCCATAGGTACATGCAGTGCGATGAGAACACTGTATACCAGTTCAGAGCCGTGCTGCTCGGCCACAAGTGCGGAAAAAACCTCTAGGTAAGCGGAAGCCTTAATTGAGGGATTAAGAAGCTAAGTGAGCGAAAATACAAATAGCTTGAGGCAAGATGTAAATGAAATTAATATTGTAAATGAAACTGTGAATACCAAAATTAGTAGTGTAAATAAAAATGTAGATAGGAAAATAGAAGACGTCAGCGAGTTAGTGAATACGAGAGTTGGCTGTGGACAAGAAAAGTGGTAGGAATTTCTTCAGCAATGGAATGCCACCACCATCACAGCTTTAACCAAGAAAAGTGGGGAAGCAGAACAAGTTGTCACCAACACAGCAACCTCGGAGAATACCCAGCAGCCTTGCAGCATTGATGTCGTGAGCGTGAAGTGGAGAAGGGTGTTTCCATTAAGCCTACCCCTTACGATGGCCGGTTTGAATTAGTTGCCATCTTGAATGGCTGGTCAGCCAAGCAGCAGGCTTACTACCTGGCGGCTGTGCTTTGAGCATACCACAATCTCTGCCAGAGCGACAACTGGAGTACCCCACACTGGTGTCGGCCTTGGAACTATGTTTTAGTGACCGATACCTACGAATGCCCACCATGCCCAACTGTGAAGCTGCACACAGTGACCAGGAGAGCTACTGCAGGAGCTATGGCAAGACATAGTGCGGCTTTCTCACCTATCTCTGAAAGAGTGACCCAAGGAGGCACATGACATCATAGCAGTTGGCTTTTTCATCATTGCAATCGGCAACACAGAGGTAAGGCAAGTGGTACGTCTAGCTGCACCCCATACCATGCAGGACAAGGGCATCACTAATATTTTCAATGGATCTGAGATTTGCGGAGGCTTATACACATTTGTAAACAGTTTATTCTTTCAACGTCTTTATATTGCACTAAAAGATAAGGATAAGGACAGTGACTGTACGTATAACAAGTGAAGCAATGCTCTACTCCGGATGTTCCATCTCGTGTGCAAGCATTAACTTGAGCCAATGGAAACAACCGATGTGGACCATCTGCGAGGCGTACTGGCTGCATGGATGGCTCCTGTGCATGTGAACGATATGCATGCATCCGAACACCAGCATTTGACCCTGCGCATGGATTGTGGAGGGCGGATAATTGTCCATGAGTAAGAGGCCCTCCTACTTGGAACTGTTTTCCTCATCTGAGGTAGAGAAACTTGGGAGTGATAAGGGTGACACACTGCCACATGCATCAAGTGCGCCATCGCCCCTAAGCATAAGGTTCTGAACTGGCATGCACAGTGTCTTGTCATGCTGCATGTACCTATGGAAGTATATAATGCACACCAAATTTTCTGAAATAAACTAGATTTCGATTAGTTTTCCCTTCAAAAATTAACTTTAATAGTTGCTTGACTGTTGGGGACACTGCCGTGGGTATGAATATGTCTGCGTTACCTGGTATTATTTATTTCCTATGATGTATGGGAATAAGATGAAAGTAACAAAATGGAAACATAGAATTTGTAGCTAAGAGAGGCTGTCATTCAATATAAATTTATATCACTGCGGTTATTGGAGCTAAATGGGAGGGGAGGTTTAGATTCAATAAACATTTACATCGCTGAAATATATTTCAATTCAGATTCAGTTTTCGGTATATTTCAGTAAAACTAATGAGATAATTAAAGTACTAGGAAAAAATTCAAATATTTAATTTAGTGACTCGTGTCGAAAATAATGTATTGCGATATACAGCACAAAAGAAAAATTAAGCCTTCGTATACTATGTTTCCAAACAAGCATGGGGGCCACAGTAGTGTAGTGGTTAGACTACTCAACATCCTCCAAGGTGAAATTGGTTTGATTCCTGGATTTTCGCATGTGGGAATCGTGCCGAACGATGCTGCTGGTCTGCTGATTTTCTCGGGGATCTCCCATTCCCCCCACCCTTTCATTCTGGCACTGCTCCATACTCACCTTGCTTCACCCTCTTCTGCTCACAAGATTTTGATTTAAAAACTGGCCAAATCTGTCTACTCTACTTCAAGTGGGCATGTTCCTACATCACACATTTATGTTTTACAGCAGAAAAAGTCTAATTTTCTTGGGGCATGTTTCAAAACTGAAATTACCTCATTGATATCTGCAAAAAATGTGTCTATGAATCTTCAAATTAGCTAGGCGTTTCATGGTATCGTATAAGCAAGGCCAAGTTAATAACTGGGCGGACTAGGCAAATGCCTAGGGCGCCAGGAGAGAGGTGGGGCATGAAAGGATCAGTTGAGTTTAGCTGAGTTGAGAGATTTAGGAGACTCTGAACAATGAGGTCTTGAGAATCAATGAGGGTGAAGTGTGAGAATGGAGCAGCGTTGAAATGCAGGGGCGGGGGAAATGGGAGATCGCAGAGAAAACCCACTGACCAGCGGCATCGTTTGGCACGATTCCCACTTGCGAAAATCCGGGAGTGACCTGGTCGGGGATTGATCCTGGCTCGCCTTGGTGGGAGACAAGCAGTCTAACTACTCAGCCACTGTGGCCCTATGAAGTGAAATCACAATGTTTTTTTTAAATATGAATTTAATTGCTTGAAATGAAACTCCATGAAATCATAAACATTAAATTTTGTTTGTTTACAGCCAATCCGTTCATTCTCGCCTTTGCACACACTAGTAACAAATGTGGACACTAGCGACAAAAGTTGGAATTATTTTGTCTGCCTAGCTATGTGCAGGTCTGCGAGTTATAAGGTGTCATTTTTGTTGACACACGTATTTTCTAATGTTTGTGTTTACTCACTATCATTCATGTTGCTTTGGAGTCTCGTATATAAAACAGACTTGATTTGCAAGTGAAATTATGAATTTCAATTTTAAAAAAAAGGTGCCGAAAATAAATGTTATGTTTACCCGACCCAGGTGGCCAGCTGCCTAAGCCTGAGGTCTGCATATTAGAGGTGTTAGTTGCATGATGCTCTTGCAGCGCTAATCCCTCGTAGTTTAAAATTTCCCTCTGCTCTGTTAGGGGCTGTGGTGGTGTAGTGGTTAGGCTACTTGCCTCCCAACCGGGTTCGATTTCCAACAGGGTTGCCCTTGGGTTTTCATATGTGGAAATCGTGCCGGATGATGCCGCTGGTCCATAGGTTTTCTCGGGTATGTCCCATGTCCCCCCTTCCTTTTTTTCATTCTGGCACTGCTCCATACTCAGCTATACCCTCATCGGCTCTCAAGACTCCGATGTTAAGAGCTCACTCACTTCTGCTCGACCAAATAATATTGACACTAGATTTATAAAATATGTTACGTAGCTGAATGCTCTTTAATTTAATTTCACATTTTATATGAACTCTGGAAGAGCTTGCCCTCCCCCTCCCCCTTTTTTTCCTCCTCCGTGAGTGTGTCCTAATCACTAAAACAGTTCAAATTAGGCAGTCAATGATGCAATTTGTTTCACTTTTCGGATTCATCGTCTTGAGTGACTTGTTTACATTCCCTGCATTTTAAAACTGAGAGCTGAGCAACAGAAACAGCAAATGACATTGTGTTCAATCCTGGCCTAGTTTGTGGGTAGGAATGGTCAGCTGGTGGGATGATTTTGACTATGTGTTAAAGTGGTGATTTTTTTTTTTCAAAAAATTCAACCTTGACGCCAAGTACTCAAAGGAAGAATTGAGTAAAGACAGAGTTTTGTATGTTTGGGGTTAGACCATGAAGTAAATGTCTGTCGTTTAGACATAGCCAATTTAGTTTTAACGTGAAAAGTCTGTAAAATCAGACTGAAACATATGGCTACCAGGATAGAAATTAGGACCATAACAAAAACGTCCATATCATCTCGTCTTAATAACGCCCTAATTATTACCCTTAGAGACATACGTGCGGTGTTGTTTTTTACCATACATGATCAGCTCACTAATACGACCTTCAGTTTCCATCGCGGACGAGTATGGGCGGCGGAGGGGCATACATCGCTAACTGGTCAAAACCGGCGCTCACTTCATTCCATTCAGTGTAACTCATGACCCATACGTGGTAACGCGGTGATTCAGGTTTGTGTCGAGATCTATCAATTTAAGAAATAAAAGTGTATTTTGGACAATATTTCTACATAAAAAACTTTAAGTAGGTGTGCAACAACTATAAAAATTCAATATGTTGGCCAAAAATATATATCACGCAAATCATTGGAAATAGGTGGCTCTGGGCTACTCACAGGTACCCTAACGTCTGGCGCCGAGAGAGCAAGGCGGTTTCAGGAGCATCGCAAAGTTGATGCAGCACGCTCAGTGAATGACTGCGCAAAGACCTCTACCGCTGCTGTACCCGACCCAATGGACATAGCGAGTGAAGATGACACACACACACATCTGTCGAAGATGTCTCCGAGCAGATGGATATCAACACCGGTCATATCGCTGCCAGACGTTTCACGTTAAGGGGGTAGTACCCGTAATAAATTTGTTAACTATTGTGTATTTTAGTTCTCAATCTTACTTTAGTACACTATAAGATTATGACAGAGTACTTATAAGTTCTGTTTTTTAAACAAGTTATTAAGGAATAATTCAGTTTTTATTGTCCATTTGTGTTCAGTTCCTCCACAATCTGAGGATGATATCACGTGCAAAAGTCCTTTTTTAAACTAACTTGATTGTATTCTATGATTTGACGTGCCTTATTTTTTTGTTTTCATTTGTAACCCTCTGAAAACGTACTCCTTGAAGCTGACAATTTTGACGCACATTTGAAATTACTACTACAGACGATAAACAAAAGGGAGCACAAAGACACTTAAGACATCAAATCACGAGGGAAAACACATAGATTCAATTACTTACTCGAGTATTTAGTTAAAAATAATAACTGGTGGAAATATAACTGAAACACAAGTTTTTAGCAAAAAGCGAGTGGAAAGTGTGGCCACTGTCCCAACTCGGTGAAGGCTTTGCTTGGAAGAATTCCCTGGGGAGAGGAGGTGGTGGTGGCCGAGAGTGGGCAGGTAACAAACAATGAGGAGCAATTACAATAATCTGAGGGGGTTGGGGGTGGGTAATTACCTGTAAACCGTGGCATAGCGAGAAGCCTAGAAGCTCTCGGAAATGAAGTGACGGTAGACAGTAACAACTCTATACAGCCCTTCTTCAGCTAATGTAATACATAAATTTAGTCGTAAGGAATTGCAGTACTAAAACTCTATATAATTTTTTTTGGATAGCATAATAACCATTTTCGTACCCAAACTAGCATTTTCATTCCTAAAAGACAATCCAAAAGTTCAAAGCATAGCGAATTTTATTCCAAAATTTTTAATATTTTAAATGTACGAATATGTAGAGGTACCTTACAACTTCTCCCATGAACAAAAATTATGCCAAATGAACAGTCAATGAATTGATTCGGAGTTGCGTGTTGATGTGCTGCCAAGACAACACTATTTATAAAGTTTGTCAAGTATACAGCATTGGTTTTCGAAAATATAATGTTTGGTTATGACGTAAATATTACGCCGTCTATATTTTTGTCATATGAATTTTACAGCAAAACAGCAGCTAATTTATTACACATCTGTTCACATACTGCGCACAAATACTGCTCAGACTGAGCTATTCCTTCCAAAGAGATTGGTGAGCAATAGCTAATAAAACTATAAATTTTTGTGTACCATATAAACAAATTTACTATAGATATTGATGATGTAATATGCGCTTTCACTGAAAAACCTCAGATATACAGCAAGTATACAATGATAGTAATGAATAATCAGTAAGGCTCTTCAATACAGCTGAGTAACATGCAGACTTGTCGGTTGTGTAACGACAGTTGCCTTCAACTTTTTCATCACTACCAAATGATAATTTTTTAAATTTCTTTTGTATTATAAAATATTATGATTGATAGGCATATTCCAACAATTAAAACCAAATTTTTTTTTTTTTTAATTGTTTAGTTTCAAACTTAATGGAATAAAATAGGTAATTTTATTCATGTAAATATTTTATAATTGTTACAAAAGTTAAAATAATTTGTATTTTGATATTTATTACGGAAGTCCAAACGATAAAATATGGTAACAATGTTTCTTTGTTCCTTTTTCATTTTTCAGTCACATATTCTTGTGTAAGTATTACGTACTCGTAAACTTCAACTATGTAAAACACTGGGGTATTTACTCAAAAAGTTTTTTTTTTTTTTCCTATTCATCAGACAGATCCTTAGCAAAAATGTCTGCAAATGGAAATCCGCGAGCTTTATTTTTTGATACGTTTATGGAATTCTTCTAAGGCATTTTTCCTAAAACTTAGTATGCTTCTCCACATCTTATATGAAGAGATCTAAATCTGGAAACATCATCAAGCCTATGAGAGTCTTTCTCAAAGCTACGGCAAATAACCGCATGTGTGCATTGGCCAGCTGACAGCATAGTGCTAACGCAGCGGCACCGGAGATACATGTGCACCAACACAGATTGATTTCAGCAAACCAACGATGCTGTTGTGTATCAAGAAACAGTAGTTGTAATGGTACAGTGAGATTCACAGCAACCGAACTGTGCAGGATTACCTGAGAAGTGACCTTTGTGACGTGTCACTTGGCCTTCGCCTGCTCTACCTGGACGTTTTTGTGGTTGATGCAGCATCATTCCAAAAAACTAATGTTATTTTATTTTTTTTAGTTTTCGTATAGCCTATATAAAACAATTTACAGTGTTATTTGTACGTTAAAGGGTTGTATGTTATTGCATAATCATAAATTTTGTTTAAACAATGCCTAAGACTAGAACGTGTCCGTCAAGAAGTAAGAAGAAAACCAAAGGCTGGTTACATAATAGAAGGCTTCAAGCAAAGAAAATTGAGAAGAGTACATTGATTATAATGGTATGTAGCTACTAAAATTTGATTCCTTGGATCACCGTGACATCCTTACCACTATGGCAATGTTGATGTTATAAAAATAAATAGACAAACTCAGTCATTATTAAATAAAGTTAATTATTATGCCATATACGTAAATAAATGGTATACTTCGCGACTAATGTTTGTTGTAACCATAAATGTGTGTTATGAACAATGTAAAACCATTTTTTACCACTTAGAATTGCTTTTTATAACAAATACTGATACACCACTGGTTGAAACTCTTGGATCTGGTTTGGCTAATTACTACTCCCATTTACATGCTGTTCAGCATACTAAAGTTTTATTTTAAAACTATCGAGTCACCAAATAGACACTAGGCCCTTTATAAAAAAAAATGTTGCAAATATTTGTGTTTATAGTAAAATGCTGATTCCTAGAAAACTGGTATCATAAGACGAAATTTTTTGTTCATTACGTTATGCTGATTCTTAAGTCATGTCAACATATCACTTACAGCATACTGTTCACATTTTTTGTGCAAAAACAGGGTGGCAACCACTATTTTCATGATAACGGGGAATGATATTACAGACTCCATTTTTGTAGGTGTAAAATTTCCGTTCTACAATTCACAGATTTGTTGCTTAATCGTGAGTATTTCCGGATATTTTTAACTCTATTAAATTCACAGCCGTGGTTTTTAGGGGTGCGTATCGCCCTCAATAATAACTTTATGGAAAAAGTGGTACAGACATTTTGGTCCTATTTTTCATCAAGAATAACCTGCCGAAGTCCAACCATGTTGTTTGGAAACACGTTGTATATCAAATATATGTGTGTGTGCGTGTGTGTGCGTCTATATATATATATATATATATATATATATATATATATAGACACACACACACGCACACACATATATATATATATATATATATATATATATATATATATATATATATATATATATATATATATATATATATATATATATATATATATATATATATATATATATATATATATATATATATATATATATATATATATATATAAATCGTCTCACTTATTTTAATTTGCTAATTCCAAGCAAAATAGTGCCATAAAAAGTTTTGTAAAGAAACTTAAATTATTTTAAGAATTTCTTGGATTTTTAATTTAATAGTTCATATTTCACCTTTATTTAAAAAACTAGTTTTTACCCAATGTTTCGCGCACTGCCCCACTATCGGGTTCTCTACCCACTGAGCTACTGCAGCTCTTGGGAAGGAATGTAAGACAGCCCATAGACAAAAAAGAAAGGAGAAATTTTTAACAATGTTTTTTTATGCAGTAATCCTAAGAAATGTTTAATCCAGTACCAATGTACGTGCCTAATCATAATTTTTTTTGGAACCGTTAGAGATATTTTCCTGGGGTAAAAAGTAGCCTGTCACTCTCTGAGCCTCCAACTATATCTGTGCAAAAAATTACGTCAAACTGTTGCTCCATTTTCAAGTGAAAGGACAAACAAACACACTTTCACATTTATATAGTAGTAAGGATGTTAAGAAATGGAGCACAACAAAATAGCATTATTGCATTCTTAAGAGATGAAAGTTGATGTATTCCAATTAAAACCTTACTAAATAATAAACGCAAAATATTTCCAAACCCATTGGAACATGGCCTCGCTCACTGATATAACCAATACGTGTAGTAATATAACAAATTTTGGTTTTAAATTTGGTTACCGGTTTCCAAATTAATTTGTTTGTGATATAATTTAGGTTACAATACTATAGCACGAGTTACTTCTGGCTGTAGTCCTACAACATATATAGATACGACTTCGCTGGAGGAAACGGGATTACCGCGAGAGAACCCACAGATCAACGGCAAAATCCGCCCAGTGTTCCACGTGCAGAAATCCAGCACTTGGATCGCTCTGGTGGAAGGCAAGCGATCTGACTACTACATTATGTGTCCCCACAAATGAAAAGTTAACAAGTTATGTAACTGTTGTAAAATAAAATAACTTATTTCACGATTACATATTATAATCCATATTATTTAAAAGTCTTAAACAGTATATATTCATAATTTAATATTTTTGTATATAATATTACATAATGAAATACAAACAATCCAGGCGGAGCAATAGTTCAATTTGAATTATAGTATCTAATGGCTATAAATAGGAAAATTTTGCGAATACATTTCGGGACAAGATATACATCAAACACATATACAGTGAAGTCACCTTCGCAATTAAATCATAGTTTATTAGACCCGTCCTGCATGCCTCCGAACCAATAACAGACTTGCAAGGAAACACCTTGCAAATCCCATAACTGCCAGGTGTGGGACAGCAGCCAATGAACACGCAACTGAGGCTCCAGCATTCATTCACAGGTCTGAGGAGTCTAACCTACCGGTTATTGAACTCGCTAAATTTTCCTATCCCTACTAATAGCTTTGAAATATATGCAGAATAGTATGTTGATCATAATCAATTCCCCATTATGTTCATACAACCAAAATTACACATTTTAGTCATTGTAGAACATACAAAAAAAGTATAAACAAATTGCTGATTTTCTATAGGATATTTATTTTATTGCAGGAGATCCATGGAGCAAACGTGTATGCTGAATAATGATCACATGTAAATATCAATGCCAAACATTATTTTTCTTTTTCACTTTGTACTATCTGCCATAAAATAGAGTTGGCTCAAATTTAATATAAAATTTAAGCATACGTCAATGTTTTAAGTGTAACACAAATTAATATTTTGTTTGTTAAGTGTACCGTAATTTCTTTAGCCTTCCTTATTTAAAATGATTTCTCACGAGACAGTTCAGGAAGGAAGTAATGCAGGCCCATTGTTTCGTGTAGATACAGTTGCTATTAATTGACAAAAAAAAGGGGGGGGAAGAAATGAGGTCATCTTCAACTAACATTTTGTCCTACGGACCATCGTGTTGTGTGTCACTGCAGGGGGGTAAGACTTTCCTTCACCCTCCTCTCCTCTTCCGCCACAGCCGTTCACGTTTTTCACATTTGCTCATCCTTGGCCATATACTACCTGGCGTCTAAGGCCGCAGTTACACGAGTGCAGTTAAACCCAGTCAGGTAAATACATTCGGTAGAGATGTCTGAACAAGTTTAACAACAGAACGTGTTTCCGCGGTTACACACCAAAAACAGAATGAAATCGATGGCAATTCTAACCTCAACAAACATTGAACTTAAAATGTATGACGTTTAATTATAACAGCCTCCAATATTTATCACTATTGATCCTTTTAATTGTTATGAAACCTACACTTTTACTGTAATAGTATAATACGTGGGTATTAGTACATTCTACCTTAAACTTAAGTTAATTCAGCACGTGCAGGAATTCCCACCAAATTCAGCAATTTTTTTTATACTGCTTGTTAACTTGGAATCAGCTAATAGTAGCTAGTGATGGGAAATATAGTTTACTAGAATGAACTAGGTCGTTCCGAACTAGTCACATTTGAGAACAGTTCATTGGAAACCGTTCTTTTAAACTATATAGGCCACAGTCGAATGGATCACGCGTACTGGCGAACTGCAGAGCGCAAGTGTAACCTCGGCCCGAGGACTAGAGTATGTTTTTCTCTGTATCTCGGCCCGAGAACTAGATAGGTCTTTGTCCGTTTCCTCCTTCACAGTTCCATTTCCCCACCTCCAGAAGAATCTAAGCAAGCGTGGAACGTAAAGAAAAGTGAATAAGTGATGTTCATTAATTAATTGCTAAAGAATTAGTGCTATATTGTGTGTAGTTCCCGACCGATTTGCGACTCATGTCACTATTGAACTACGTAGGTTTGCTGTGAATCGAGCAATCCTCCTCACACACAAGTGTTGTCATCGCCTCCGACTAAGGAGGGTGCGTCTCTGCTTCTTCTGGCTGTATACGTACGACTAATAGCTTCGCGGCACACATCCTGTACACTGTGATCGGCCTGGAAACAGGTCATCTCGAGCCTAGCCCCTAGTGGGTCAGCGGTCACAGTGGACAGCACCGATTTAGGTACTTTCCTAACAACAATTTCTCGCAAATTGCAAAAAACACCACATCGCGAGTCGCTCCACACAGAGCCTACCCCTCCCCCACCACCCTCGCGGGTCATAGCGGCGGGCGGGGAACTGACTGAGCCGTCGTGGATGACGGGAACTGGCCCGTACTCCTTGCAGTACCTCCGGGAAAACAAGCGATTCTTAGAATTGGCAAAGAGACGACCTAATCACCAAACTGTTTCCGACAGTTTTCCTCAAGGCATCCCTGACCACATTGACCTACTCCTGGCTACTCTTACGGAACCAACGACGCCAACAATCACCACACCAACTTCCTCCCGACCAACAACACCGGCGGTAGGAAATGAAAAATTGGAAATGGAAACCGACTTCCAGATTGTAAAAAGAAAAGGGGACAGAACAACCACGCAGGAGAACAAGCGTCTCCACTCTGTGTCGTCTGAGGCACAAACAAACACCATTCCTATACAAAATAGGTTTTCCCCGCTTAAAGAGGTAACAGAAAAAACCTCAACAGTTAACCATCCCGGCTCTTCAAGCATTTCCACCCACCAAACACAACCGGCTGCACCTCAAACACGACAGAAAAAACAAAACCAGTTCAGATTAGTGGTTCCTGACGCCACTAAATACAACTTACTTGTTCAGAAATTGCGAGCTATTAGTAGGGACGGGTTCTCCCTTCTCCGCAAATCCTCACTAAAAACTTTGATTTTTACACAGCTGCTCGCACAATGCTCGAAGCAAATTACATCCATTATTTCACTTTTTGCAAAGCTTCCGAGCTCCCACAGAAAGTAGTTTTTGACCTCCACACCACAACTGACATTGCGGACATAAGGCACATCTGGAATGCGCCGGTTACTCAATCCAGCATATCTATCAATTTAAATAACGTATCACAGACCAATCAGACCCGAACAAATTCACGTTGGAGCCGCAACGTTTTTTCTGTGTCACGGCGGCGCAGAACACTTCTCTCCCTCCTCTGCTCACTGTCACGAGGATAAATATGACAATTTTTCATCCCCGACAATACCAGAAACGGCCGACAGACGTGGCACAATGCCGTAACTGTCTCGCCCTAGGCCACACCAAAAATCACTGTTCAATGCCGACAAAATGCCCTCACTGCGCCGGCCCTCACCTCAAGAGTGCTTGCAAAATAAACAAAACCAACTCCAAGCCGACATGCAGCAACTGCGCAGGCGAACACACCGCTCTTTCAAAAGCCTGCCCCAAGTTCCTGTACTTGGTGCAGAAAAGAACTGCTGCTGCGAAAATCGCGCCAAAAACTGCAAAACAACCTCCTGCCCCGTCCAGGTTCACGGTCAGGACATTACAGCCCGGCAAAACGTATTCGCAGGCACTCTCTGCGCCTATTCACAAACCAACTCCCACTCTTGACACCCCTGCAATGCAATGCCAAATACACAACCTCAATCCCGCCCTCGCCAGCGAAATTCGCCAGGAGAGATGCGAGGCGTTATGCAGGATTTCCATGAACTCATGGAATTCCTTAGAGCATGAGACTTCGCCTCGCTCATGGCACATTTCCACCCCTACATCCTCAAACTCCGCAACATCACAGAGAAACAAGAGAGAACCTGGCTACTTCTCGAGGCCATGGCGTCATTTGCGGCCCCCTACCCCGTCAACTAGACCCGCAAATACCAATTTCCCCTACTCTGTACTGGAGCCATTTTACATCACTGGGACGCTACTCCCTCAGCGCGGGGGTAGATCGGCTCCTTGTGAGGAACCTTGGCCACCCAGTTGGTTATTAATTAGTTTGCGGAGGCGAGGAGAAGCTAACCCCCTCCCCCCTCCACACCCTTCAAACTTACTTCAAGCTGCAAAGCAACATTATTGTACAGGATTCCCAGGGTAGCGCCTGGGAGCTGTTTCCATGTACTGGAGCGACTCCGAAACACATTACATAAATATGAATCACTATGACGAGCGAAAAAACCGCGTATATTTTATAGTCGTAACCAACTGATTACAGCACATAGTTTTGCATTGTTAAACAAAATTACTAACTAATAACAAAACTATCATTTTAAGTTTTGCAGCACTATATATTTATTTAAGACGATTTAATAACTTTAATTACAACCGCTTTTAATTTATTTAAATTTTTCCGTGTCAAATAAAAGCTGTTGACGGTAAATTAACGACCATGCTGCCATCTCTCGAGCAACTTCATAAGCCCCGCCCCACCAAATTCTCTCGGCCAATCAGAGCCCTCTGGCCTATATTACTGTTTAACTTCACTCACGCGACGTGTTTCCATGGCTCTGCTTTCGAATTTTACAAGTCTTAATAATAATCAACACGGATTATAGTTCAAAATAACTTTAAAAATATAAATTCACGCCTTCAGCGCAGTGAGACCGCCCGATTTCATAGAAATAAGGCCCCGAAACTGGCCGGAATTTTCCGATCGGTCCGGGACAAAAATCGACCACGTTTAACAAAACTATTTGGCGCTGGCATCGCGCCCTCGACACTTCACTTCACCGACACTTCGGCACTCACTTCGTCGCTGGACTTCGGGCGGACAGCATCGTCTTTTGCTCTCTTCTTAGCGGACCTTGCGGCCTTCGACTGTAGCTCTCGCGACATAGGGAAACAACTGCCGATCCGTTGCTCTGGTCAACGGGTCATCTCGAGCCTAGCCTGTTAAGGTCAGCGGTGGTTGTTTCCTACAGCGGTTAGGAACACCTGACATTTTATTATAAAAATTAAAAATAAATAAATAAAAAAATTTACACTCACACACACTAACAAACCAACCTTCTGAATACACGATCCTGGCTGACTTGACCCCCGGGGGCGGGGATGGGGGCTCGCTGGAGGCGGAAATAACAGCACCAAGTAACACACCACCCGGCGCAGTTATGTCCACAATCGGAGAAGGAGGAATAATACATTTTCACCAACCACAAAACCAAACACATGAATCCCAGGCAGCCGCCATGGACACAACTGAACATCACGACTCAGCACAAAAAAATCTCATGCCTCACAATCTAACCGCTGAACAACAAAAGTCTTGGCTGCTGGCTAAACACAATCGCCGCAAAGCATTGTTAGACCAACAGTTTGAGAATGAAACCTGGATTTTGGAAACTAATCGAAGGAAAATATCCCGAGCCACCCGAGAACCGCAGCCCAAGTCAATCGCGGTACAAAACCGATTCGAGCCATTAACCAACATGCCAAATACACAAACAACTACACTGACTGACGCTCAAAATAGCACATCTGTCCCGTCCACCTCTCACACTGAGCGCCCAACCGCAAAAAATAATACGAAACCCATGAAACTCATCGTGCCTAACACCTCCACATACAACCATCTTATCGCAAAAATACGCTCAATGAACATCACAGGTACACAAATTTCCCTTGTTCAAGCCGGCCTCCAGATCACTTGCACCCACGAACAGGCGTATAACTCGTTAAAAGACTTCCTTAAAATTGCCAACGTTCATTTTTACACCTTCAGTATAGCAGCAGAACACCCACAAAAAGTGGTAGTCAGGCTCCCACGAACAACCCCTACTTCAGACATCAAAGAAGACCTTGAGGCGCGCCACTACACTGTAATCGACGTATACCAATTCAAAAAAACTATCTCAAACCCCAACAACCCTTCACACACCTGGGACGAACCACACGATATTTTCTGCATTACAGCCGCAAGAAACGACACCCTCACTCCCCTTCTCAACCTCACTAGCATAAACATGACGGCAGTACAACCCCGCCCGTACAAAAAGAGAATTGGGGACATCCCCCAGTGCCAAAATTGCTGGCTTTACCACCATACAAAAAACTTCTGTGCCCTCAGAACTGTCTGCCGTCATTGCGCCAGCCCCCACCCCCACACAGCCTGTGAGAACCTAAACAAAAACCCCAACTGCGTAAACTGCAAGGGGACAGGAGTGCACGAAGCCAATTCAAGGCTCTGCCCAGAATACATCCGCCTGGTGCAACTTCGACAGGAGGCCGCAGCAAAACGAGAATCCCGACGCCCCACACTTCGTGCACTCCCTGTATTCACGCAGGAACACTTTCCGTCCCCAATCTCAACCAGGAACATTGTTAGGGAAAATGTTTCCTACTCACAGGCAATACGGTCTCAAACACAGCCCCGCAACACACAACAGTCTTCCTCTCCGATCTCAATCCAACAACCAACCAACCAGCAACCCATTCCACCCCTCGCCAACCCTCGCCTCCCTCCATGGCCCCTCCCGATATCGGAGATATCAGTTCCACACTTACCGACCTCCGAGACCTTATGCGCTTCCTCCGGGAAGCGAACTTCCTTCAATTCATGACACACATGAAATCATACATCCTCCTGGGTAACTCCACACCTGACCCACAGATGAAAACCCTCCTGCTCCTGCAGGCCTTGACCACCTACTCCGGGTTCGATTAGTCATGGATCAAGCCCTCACAGATAGACCCTGTGTTCTCTCCATTCTCTACTGGAATGCCAACAGTATATTTTATCAAATTTACGAATTAGAAAGAGTTCTAGAAACTTACGGCGTAGAAATTGCACTAATTAACGAAACACATTTAAAACCTAGAAAAAAATTTAACATCAAAAATTACACGGCATATCGAACTGACAGAAAATCTAAAGGAGGTGGCACATTAATACTAGTTCACAACCGCATACAACACCATTTAAATAATGTCCCAGTCCTAGAAAATTTAGAATACACATCCATAAACATTCGCACACAAGCAGGTCACATCACTCTAGCGGCTATTTATAATTCCCCCAATAAACCGCTAATCCCAGCTGACTTAGATAAAATAACAACACAGCCATACCCATTTTTCTTAGCAGGAGATTTAAACGCGAAACATGCCTCCTGGAATAGTAGAGAAAACAATCAAAGAGGCAGAATACTTGCAAATCATTCTAATCAATATAATTATTTAGTTACAGGCCCTACAGAACCGACATACTTTCCTGCTTGTACAAAATACCAATCAGATATAATTTAGACAATGTAAATATTTCATTTGAAGTCCTCGCAGAATTAGATTCCGACCACTTACCTATATTTTGTCAGCTGGAAGCAAACATACTTAAAACCCCAAACGCCACTCTTCTAAAAACTCCGGTAACTAACTGGGAGGATTTTAAACTAGACCTAGAAAATTTATTTGAAACGCACCAAATAAATATTCCATCTAAAGATCACATCGACTCGGCAACTGAATTAATTCAAAATACAATATTGAAAATAAATCAAAAACACACAAATTTCCTAAACCGTCGACAATTTTTAAAACACTCCTTTCCCGAAGCAGAAATTCTTTTAGCTGAAAAACGCCACTCCCGCCATATTTATCAGAAATCTAGAAACCAAGGAGACAAACAAAAATATTATAAATTAAAGAAAGAACTCCATAATAAACTCATCACATTAAAAATTAATAAATGGGAAACTTTCATGACCGACATAAACAATAATTACACTGATTTCTGGCGCGTCGCAAAAACCTTGCGAGGTCAAACTAAAAAATCCACCTCCCAGCCCATAAAAAACTCAGCAGGAACTCTCTTATACGTCCCAGAGGACAAAGCAAATGCAATAGCCGATTGCTATCAGGACCAGTTTTCACCTAATGCCGATCTAGGAGATCCAAATTTTTCCAGAGATGTACAAACCAATATTACAGCTTTTTTCAACAGAACCATAACAGCAAAACCAGAAGCAATAACACTTAAAGAATTACTTGTACTAATTAAAAAACTTAAAGTCAAAAAAGCTCCAGGACACGACAAAATTACCTATAAAATTATTAAAAACCTCCCAGCTAATGCACTATTTGCAATACTCAACCTGTTTAATGCAATATTAAATTTCAATTATTTTCCTATAGCATGGCGAACAGCCAAAGTTATCACGATTCCCAAACCAGGCAAAAATCACTCTATCCCAGAAAATAGACGGCCTATTTCCCTACTCAACTCCCTTAGTAAAGTCATCGAAAAACTGCTTCTAACTAGATTATTAGTACATGCATAATTACAACAGATTATCCCGGCAACACAATTCGGGTTTAGAGCCCAACATTCCACCACTCACGCCCTCACTAAATTCACCACAGACACCTTAACTGCAATGCAAAAACACGAAGTCACAATAGCCATTTTCCTAGACATTGCTAAGGCATTTGATAAGGTGTGGATACCTGGATTACTACAAAAATTAATTAACTTCAATTTTCCCGACTGCTACATACATTTACTCGCCTCATACTTTCAAAATAGAAAATTCTTTGTTAGTATTGATAATGCCAACTCTACTACTCGCGAAATTACAGCAGGTGTCCCACAAGGCTCAGCAATTTCCCCATTTCTGTATAATATTTTTACGTCAGACATTCCCATAACCCATGCCTCAGTACAAATGTACGCGGACGATATGATAATTTACACTCACGATAAAAAACTGCCATATGCTATCCTCCTAACCCAACTTCAAATAAACGATTTAGAACATTGGTTTGAAAGATGGAAAATTAAAACAAATCCTACTAAATCACAAGCATTATTGTTAACTCAACGCAGAATGCAGCCTTCACGCCAAATAACTGTAAATAATATTCCAATCCCCTTCACACAAACCGCGAAATATCTAGGTTTAACAATTGACTCTAAACTAATCTGTACCAATCACATTTCAACAGTAAAAAAGGCAGCACTGTGTAAACTACCGCAACTCTATCCAATTTTAAAAAGCAACAATCTACCCAGACGATTAAAACTATTAATTTACACTGCAATAGTTAGATCAGCCCTTTTGTATGGCAACGAAGTCTGGGGGAACTTAAATAAATTCCTTCTAAACTCTCTTCAAGTCATACAAAATAAATATTTAAGAATCATTATAAACGCAGCGCCCTACACTACCAACCTATCGATACATGAACGTTTAAAAATGCCAACTATAAAAACACTATTACTAAACCGCAATATAAATTATTACAATAAACTCTCGCATTCCAATCCCGCCATTAAACGGCTAGGAGACTACGAACCCGATAAAAACAGAAGAATAAAACGCCCTAAAATGCTTCCCACATAAAAATCTAACATCTCCTAAACCCGTACACCCGGCCGAAATTCTCCGATCGGTCCGGGACAAAATACAGTCAGTTTAACAAAACTACCTGGCGCTAGCATCGCGCACATCACTCCGCCTGCTGCTCTCACAGCGAACACACCTCTCTCTACCTCACTAGCTTTTCCTCATCGAGCTGACTGATTAAATATTTTATCCCTAACTATGTCCCCCAAGTTTTTGACATGTTTAATTACAAAACACATGCTAATTCGATCGCAGTGCTGCCTTCTCTCCTCGGAAGACAGAAGCCCCGCCCTCGGCTGAGATACAGCCAATCAGAAAATTCCTTTAATATGAATGCCGTCCACCGACAAATCCTTAAACCCACTGTCCCACACAAATAACACCTTATATATCAACATTTAATAACAACATACACACTCACAATCACATAAAAAAATATATATATATTATTAACGTCATAGCTAGAAGAAGACCCTGCTTCCTCTGCCTCTTCCTGACATCTTGCTTAACTTTACGGGAATATTTTATAAATTAATAAAACCAACTTAATAGATTTTACCTAACTTTTAAAGACCTACATTTTTAATTTTCAAAATTCCGTGCCAGTAGGGAACGGAACTCCACCGCCTTTCCCCTCATTTTTGTAGTCAAATATGAGGGGAAAAAAGATTGGAACAACCGTGGCTCAGGGGCTATACTGGGTCACAAAACCACACTCCTGACATGCGAACACCGCGCGTGCCAGCTGAAAGTGCCTATAATATGGGGGATCAGGGCGGGGTGGGTTAGCTACCCCTAACCCTGATCCATTCAAATGACTACCGCTTGGGAAGACAAGGGCCTCGGTCCCCCGCGCTGAGAGGCCTAGCCTCAATAATGAAAAATCGGCGGCATCGCGCCAGCCATATCGCTCTCGGACTTCCCCGAGTTAACATGTTTTACTTGACTTTTAGTCGCTCGTCACATTACATTCAGTCATGCATTTACACACCAATTCCAATTATTTAATGGTTTAAACTATAACTCATAAGATATGAAGTAAATTACTGAAACAACTACACTGATTTAAATTTTCGCGCAACTTAAATTCACCACTACAATATACATATAATTAATTTCATTATATAAACCCTTGCCACTCCAGTCATGGGAAAGCTACTTTTATCGAATATTTAACTTCATTTGGCTATTAACCTCCGCTTTTTATACCAAACTGTCGCTAGCTCTCTCACAGGGAGCTCGTGACAGTACTTCACAAGTCCTGAGCTTTAAAATTCCGCGCTGATAAATTCAATTAACTTCACCACTCTCTTTAATCCCGTACAGGCAGGGAAAAAGAGAGTAAAACTCAGCTATGGAAACAGCTCCCAGGCGCCACCCTGGGAATCCTGTAAAAGAATGCTAGCTTTGCAGCATAAAGTAAGTTTGATGGATGCGGAGGGGGTTAGCTTCTCCTCGCCTCCGCAAGCTAACTGACAACTAACTGGGTGGCCAAGGTCCCTCACAAGGGACCGATCTACCCCCGCGCTGAGGGAGTAGCGTCCCAGTGATGTAAAATGGCGGTCTGCTGTGCGATCCTTACAGTTCGAGGCAGTTCTGAACGAGCTAAGACAAAGATACCTATAGACAGAGGCAGACTGATAAGATGTAAGCAAGTTGTGATGTGACTGTCAGCAGGGGGTTGGTGACTGCCGAAGGGGGGAGAGCTGCAGGGAGCGACGAACGACGGAGCATGCGCAGTGGCGCGCCTGGCGTAGTTGCTGGTAATAAGCGAATGATTGAGCGATATGTCTTTTTGTTATGTCGCTGTGAACTGTACACCTAGTTCTTTTTCAAGACTAGTTCAAAATGAACTGGTAGTTCGTGAACTACCCATCACTAATAGGAGCGCAGCCGAGAAGATAAATCATTCGAAACGAGTTATGAAAACTTAACTTTGAACGAGAAAAAACTGCGATTGGAACTCGTCCCAAGTTTCACATAAGATGCCTGGCAAGATTTTTACAGTTCAACTATGTTTACTTTTAGTTTTATGTATCCTTTCGCCATCAGCTGGTGTCAGATGGATGCTACACGAAAACAAGTAAATAGGTTTCGGAAAAACGAACGGAGTGTTAAGGACATAGACGGACAATTACTGGCCCAATAGAAATTACTAGTAATCAAAATCGCTGTAAACGAAATATATGTTGCTTTAAAAATTGTGCATAGCTCGCGGAAAAACAAAACTATTGGTATCTGTTCATAAATTTGTTATTTTACATACGAAACTATTCCTTTGAGCGTTACAGCTAGTTAGGTTCAAGAAAAAAGTGACAGATGGCGCGTACGACATGGTAAAGTGTGTGAGCCGCGTGCGGTGCCGACAGAGAGCAGCAGGTTCGCCGCCTCCGGATCCTGCTTTTTAAGACTTTACTTTTCTTCTGTTACTGTCTCGAAACGACACGAATTTGAAATATATTTCGTCAAATTATTTGAAAAAATAATTCAATATTTTTGTAGCCTTTTGGAATCAATATCAAGCGCACATGGAAAGCATGGCTAGACAGTGCGAATACATGAATAGATCTAAGGTTTGAAATCGCTTTTCATCCTATTCTGAATCGTCTTATTGTAGATTTGATTTTGAACATCTATACATTACTGCTTTAGCACGAAGATTAGTTTGTAACACTTACAACCTCTGTTCTGTGACCACGCAAAATAATATATATTAATTAATCTAGGAACGCTTTATTATCGCATATTTTACATTTGTCTGATGTGCGTCGCCAGTGCACTCAGAATATCCAACTTAATATTAACTTTTGTTCTTTCGTGCCTCAGCTGATACACGATTTTGTATACGTCAAGTTGCCACTCACGGAATCAAAATCTTGCCATCTTATAAGAAAATGCGATAGACAGTAATGTAACCAGGGTTACTGGGCGTACTCAGCTTCCCTAAAACTAAATAGCATACGCCTAAAAAATTTTGGTGGACGGGGAAGGTGTTAGCTTCTCACTTCTGCATTGCAAATGAGAACCCTCTCGTTGGTAAAGGGCCCGGGCTATCCCCGCTCTGAGCTTCGGCAGTGATAAGACGTGGTGGACCTCTTCAGTAGCTGAACTTGTTTAACTGAACAAATAGTCCATCCCCGATTGAAAACGACTTACGAAAATCAACCTTTGAAAAAACACTCTAGGGATAACATGTCAACCTATTTTTTTCAATAACGTGTATTCCAACAATATATAGCACTGTGGTTAACTTTAAAGTACTGTATTATTGAATAAATGAAACTTTACCTTAATATCTTCTATAAATTGCAATATTTATTTATTTTTAAATATGAATTAACAACAGCGAGAGCAGCGACGTGTTGGCAACGTCCGGTAAGAAATAGTTCATAGTTAAAATATTATTTTGGCATAGTTTTTTAGTACACTATTTGTAAATAAAACAATGCCAATTGAAATATTTAGGTAGCCACGATGGCAACATAACTCATTTTTACAGTTTAACATAACAATGGAAAATATCGTGAGTAGGCCGTAATGGTACGGTGTTGTTTTGTGAGGGAGAAAGCAAGTGTGTGTTGAGCGAGGCTTGTCGCGCGCGCGCTCTCTCGCTCTCTCTCTCTCTCTCTCTCTCTCTCTCTCTCTCTCTCTCTCTCCTCCTCCTCCTCCTCCCCCCTCCTTCATCAACCCTCCATCAGGAAGTTTCGCTTCGCTAGTACGCGGAAATAATTGTACATGTTTTCAACTGTACCATATTTCATACTTATTACAGCAAAATTATTATTTTTGAATTTGTAATTTACAACTGAAAAGAGAATTTAATGTTCGAATACTTATTTTAATATATTTAGACATGATGGTGGGGCAGAAACAAAGTGAAATTGGCAGACGTGGTGAGCCATGACATGGCGTGTTGCTTTTTTTTTTTTTTTTTTTTACCAAACGAAGCGTTAATTGTACTCACTCCGAAAAATACTTCAATTACCACATCATGTTTGTAGACGTGTTTTTAAAATCTACCTAAGCAAGTTACGATGCTGTGATAAATCTGTTTCCGCGGCAGTAATAAATATACTGTTACAGTGTGTTTCGTTAACCGCTGCGTGTGAAATAGCGTGGCGTGGCTGCGTGGTGATAGTTATGCTGGATCTGTGTGTGTGTGATTTCAAATATTTGATGTGAAGTATTTATACAATTTAAATGTGAACTGTTTTTATGACGAAGTTGTTAATTTACATCCGCGTCTGTTTATTTACCCCAACGTTGTACCTTTGCTCTGGGTGTTTGAAACACAGTCGTGTAACGTGATTTACCACCAATCCAAACAAAATAACCAAGCCCAGCCCCAATAAATTTCAATAAATCTAATAAACAGTAAGTAGCAATACATATAAATATGAGTGGAATACAAGTTACGGTAGGCTTATTTGTATGCATGTTCACCGCTATATTTTTTTAAGTTTGTATGACAAAAAATGAGCGACACGAGTTGCGTGCTTGATTTTAAGGTCTTTTTCGTTGTACTGATTATTCCTTCGTTATTCAAACTGAGGCCGTCCGTTTAAAGAAATAACCCAACACATATCAATAACAAAACGTTAAATACTATAGTTCATTACCGCGCAGTTGTAACAGTGTTAAACACAGTCGCGGCAAAATACTAACGTGCATTACACGTAATGTGCTATGTCGTAGAAAACAAATATGTTAATGTAAAATAACTAAGAACTGTCGTCAATTCAGGCATTTTAAAACGTCATAAAGCTGACCTAAATAATGTTGGAGGCCTAAACTGTGAATATTCATACGGATGGTTTTTGGAACATGAGCGAATTCTTTGAAAAGCTGTAAACAGTAAACAACACATTTGAAAGGTATGAAAGTAGGAGTCACATTTTAATGTCAATGTTTAGGCGTAGCGAAGGTATACGAACACACGTACACACGCAATGGCATGTAAACATTGATTTTGACAGATGCTACATTGCAATTTTTGTTTACATTTGGCGGAAGGATACGAAACGGGCCTGCAAGTAGATATTTAACAGGGCTCCGAGAAAGTCGCTTCAAGTGGGGAATAGACTATAGTTCTGATAACACGTGCCGTCCTATGAATGTCAATTGTGTTTTGTTACCAAGAAGGGTCGCTGCTTTCGCCATATTTCGACGAAAGGCTCAAATATGAGAACAACGTTCAAGCTTCGTCTCTGATGTCCGTCAACAGGTGCGCTACTTGCCAAAACTACGTGTCTGCCGCCATGGGAACCAGCGCCGTAAGGCCACAATCTCCCATTTCTACAGCTTTTACGAGAATCAATTTTTTTAAACCGAAACTGGAGCCTATATTGTAAAATCTTCTTAACAGTATTGTTACAAATAGTTTTTATTATGTAGCCTATTTTTTTCAACACAAAAAACGGCATAATTTTAATTAATTATTAAATAAACAAAAATTTTTGTTCATTAATTAATAGTTTGATAATAATATAACATTTTTCGTTTTCAAAAAATTATACTACATAATAAAAACAATTTGTAACAAAACTGTAAGAGGATTCTACAATATCAACTCCCGTATGGATTTAAAAAATTAATTCTCACAAAAGCTGTAGAAATGGAATATCATGGCCTTAAGGGTCCTACTGACACTTTTTCTGTGAAATCTTTGCGCCTAAACGTGTGTCTCGGTATATAAATGTCCTGGAAATACGAAGTTTTGCCAGAAAGGATTAAAAAACTATTGTCTATATCGCTGCATATATTTTTACTTTTGTTGTATTAAGTCTATTAATGGAGAAAAAAATAGTGAAAGTGGTCAGATATCGCGTTTTTAAATCTTACCTATGAAGTTTCTTTAAGCGGTAGGGGAAAAGTACAATTATACGCAGGTAGTTTGATCTGTGTACTTTCATTGGGTGTGATAAAACCCCGCTGTTACACATCTAGTTTAGACAGCAAAGCGCTAGGACGGAAATACTGCACGCCTTGTGCGTAGGAGCGATGAGACGCTAGGCTTGCGTGTTAGTCTCGCCCGGATCGCTACCTCGCTTCTTGACGTTGGACGCGCAGCTACATAGGGCCCTTAAACCAACAGCCGTGCGCCCCGACACAGCCCCGCCCGATTTTTTTTCCTTCTAAATATTCGGATACCTTTTCTCAAGGCTCGAGACCACACACAAAATGAACACAGGAATTTTGCTGACGTAGTTTTGCCGCTGAATTTTCATCTAAACCAAGTACAGGAAACAAAAGGACGTGCAAGTGTAAACTACCGAGGAGTTAAGCAAGAAATGTGTGTAAAATAGAGTAAGAGGAACGGCAGATTTTTGCGACATGACAACCCATGAAGGAGCTTAAATTGACTATGACGCCGAGGTATTGATCCCTCGAGTTTTATTGTGGTTGTGTACTGTTTATTAATCCAGGAGGTGAGAAATATAGCTGCAGATCGTCGGCAAACATGTAATATGTAACTGAATTTGTTTAGAACAATTTAAAAGGTCGTTTATAAAAGAAAAAAAACGTCCCGAGAACAGACTCTTGCAGGACTCCACAATCAATTCACCGCCATGCAGATTGTTTACCGTCAATTATAATGTATTGAGTGCGGTTTTTAAGATATGGTCACATCCATTTAATAACATCCCATACAAAATGTAATAGCGAACTGAATTCGGGTATTGAAATATTGTGGTCCACCGAGTTGAATGCTTTACTGAAATCAAGGAGAGCCTGTATGTCACATGACTTTCGAATATCGTCCGCATTATTTAACCATGTCTGTATTTGTATACGGACAAAATGGTGTAATGCCTTGAAATCGGATACTAGCTTTCATCGGCACCTGAATGCAGAACGACAATTTGCAGAACGCATTAGTTTAATTTCTCTTTAGTCAGATCGTCTACCGGGTTTCCTTTCATATATGCTCGTATGGCGAGGAGGTTGGGTCTAAGGTTCTACAAAGCCCTAGTTGTGTCGGTGACGATTCGCGCCCTCTGACATTACTGTGTCTGTTATTTATTTTATTTATTTATTGCATCCATTTGGTATTTTTTCGAGTACAATTTTGTACAAAGACATCGGACAAGTCAGAACATGAACACATTATGTACAGAATATTAACACATTATTTACAGAAAAATGTCAAAACATCAAAGTATTATGATATTATCGAATTTTAAAGCTAAAATAAAATACAAATAGTCTTGAATTTTCAATATTTAATCTTAATTCTTCAATTTCTTCTGCACATATGTGCTGCGTCCCGGACCACTCCAATCTATAAAGAAATAAAAACCAAAACAGAGGCACACATTCCATTGGCGGCTATACACAATACCTCACACGGAATATCCATGGGGGTTTCTAGTCTTCATTAAAATAACGTAGTGGTCAGTATGTTTTGTGTTTCGTCTACAGAATAAAAAGTTTTGCTTATTAAGAACTCTTTTAGTTCTTTTTTGTTGAAGAGTTTCGTATTTGTAAAGCATAATTTCTGCAAGTAATAGGGTAGGTTGTTGAACAGCTGACTTGAAGAGCAAGAAGGCCCCTTTTGGGAAACTCTTAAGTTGACAACAGGTAAATGAATTAGTTCTTTATTTCTTGTGTTATGTTTATGGAGAGTGTCATTTTTCTGGAATAAACTGTGGTTTTTGGAAATGAACATAACTGAAGCATAAATATATTCACATGCTAGTGGTAGAATTCTAGCACTTTTGAACAAAGGTCTATACGAATCAGATGGTTTTTACCAAATAATATCCTTAAAGCCCTTTTTTGCATACGAAACACTTTATTGTTGTCAGTTGAGTTTTCCCAGAAAATTACTCCATATGTCAAGATTGAGTGAAAGTATGCAAAGTAAACCATTACAACAGTATCTCTGCTCAAGATGTCTACAATATTACGCAGGGCAAAACAGACACAGCTGAGTTTTGGTACAAATTTGTTCGATATGGAGTTTCCAATCTATGTGATTGTCTACATGCTGCCCCAGGAATTTGGTTTGCTCAGCTTCACTCACTTCTTCTGCATCATAGCGGACGTTTAAGTCTATTTATTTGATATTTTTAGTACGGAACTGGAAAAAATATGTTTTTTCGAGGTTAAGGCTTAATTTGTTGACTTTAAACCAAGCATCTAACTGACTAAAAGTGGGACTGGCTAACCGTCCCAGTGCTTCCTTTGTCATGGCTGAGACTACGATACTGGTGTCGTCTGCAAAAAGAATTGGAGTGATGCTTGGATTAAGGTGGCAAGGTAAGTAATTTATATACACAAGAAAGAGCAAAGGTCCAAGAATTGAGCCCTGTGGGGCACCATGCTTTATTCTTCCTGGTTTGGAATATACGGAGCTGCATTGTCTCTAATACAAACTTGTTGTTGCCTGTCTGATAAATATGAACACATTAGGGTGTTCATTTCATCTCCTATTTCGTAATGTTTAAGTTTGTTAATGAGTACGTGATGATTTACATAGTCAGAAGCTTTTGTCAGATCATTAAGGATATTATTCGTCAGTTTATATATTGCTTCACTAGTTGATATGTGTTTCCTGAAGCCAAATTGTGAGTCTGAGGAGAATCTGTACCCCTCAAAATGTTGCATGAGTCTGTAGAAAATAATGTTTCAAATAACTTCGAAAAGGAAGTTAGTAGTGAAATGGGCCTATAATTGGCTACATTTACTTTTTCACGTTTCTTGAAAAGCCGAATGATAGCCGTTTGAGTCTGTCAGGGGAAACACTAAGGGTTAAAATTGCATTACACATATGGCTTAAGGGGACACTAAATTCACATGCACACTGCTTTAATAATTTGCAACTAACGCCGTCATAGCCACAAGATAAATTTGGTTTTAATTATTTTATCACTTTTTACACTTCAACCTGAAGTTGTAAACAATTGTTTTATAGAGGGGTAATCGCTATTTAGTGAAGTTGTAAAATTATTATTAGGGGCTTTATTTATTAAGTTATCTACAACATTTAAATAGTATGAATTAAAAGTTTCGGCAACTGTAGGGGCATTTGATTTTGTTTTCAGAGTTGTGAATAAGAGAACTGAAGTACACCTCTTTTGTTGATTTTATGACTTTCCTCAGAACTTTGCAATATATTCTATAGTGAGTTGTTACGTTATGATCTATACTTGCTCCGGCTATTTTGTACAATTCTCTTTTGTGCTCGCAAGAAATCTTTATTCCTTTCGTCATCCGCGGCTTTTAGGTGATGCTACAACGAACTTGTTTAGAGGGAAAGTTTCTTTTTTCAAAAAGAACAAGGACAGAATTTAGAACTGAATTGTACTTTTCGTTTATTTCGGCTGTGTTGTATAAATCAAGCCACAGTTCATTGCTGAGGTCACATTTGAAATTTAAGATGTTTTCAAAAGTATACTGCCTAGTTTTTTTTAGTACCGATTTTCATTGATTACACCATGAGACGCTACTGTCAAAGCTTGTGCATCGTGATCTGCTAAGTCCATTTACAATTGGGAAACACTGGCAGAACCCGGTCATATTCAAGTCAACAAATATGTTATCAATGGCCGTCTGTGAATTTCATTCTATTCTGGTGGTAAATGTGACTATTGAATTCAAATGGAATGTCTTAAGGATATTTTCTATGGATTTTTGTATAATTTTCTTTCAAGTCAATATTGAAGTATCTACATAAAATAATGTCTGCTTTGGGACTGGATGGATATGGACTAAAAAAGAGTGATTTCTAATTTCTTGATAAAGTGACTAAAATTAGCCGAAGGGGCCCTGTGTGAATTTAAAATCACAAATGTTTTATTTTTATTGATTTTCAAGCAAACAGAACAGCATCAAAAACCTGGTCTTCACACGAAACTGGCAGGTTATTATTACTTGGAGTAATATTGTTTTTTTGTAAAAATACAAGTATCTCCTTTATTCATACTTGTCCTACAGTATGTGGAACAGAGGGGATGACCAGGAATACTAAGTAAGTTGCTTAGCACAAGTTTAAGTTATATGGGTTTCTGTTAACATAATGTGTGTACATCCCAGTTGCATTTCGTGGACAGCTGGTCCAGACATATAGAGAATTAATCGATTTTGTTAGATACACCTATTATGTTCTTATGAACAGGTCTCGATATATGTAACCTTTAACCGAACCACTTAAAACACAAATACTTTCTTACGACAGGTTACGTTTTAGTATTTATCATAGTTGTCATATTATAGAACGTTTATATTTAATCCATTTCCAGCAACAAAGTGATTGACTGGCTGGTCAGTTCACATTATAAGTGCGATATAAAATAGTTCCGATGGTATTTTGCAATCTTTTTTTTTTTTAAGTCATGCGTAGGCACATTGTTCGTTGCAAACTTTACTGTTTTGAAATAAAATAAAAAACTGTGCGTGTGCAAAACTTAATATCATTGCACCTTTAAACTATTATATTTGCTGTTTTGAGATTAAAAAGCACCAAGTAACCAGGGTTAAGCAGTAACAACGAACGTGGTGGCGCGGCGGTCCAGGCTAAGTGTCACCATGCAAAAAAAAATTAATTTAAATTACATAGACGGTTCAAAACATTATTCTACACAGTACTTTACTACAATGCAGTAGTAACCAACTAATACCAACATTTTTTAATTATTTCGATTAATTTTTATTTATAAATCAGTATTATCATTAATTCATTCATTTAATAGACTTTTAAAGGCAGTTCACAATAAAGTGAGCACTTTTGAAATCAACTTTAGAAAAAATCACTGCCCCTACCTGCATATGTTTTAACTGGCGCACTGAGTGACATACGTCCAGTAAAGTTGGTAACGATAGATGGGAGTTCAATATTTCAACGTCGAATAAAAAATATTAGGCAACCATTTCTGATAACTAAGATTATTTCTTTGGCTTTATGTATTTTTTTAATGCATCGAAGTGTAAAAATTAGCAGATATGTAAAATATTTACTTTTCTAATAATATCACAGTTTCTCTTGACCGACGCATGAATAAAGTGATGAGGCCTATGGCAATGTTAATCTTACATAAGGAGGAAAAATACATAATGAGCATACAAGTACATCTTAAGTAGTGGTTAGACTACTCGCCTCCCACCTAGGCGAGATTTTCGCGTGTAGGAATCGTGCCGGACGATGCCGCTGGTCAGCGGGTTTACCTCGGGAACTCCCGTTTCTCTCACTCTTGCATCCCGGAGCTGTTCCATACTCACCACGCTTCACCCTCATCGGCTCTCAAGACCCCGATGATAAGAGCAGCCCACCCTAGTTTTCAACTTAATTATATAGGTATCAACAACCTGTAATTTATTATTATTTAATGATAATTACCAAACAAATTAAACGTACACACTGCAGGCCTTGCCACCCAGTCATGTACTTATAGCCTGTTCACGGTAAAATTACCACTTTTGAAAGCCCTGCTTAAGATCCATTTACACGCACATTGTGTATTATTCCGCCTGATGTGAAATTATTTCAAAAGAAAATGTTTTGCAAATCTGCCTATTGTTACACTTCGATGCTTTAAAAAAAATAAAGCGATGTTAAGATATGAAACTACTTTCCATTCATCGTTACCAACTTTACTGGGCGCATGTCACTCATTTCACTCGTTAAAATATGTGCAGATAGGGATAGTGAATTTTTTCTGAGGTTGATTTCAAAGTGCTTGCTTTATCGTAAACAACATTTACAGCTTTGGCTTTAAGAGTTCACTTAACCGTTATCTAAACCGCTACGGGACTTACACTGGGTGTCGCGACGGTTCTTCACAAGTCTTCCATTTTCAAATTCCGCAGGTTCCCCAGGCAACCTTCAGCGCTCGCTGTCGCTTATTAAGCAGAAATTCTTCGTTTTCGTGTCAATTTCAGTTCGAGAGATATATTATTGGAAATGTTTGATTACAGAAAATTTACCATGTCCTAGTAGTTTAACGCTTTCGTGTCTATTGTCTACTGTCTGTTATTGCCTGCTAGTATAAGTGCAGGGACTAATTTATAAAATACAAATATGCTCCTGAATTTTTATAACAAGCAGATGACACAAAATTACGTGTTGAGGACACGGCCGTTTGTATTGCGTGAATACGTCTACGTTGACGCACTCAGACGCCCTTCATGTTTATTTTACGTTCCCGGCACCGCTTCACTCGATCATATGGAGTTTTATGGGTTTCGCTAGATTGTTTTTGAGATGATCTTTCCAACCGTATATGATTTCTGTATTTCGACTAGGCTTTTTGGCGTGTATAGGCCGAAATAGTGTTAAGTTTTCTTAGTTTTTTACTTTGAACGCATACGATTTCACCATAACCACGTCACACAAATGTTTTTATACACGTAATCGATTTATCTTGACGAGAGCTATCGATTGAACCACTTAAACTAGCGTCGTAGGTTCTCCTAGTCAAAAGTTATACTACCGTAAGTTATGAGACGCGGTGAAACGCACTCAGGATTGCCCCCCCCCCCCCCCCAACCCAACGCAACATATTCTTTGATCTTTTGGCAATCGAGTGGTGTAATTAAAATTTGAATGTAGACGATAGATTCGGAGCTGTAATGTCAAACTGTTCCCCCCGATTTTGTTATCAACGGATTTTCTGGATTGCCTCCCACTATGGTTACAAATTTAAATTCGTATTTACGTCAAAATATTTATCAACTTGTAAAATGTAAATTTTCTATAATCGTACATTGTCATTAATTACAATGACTCTGAAATTATGATGCTAAAATTAAGAAGTTCTGCAAAAATGTGTGAATCCAAGCCTCCCGCACACGTATAGACTGTCCACGGTAAAATGAGCAGTTTTGAGACCCTAGTAAATTTTTGCTTACAGCCATTTTTTTTATCCTTTAATCACCTCCTATTGTATATTATTATTAACATGTGAGTAATAAAGACATGTGTATATTCCACGGCACTCGTAAGTTGACGCCTAATACTGCAATAAAATATATTTATTCACTACTATTACAAATGAGAGGGCTTTCAAAAGTGCTCACTTTAGCGTGAACAGCCTATAACGCTTTTTTCCGCGTTCGAGACCGTGGAGCGCGGGAGCGGTGAGGCCTATCTACAATTGGGCTATCTCAACCTGTGTCTTAAAGGATGCGCTGATTGGTGCACGTGACCCTCTGACGTCATGACGTTGTCCCAAGTTGAAGCATTCGGAAAACTGAACTTTTGTCCCAAGTTGTGACCTAAGCTGATAGAAAAAGAAGAATTCCAATACTTCCGCGCGCATTTGTGGCATGTTAACGTTATTGATGTAAACAATGGATTTGCAAGGTGGGCATTCTCAAAACAAATATAATGAAATGCTAATAAATAATTAGATATGTCTTCGTTCGGTCTAAACAAGGTTATTTGAAGGCTAAAAATTTTAAAACGTAAGTTTAAAAAATAAAATTTGAATGTCAGTTGGCGAACTTATTTAAAATAAAACTGTTAAGGCGGTTATTGTAAATCAATATTCAAATCACCCATTTCGTAAACATTAGATAATCAATAATTCAGCAAATTTAAACTTCACTACGTAAAAACAAATGTGCCGAATTTACTGCGACCTAGTGTCAGATTCTGAAAGCTCACGTTTCGGACAGCGCATTTGTACATCACATTCGGAGTGCGTCAATGTGGCGTCACTTGACGCCGAGTTTCGGACACGTTCACGTGTACAGGAACGGCCGATTGTAGATAGGCCTATAAGGGCGGCACAGTCACGCGCATCAAGTTCGCCATCGCCGCTAAACACAAGGCTGTGAACTGGCGTGCAGTGTTTGAGTCGCACTGCGTGTACCTACGGGACTTTCAGCGATGACCCTTGAAAATTCCGTAGGAAATTTCATTGCATGGCCCTTGCGTAGTTTTGTATGTATCTGGTGCGTATATTTCGAGATACAGTATTTTGAAAAATCAGTTTTAGAGCACTCTGAAATTTCTAACGTGCGTGATATTTTGAAAGTAAGTACTGGACAGCCCTCGTCGAAAGTGCATGTTTCTTTCGTATATCAGCACATTTGACGCGCGTTTGACAGTTTAGTTGCATGGAGAACGTGTATACCAATCTCTCTGCAACGCAGTTGAAGCACGATGTAGACGGAGGCCTTAATAAACATTCTGCAGGTTCTGCCGCAGTATATCAATGGGAAAGACGACCAGGAGGTGTGGGCTATTTACCCTTAGGCCGTGTCTCAACTCATAGAATACTCTCGAGAGAGAAAGAGCACGCTTTCGCACAACCTGGCGAGAGCACTGCTTCACGCTCTTGCTCTGGAAATTGAGACAACCACTCTCTCGTTTCTCTCCAACGTCAAGCAAACAGCTGATGCCGAAAGGCGGGAAATCATGTTACGCTAAAATCGCGGCCATGGCTATGGTATGTAATTTATGTGTGTTCAAAATAATTCACAAATAATCATAGCACTAAAAGAATAATCACTACCGCATAACATATTATTAATTTTGTTTTATATTTTACCGTCATGTTGCAGCAAAGTGACAAAAAACAAGACAAGTCAGAAACCCGAATTTATATTTTTATGAATACGTGTTGCGTATGTTATTCCGCTGGTTAAAACAGTTGAAATTATTCACTTGCAGTTAAAATGCAACGTGATTTTGACCCAGAAAGCCACTATAACCTTATTCAAAAACAAAAATCATGTAAACAAATATGGCGCCTGCAAAAGAGCGCCAGCGGGTATACAACTTCGTGCTCTCTCTCTCTCTCTTTGTACTCTCGCTCTTTCGCGCTCTCTCCGACGAATTGAGACGACCAGAGAGCGTTCTCTCTGACGTCATAGTGACGTGGTCGAGAGAGCGCTCTCTGGGACAATTGAGACACTGTCTCTTAACCTGGGTTTGAATACCAAGATCCACCACAAGGGCTTGAAACCCCTCCCCGGACTGAGGGGTTAACGCTCAGATGATGATAAACGGCGGCAACTGTTCAATACTGAGTGTAAAATACCATTATTTCTTTTTATAACGTGGAATCTAAGGGGGCGTGATGATAGCTCGCGATGGATGTGCGGAGGGGGGGGAACATAACCAATTATTTCTTTGAAAAAAAAATAATTGCGACCTACAGCATCAAGAGCATACACGAAACTAGCAGCACTCGCGTGAAGACTTAGTCAATCGCGATTTGCAAACAGGGAGAGATAAGCCTGTGTTTTCTGCGTTACAACCAGCTGCCACATTCGCCCCGCTATCAGCGTTGCCAAGGTCTGGCACGCGCCGAACTCTGTCCAATAGCCGTGCTGTATCCTTGTCACGGAACAAAATAATTCCACGGCGATCACACTGGATGCTGATGCAGTGACCATGAAGTGGCACGCAAATTTTAATAGACGGTAGTGGAACTGTAAGACGCAGAGCAAGGGCGCCGTCATAAACTTAACTGGCGTTGACCTCTGACAGTGAAATTTAATATTTCACTTGGAAAAAGTAGAACAAAAAACGAGGGGTGGGGTGAGCTGTTTCGTCTACACGGCCGTAGGTACTTTTGCGTGACGTCTATGGGTGGTGAGAGGGAAAAAACATGATAGACTGTGGGTTTGTTAAAATCAATTTATTTCTTATTACCACGCAACGGGAGTGCAGCGGCGGTGTACAAACAATTGAGTACTGGACGATGGTACGAGAAGTACTATAGTCCATTCACGGTTACTTCAGCCTTTTCTGAAGCCCTGCTAAAGTTCTACTTCTAGGATATTCCTCCGCCTCGTACAAACTAAGTTTAACTAAGCCTGGAGAATTACACCAGGGGGACAAGGCACCACGTTCGTGTTCACTAAGTCTAACAGTATTTTGTATAATGACTATTTCTCACTAGGCTCTACCAATATACCTATTTTCTCCCTGACTTTTTATTCAGATTATTTATAAATGAAGCATTATAATTTATAGATAAATTATGAATAACATTTAAATTTAACAGAAAAAAAAAAGTAACTTTTATGAACACAAAAATAAAACGCTTGTGATACAGGGCGTATTTAGGAAATAATTAAACACGTCATACACGGGGAGATTTTTTAAAGGTTTGCTTCAAAATGCCGAAGAAACCGTGAATGGACTATATATGAAACGCAGGGTCTCAGCGGTGGCGTGCCTGTCAACTTCTTCATATAACTCCGGAATGGATTGAGGTAGCTGAGTCATCCTTTCAATATTAGATTCGTCTTGTCGAGCACTATTCGTGTTGTTAATATCATTAGTGTCATTTTCACGCTTGCCTCCTACCCTCGGCCTCATACCCGGCCGGGTCACCGGATTTTCGCAAGTGGAAATCGTGCCTGATAATGCCGTTGATCGGTGGGTTTTCTCTGGGATCTCCAGTTTCCCCCACCCCTTAATTCCGGCGCCATTCCATATTCACTTCAATTACCCTCATCGGCTCTCAAGACCTCGCTGTTAAAGAGCCGCCCAAAACACTTCACTTCATTAGTGTCATTTTCGCCTAACTCGTTTTTTTTTTGTAATCTGCAAAGAAAACTATTAATGTTTAGAAAGCTGCTATGCGTGTTTATTATTTATGATTTTTGGTTGTGTTTTTAGTCACTTTTTTAACGCACAAACTGGCGTCAGAATTTCTCCGATCGGATGAGCCGTTCGGTCGCTACAGTAGTCTTAAGCATTAGAGCGCGGGCAGGTGGCGTGATACAAATTGCCACCTTGATGCAGTTTTGAAAAATCCTTAAAGTTATGTTACACATTAATCAGAATACTCTTTCGAACACTTACCGGTTTTCTTTTTTTTTTTTTTTTAAGCCAGCAACTGTGTAGAAGTCTGATCCGCGCACTGGCTCAACTTGGTGTGATGTACAACTTTCCAAACGACAGGCTACGCGGGAGTTCTGAAAAAACACAACCACACTCGACTGCAGTCCAGAGAAGATTGGACGAAGAATCCGTTGAGTCGGGAAGAGCGTGACAGACTGCGCATGCGCAGCGGGGAAGACTTCGTTGACTTCGCCGGCGCCGATGACAAACTGTGACATAACCATTTCTCGTGACAGAAGGTTGCGTCATCGCAGGTTGTTTACACGACTTCTGAACTGGTTCACGAATTACCCAGGTAGACAATGAAGTTGCATTGTAACAGCGACGGTATGAACTGCGTTTCTCGGGACGAAAAAATAACGTCGAAGGGACAGAATGAGTTTTAATAGGCGACAAGCAGAGCTGTAAAAAACCGCGCAAACAAGATTCGTTTTGCGACTCAGCCAAACATTGCAAGTCTGGGAAACATTGTTGTGCAAAACACGTCTGCTTCCTGGTGTTCTGAGAAGCACGTGTCGGTGAGAAAAACTTACGTAAAACACAGTGATTAAACACGGATCTAACAAACTACCCACGAAATATCACTTTGCAGTCAAAAACTATCTCAGCGAAGTAGTCTTTGACACCTCCCTGAAATGCGAAACCTATCTTGTTTATTTCTTGGCCTACGATCTCATGCAAAGTACAAAAAATATTCTAGGAGAAAAATTATAGTTTATACGAACTGGTGGAGTGCACGTTTTATTATAATTCAGTTGAATTATCGCGTCGTGAAAGTCAACATAGACTAAACGGTAAATGATATGGTCGTAGTGACATGGCATCGTATAATTCGTCACCTATCTAATAATTACGAAGTGCGGGAATAAAGGAAGCAATTGGCTCAACTGGGAAAAATATGAATTTTGTTCTATTTTTTTCATGATAGTGATAACATGTTTTTCGTGTTCAATGACACTAGTATTATTGATTCATTATTTAGAACTGAATTAGAGGTTGCCTAAAAACAGCAATAGTACATAATATTTTTAACCAAATTAATAGTACTGAAAAGGCAATAAAACAGAATCCTCTGCCTAGAGAAACGTAGATATGAGTATCTAGCTTAGCCGAAAAATAATAATGCTACTAAAATAAAATCAAACTAAAAACAAAAGATATAGAAATATTTTAAAAATCGTATGTCGGGAAACCAAATTTTAAATGTCCTGATGCTCGATGCATACTGTACATAAACGGAGCAAGAACCGTAGCACAACACCGAACAAAAAAAAAAAAATCAAACATAAATATTAAGTATGTATGATCCAGCCGGACAAGGAATGACACGAAACAACAAAAACAGCCAAATTAAAAAGGAGAAAGATAGTGAGCATCAGACAGCTCAAACAAAAGAAACAAATAAGTCACATTTCGGAAACAGATATATTTTCCCATTAGCAGGAGATCACCTGATGAAGTGCAGTTAAATTCAAAGTATAAAGCGGAGCAAGGTGGCGCAGTGGTAACAACTCACTGGACTTGCATTCGGGAAGGAGGATGTGTCCTCGTCATATTGAATTTACGGAATTTTCCACTCAGCCTGCATTTCAGATTTTGTCTTATATTTCGCCGCTCGACAAAGCAAGAATAATTCCATTTTACATTTGAAAAAGCGGCTATTGCTTTACGGCTGCTGTTAGTATCATTTATACAGCGTGTCCTTGAAATGAGTGCACATGTTTTGGTGGATACAAGGGTGTCCATACATGCCTCTCCCTACCAGGAATGGGAGATGCACTGCTTCCAGAATTATTAAAATACCTATTACTCCAGTTGCGGTGTAGGTTGTGGTTCCAGCATGATGGTGCCCCGCGCCCCGCCTCACTACACGCGTGCCATCAGGACTTTCTTAAACGAGAGGTTATTTTTTGTGGGGACGCATGAAGGCAGTCGTCTACGACCTCCGGCGAACACCCGGGCAGAACTTGTTGCAAGGATTAACTTTGAAAAGTCGTTATAAACTTGCGGTATAGTTGTCACATTGCGTTCAGCGATCGTGCCACCTGTCATTTAAATACCAATTGCTTACAGCAGGTGTGTCTCGCGTTTTTATTTTTTCGTAGCATAAGGATGCATTTCCGGCCACATTCGTATATGGACACCCCCTTGCAGTCACCAAAATATAACTGCACTCATTTCAAGGACATTCTGTACAATCGCCCGCTAGAAATTATCAGCTCATTTCTTCTTAGTTGTCACAAGATAACAACAATAATTCGATAAAATTCGAGAAACATTATCTATCGTGGAAAAATTTCGTTAGTACTTGTGTAGTGTTACTTAGGTCAAAATGTAGATGATTCTAATACGGCAGGGACCTTATGCCCACTTAACACAGGAGTGAACTGTTTTCCTCGTCCGGAGCAGAATCTTGCCTAGAAACAAGGAGCCATACGTACTGTATATAGAGCATGCAGGACAATGTTGGCGGTGTTGATACAGACGTGGAACGAAGGCCGCACGCGCGCGCGTGTGTGTGTTTAAGAAGGACGGGATGTTGACTACCGATCAACGTGCCGTGGAGCAGCAGTGACAGACGTCAGTCCCACATAACTTTGATGAGAGTGACTGCAAATGGAGAGAGCAAACAACGACGACGACGACGCGCGCGCTCGCGAGCCAGGGACTGATACGACCTTCACACAAACGTCACACTCGAGTCATGGTTCTGACTGTCGGATCAGCGAGAGACCGTGGTTGGTCCAGCGGCTTAGGCCGGGAAAACACGACAAGCTCCACGGGCCGGGCCCGGCACTGCGCAAGGTTTAAAATGGGGACGGGCGCCGGGCGTTTTACGGTGCCGTGTGTTTCCCGGCCTTAGGTATGGCAGGGGTATACACTGTTCACGGTAAAATGAACACTTTTGAAATCCCTGCTTAAGATATACTTATATGCATGTTGTGTAGTCTTCCGATTTATGTAAAATTAACATTATCGTGGGCCTCGTCGCTTTAATCGTGCGTCGGTCAAGTGAAACTGTAGAATTATTATCAGCGTAAATATTTTACAAATCTGCTCATTTTTACACTTCGATGCATTAAAAAAAAAATATATATATATATATAAAGCGAATGAAAAAAATTTAAGTTATCACAAACTTTTTATTCGACTTTAAGATATGGAACTACTTTCCCATCGTTACCAACTTTACTAGGCGTATGTCACTCAGTGCGCCCGTTAAAATATTTTGCTAAGGTTGATTTCAAAAGTGCTCACTTTACCGTGAACATCGTACATATATCTGAAGTATAAATTTTGAGATACAAAACTTTGAAAAAGCTGGTTTTCTGCTATTTTGCAGTATTCAAAAATGGTGTGTCTAGTGTGCGTGACATCTTGAAAGCACTCAACAGCCCTAGTCTGAAGTATGTGTTTGTTTCACCTGCATCAGCACAAAAATCCCCCCCCCCTTTTTTTTGTGGAAACCAGTAAACTTGACCAAAATGCTTATCCACGAAAAGAAAATACAGTTGAGACTAGTTGTGCATGATACTTTCAATACATCATGCACATTGGAAATATTGTTAGAAGTAGAGGCGTAGGGGTCCTAGATCAAGGGTATCAAAGGGTTAAATTAATTGAAAGGATTAATTAAATTGATTAAGAGGGTTAATCAAAAAATGAAAGGGTTAAATTTATTGAAAGGGTTAATTTTTAATCAGATAAATATTTTTTTGTATTTCTTTCTTTCTTTTTGGGTGGAGGTAGCAGGAGCTCTTTGCGATTTTGACTCTGAGGTGGGTCGCAATGTGTTATATAGGTGTTGAGTTGAGTGCAAGAGTGAGCTAAGTGTAAATTTGTTATGTTTTTTGGGGTTTGGAGTGGGACACTGTTTGTAGACAGTAGATAAACGATTTTTTAATGAAAATTACACTATCGAATCGCAAATTTCAAACGACTACGTGAATAATAAGTGAAATTATGTGAGTCTTGAGCTTAGAAATATAATTTACACAAGAGAGAATTTTAACTACGTGAATAACATCTGATGTTGACAAGTGCAAACTCACTAAACAAAATCCAGCTTGCCAGTATGAAATCACACAAGGCAGAGTCTTTTAACGAGTTCTACTCTATGTATGAATAAATAACACGAGAGACAAGTATAATGGACAACTACTGTCTTTAAATGAAATCCAGCTAGTCAGTATGAATAAATAACACATTAACAAATTTACACATACAAATTACACATGTTTTACACGATCCAGCCTGGTGAATCTTATCATACATCAAAAAAACTCTGAATACGATTTAAACCAGGCACAATAACCTGTGTCTATACTGATTAGTAAAATATAACGATAGAAAATCTGACCCCAAATGATTTGTTTCAAAATAACCAACTTGGGAAGAACGTAATCCCACCTTTATATATAAGGGAAAAAATGCAAAAACTTCCTCGAAGAAAAATCATTTAAAATGTCGGTCCAAACAATTATTTAACACACATTTTGGTAATTCACATTTGAAAAATCCTAATCGAATGACGCACAGATTATTTAAGAAAAAAATAGACGTACGTAAATTTGAATATGACGGAAACGATGTGTACACCATCAAAATAAAAGTTCAGGGAATCTCGTACATAACAGAATAAACGTTTATAAAATAACGGACGTACCACAAATTTCCATAAAGTGTGTGTCGCATTTGTTAACACAAACTGTATTTTCGTAGACCGAACACAGAAATCAATTATTTATCACAAATGCAGTATATCGATCCAAAAAGAAAAAAAAAGTTAACACACGAAAATTTCTATTTTCCCGATAAAATACTTTTATATTAAACCGCGGCTATCACTATAAATGGTCCGTAGCTGCGGTAACGCCCGATCGTAAGCTCGTCGGCCCATCTGTCTTCTCCAAGCTTCTATCACGAACTGAAGATGGCAGAGAGTGGATAGCTGAAGGCACTTCGCTCCAAAGCTCCCTACACCCCAACCCACCCCTACTCTCCCACCCCTCGTCAGTTCATGCTGCCCCGAGCTGCCCACGATCGTAAAATATTTTCGGTAATTTCTCAAGATGGCGCCGACTGCCTACAGAGGTGTAGATTGGGTCCTGACTGCCTGCCACCCCCTCACATCTCAAACACCCACCCCTACTCTTAACTCCTCAGAACAGGCCCGACTGCAATATGCCAACCACCCTGCACCCCTCCCGGCCACGCCATGTCTTCGAGTTCCGGGGGTCATTCAACAAATCAGCCTGTGAGAGAAAAGAACAGTTGGTAGGGGAGAGGGTAAATAGTCCAGGTCAGTTCGAAATCCACTGCTGCCTCCCTAGGGAAATCGTCGCTTTGGTCTTGAAGCAAGCTTCGTTCATAGGTGAGGTAGCGCTCTGAGGATGAAGGACCAGCGACGCGAAGCAGGGGAGCCAATACTAGAAAACACATTCTAAATACTCTAGCAGGGGAGGGGTGTGTTGTCGTGAACCAGATACTGCATGGATGCCAACTCATGAAAAATTCGAAAAAGCATTCTCAAGGCTGATGCTGGGATGCATAAAACAGGTTTTGCGAACACCAGGCTCGATCGATAGCGGAGCTCTTCAGAAAAGTCACATTCAGAAGTAGTGGTAAACAGGACCTCGTTGTGGAGGGGAAGGGGGTGGCTGGCATCGTGGAGTCGGACCAGTTCCCAATGTGAACGCAAGTAGGCAGATGACACCATCTTGAGAAATTACCTAAAACATTTTATGATCGCGGGCAGCTCAGGGCAGCGCACACTGAAAGGGGCAGGGAGAGGGAAGGAGGTGCAAGCTGGTTTCTTGACCTCAGGATCCTGTAGGCGCGGTCTGGGAGGAAGAGAAAGGGGGTGCAGGCAGCCAGGACCCGATCTACACCTCTGTAGGGAGTCGGCACCATATTCAGTTTATGATAGAATCTTGGAGGAGACAGATGTGCTATTCGTCAGCTCCTCTGAACTAGCTAAACACCACACCTCTAGACACTTGGCGGCCGGTGAGCTTACGATCGGGGGTTACCGCAGCTACGGACCATCTCTAGTGATAGCCGCGATTTAATATAAAAGTATTTTATCTGGAAAATATAAATATTCTTGTGTTAACTAATTTTTTCTTTTCGTATCGATATACTGTGTTTGTGATAAGTAATTGATTTCTGTGTTCGGTCTACGAAAATACAGTTTGTGTTAACAAATGCAACACACACTTTATGGAAATTTGTAGTATGTCCGTTATTTTATAAACGTTTATTGTATTACATACAATATTCCCTAAACTTTTATTGCGATAGTGTACACATCGTTTCCGTCATTTTCAAGTTTACGTAAGTCTATTTTTTCTTAAATAATCTGTGTGTCATTCGGTTAGGATTTTTCAAATGTAAATTACCAAAATGTGTGTTAAATAATTGTTTGGACCGATATTTTTAATGATTTTTCTTCGAGGAAGTTTGTGCATTTTCCCCCATATATATATATATATATAAAGTGATGTGGGATTACGCTCTACACAAGTTGGTTATTTTGAAACAAATCATTTGGGGTCAGATTTTCTATCTCTATATATTTTACTTATCAGAACAGACGCACGCTATTGTGTCTGGTTTAAATTGTATTCAGAGTTTTTTTTTGCCGTAAGATAAGATTCATCAGGCTGGATTGTGTAAGGCATGTGTAATTTGTACGTGTAAACTTGTTAATGTGTTATTTATTCATACTGACTAGCTGGATTTCATTTAAAGACAGTAGTTGTTCGTTATACTTGTCTCTTATGTTATTTATTCATATCTAGAGTGGAACTCGTTTAAAGACTCTGCCTTGTGTGATTTCATACTGGTTAGCTGGATTCGTTTAGTTAGTTTGCACTTGTCAACATCAGATGTTATTCACGTAGTTAAATTCTCTCTCATGTAAATTATATTTCTAAGCTCGAGACTCACGTAGTTGAACTTATTATTCACATAGTCATTTGAAATTTGAGATTCTATGCGTGTAATTTATTCATATGTAGAACACTCTGAATTTCTCTCATGTGTTAAATATATTCGTAAAGAATCGCCTATCTACCATCTATAAGCAGTATCCCACTCCAAACCTAAAAAAGAAAACATAAAACACATTGCAACCCGCCACTCTGGTCAGTCGCCCCTATAGAACACCACACCGTCAACATCGTACAGAGCTCCTGCTACCCCCCCCCCCGCCCCCAAAAGAAAGCAAGATTAAAAATTAACCCTTTCAATAAATTTAACCATTTCGATTTTTTACTAACGCTTTCAATCAATTTAATTAACCCTTTCAATCAATTTAATTAACCCTTTGATATCAATAAAGGCAGCATCTCCGTTAATCTAGGACCCCTACGCCTCTAATACTAACGTTATTAATGTCCTCCAAAATGGCTAAAAACGACTTTTTCTCTTCTGACTGGTGTTTTTCAAAATATACGAAACAGATTCATGCAAAACTACGGCACAGGAGTGCATTGGACTTTGTACCCGTTCGGAGCCTTGCTGATAAAAAAGGGGGGGGGGGGGAGGGAGCTGAAAAGTATCCGTTCCGAATGGTTATCATTCCAGAAATGTTGCGTCCATACTTGCGCAGAAAATTCCGTAACCATTCACATTTTATTAGCAAACCATTGCGTTGCTGAATCCTGAAAAGCATCAATTGTAGGAATGGTTACAATTCCGGATTTTTGTACCGACATTCACACCCCAAATATCCTGAGAAGTTCCCACTGCCTGAATGGTAACCAAACTGTCTTTTTCGCGTCAGCGAAGCTTGGAGTTTCCCACAAATGATTTCAAGCGTAGCCCCCTCGCACTTAAAAATACCGTACAAGCGTAGCCAAACATTATGCACCGAGCCAGAGTCCCAGCGCCATCAGGGGAATAAATCTCCAAATCAGAGATTCAAGGCACGCCTGCAATTTTTCTTTTTGTAGGTGGTGACGCGAAGCGTCACATAACAGCGAAGCTTGGATTTTCCCTATAAATGATTGTCGTGTGTAGCCTATTTGCATTATCAAATAATGTGTGTGTATTTTGCAATTTAAGATATTTTGTACTATCTGTAATATTACTGTAATATTGTCGACATATTTTCACACTTGAGTCCTGAATTGTTACCATTCAGGCAGTGGACAGTTTTCCGGCTTTTGTGGATGACAACTATAAAACACATATACCGGAATTGTAAACATTCCGACTGTGGACACTTTTCAGGATATTTGGAATGTGAATGTCGGTACAAAAATCCGGAATGTTAATCATTCCTACAATGTATACTTTTCATGATTCAGTAACGCAGTGCTTTGCTAGTAAAATCGGAACGGTTACCATCCCAGATTTTTTCTTGCGCAAGTGTGGATACAAAATTTCCGGAATGGATAATTTCTGAATGAATAATTTTCAGTCGCCCCGATAGGGGTGATGGTGCACTTAATGCGCGAAACAGGGTAGCCCTTACACTCTCGTGTTTCTAGGCCTCAAACACGGAAAATAGCTTCAGGTATGGAATAAACATGGTTCCCGGACAGTGACGGCTCGTAACGGACACAGCCATTAAGTCTATATCGCCGTGTTTTTGCTTTCCAGTCATATGTACCGAGGCGAAGCGGGTAGCACGTCATCGGTGCTGTGATATTCCAGTGGCACTCAAACCATCAGTTAAAGACCGCCATAAAGCCCGTGTCCCACCGTCAAATTTTCGCCATCAACTATGTTTGACAATAAAATTTCAAGACACAATACAGCATAACATTTTTCCTTCCAACAAATGTTATCAAATAATCTTGAATATGTTTTAAAATGTGTCACACTGTCAAATTTATTTTTTCTGGAAGGATCTAATCTGAATATTTATTTTACAATTATTCTGAAAGTGAGATGCTGCTGTTCTGTATCAATTCAGTCCATTAAAGGAAGAAATGTTACGAATGTTGTTATTTATTTTCACTTTTTTTACTAAATTCAAATTTTATTTATCATAAATGTTTCTAAATAACGGATTTTAATGTCTCCGAGTTATTGATGTTATGTACAATATCAACTTAAAACAGAATTCATGCCCAGGCAGCTTCTACATAAATTAATTATCTTCATAACTTATTTCGTTTTCAGAAATTTTTCGTTATTCTAAAGTTTTGTGACGTAAATTTTTGTCGTGCACGATTCTGATTGGCTGAGCTCGTCAAATATCAAATAAATTTTAGAACCGGTCCAATCTTCACATGTTTAATGGGAACTGAAGCCATCCAACTTATTCAGACAAATGTGGCGGCGTTTATGACGTTTCGATGACGTCATAACTGTCCAACTTTATTTGACCAAACTTATTGGACGCAGTTGACGGAGAAATTTGACAGTGTGGCAGGGGCTTAAGAACCATTTTTTTCCCCTTGAAATTTATGGATGGGTTGAATGGAATAATGAATCAGACAAAAATATGTAATACCAATAAAGTACAGGCTATAAATTCTTATTTCAAGTTTTAGGCGAAGCAATGCATCAAACGCGTCAATTATGAGTCGTCATTTCTCCCAAGTGCTTCATTTGTTAAGTTCTGTATCCACGTAGCTACCAGTCATCCTTGTGTATCTAGGCACCGTGGCATACGTGGTATGGTAAACAGCCACACAGTGCATGTTTGATTTCACAGTTAGCTGCTGACAAAATGGCTGAGCTGTCGCCGCTGTAGACGCTTGTCTTTGGGTCGCTTAAGAATTTTTATCCCTCTCAAGGTTATCTCCAGGTGCGATGTACGCTTGAGTTTGCTGAGTGTCAAGTGTGGCAGCAGTGACGACGCAGTCCGTGGGAATCACACCTCGATAGTTCACCCGCCGGCTGTGAGTTGTGGATGTCCAGCATTTCGGATCCGAAGATGGAAGTATGGTTTTGTATATTTTATGGTGTAGCCGTTAATGTAGTTAAGGGCTGTTCACGGTAAATTGAACACTTTCTAATTAAACCTTTAAAAAAAACTAACCCTATCTGCTGGTATTTGAATGAGTACACTGACTGGAATGCGCCCGGTGAAGTTGATAAGGACTGAGGTAATAAGTGTTAGGTAACCATTTGTGTTAACTTAAATTATTTATTTCGCTTTCTGTTTTTTTTTTTTTTTATTCATTGAAGTGTAAAAATAGACAAATTTGTAAAATATTTAATTGTATAATAATGTCACATTTTCACGTGACCGACACATGAATAAACTGATGAGGCCTATGGCAATATTAATTTTACATAAGGTGGAGGAATACCCAACGTGCATACAAGTAGATCTTAAGTAGGGCTTTCAAAAGTGCTCAGTTTACCGAGAACAGCTTATAGTTGCGTTTCAATCGCGAAATAAATCGTAGCTTCATAGAAGCATTTCCATCAAATTAATTAAGTTAAGTAAAATTTATGTGAGAAAAAGTAAACTACTTCATTTTTGTCAGTATGGGAGCAAATGAATGCATCCCTTAAGGAAAATGAGTACAGAGAACTGCAAAACATATAAATTATGATAGCCGTGAAAAAGGTTAACTTTCATATATTACTGCCACTTGAAACGTTATGTGTTGTTTCCCGAGATTTTACAACGCACTCTTTTAAGAAAGCAATTTATTTTAGAATGTGTGACGAATACGATTTGTCACGGAAAAATTGGGTAACTTTCAGTATTTTTGCGTCACAGTTAGAAGTAACCTTAGTACCTTATTACGCGTTTACACAGCGATAGTAATTCGCGATAGTTCTTATCTCGAGAGCTACTCTCGCATTACTATCGCCGTGTAAACTACACGATAGTTACTGACGTACCTTCGCGATAGTCTATCGTGATATCAGCTTGAGCTAGATAGTTTATAGTAACCGATGTGAGAGAACATGCAACTATCGTAGTGGAAACCGTTTAGCAGCACTATCGTGATAGCGCGGGTCACAAATTTGTACGTGTGTTCACTTTGACAGTAAAATTGCCGAATTATTTTGATTCTGTTAATATCTGTCGCGGTTCTTACACTATGTGGCGGCGTGACAGGCCGTATATTATCATACAGATGTGACACGACAGTATTGACAGCATATTTATGGGTCATATAATAAACCACGGGAACAATATATATTTGCATGTCATTAATATCCTGCCACGATATTTTACAACCCCAAAAAATATCACGCTCTTGACAAAACGATAAAGGGCCTATCAATGTACATATTTACACAGTGTTGTAGGACATGTCCCTTTTGAGGTTAACTATCACATCATGTCTCGATTGTGTATGTAAACAGGACCTACCACGGTAGTTACTTTCACACACTTTCGTGATAGCTACTGTCGTGGTAGCTACTCTCATCGTGTAAACGCGCCCTTAATGTGTAGTATTTTATAGGCCGGTCTTATAGTATTTAACATGTCTAATTTTTTTATGTTTTATAATTAATTTTGTATCATAAATTACTATCGGTACTGTAATTTATATTTTTTATATAATTTATATTACGTATAATGTACTATTGTAGTGTACTGACACGCCACCACGGCTCGCCATGAGCGGGCATGACCGTCATGTAGGTCGGGCCGCGGGTTTTCGTCGGGAATAGGCTGTGCAAGGTAAAATGAGCACTTTTGAAAGCCCTGCCTAAGATCTACTTGTATGCACGTTGTGTATTCTTCCACCTTATGTGCAATTAACATTGCCATGGGCCTTATCGCTTTCTTCATGCGTCGGTCAAGAGAAAATGTAAAAATATTACATAAGTAAATATTTAAAAAAAATGTTAATTTTTACACTTCGGCGAATTAAAACAAAAACACAAAGCTATATAAATAATACAGTTACCACAAATGGTTACCTAACACTTTTTATTTGACGTTAAAGTATGGAACTACTTTCTTCTCCATCGTTACCAACTTTACTGGGAGCATATGATACAGTGCGCCAGTTAAAATATATGCAGGCAGGCTGTTCACGGTAAAGTGAGCACTTTTTAAGGCCCTTATAAATTTTTCCTTTCATCCAATTTCCGTCTTCCTGCTGCTTTTTAATATAAACATTGTAATGTGACCAATAAACACATTGTATACATTTCACAACCCTCAAAATTTAAAATCTGAGGCTGCAATAAGATATATTTATTAGTGGTTAATGCCTGTTGTACGGGTCTTAAAAAGTGCTCACTTTACCGTGAACAGCCTACAGGAGCAGTGACATTGTTCTAAGCTTGATTTCAAAAATGCTGACTTTATCGTGAACAGCCTTTAGTGAGTCGCAGTTTGGCAGTATGCAAGTACGAGTCGTTTTTTTTTCTTCTAACCTACCCTATTGCTAAGTATTAGATGTACGGCTCGTCCGCCGGTGTGTCGTGAGTGTGCCTCCGGCCGTGAAATGGGCAGAACACGAGTGTGGTGAAACGCTCTTATGCCAGAGCCTTACGAAACAAATTATGCAGACAATGTTGCCTTTCGTGAAATGTAATTTCGTGTATTGGAGTTGCGTGAATACGAGTGTATGCTGAAACATTTAATACGTCCTCAGCCGGTGAACTTATGCGGACTGTAACAGTCGTTTATAAACCAAGCGTAAAGAAACTTCTGCTTATTGTTGTTAGGCTGTTCACGATAAAGTGAGCACTTTTGAAATCAACTTTGTAACGGGCGCACCAAGTGACATTAGTTCCATATTTTAACGTAGAATAAAAAGTGTTATGTTACCATTTGTGATAACTTCAATTAATTCTTTCGCCTTCTGTTTTTTAATGCATCTAAGTGAAAAAAAAAAAAATCTAATTTGTAACGTATTTACTTTTCTAATAATTCCACATTTTCACCTGACCGAAGCATGAACAATGTGGTGAGGCCCGTGAAGGTTAATTTTACATAAGGTGGAAAAATATAGTCCATTCCCGATTGGAAGCGACTTATAAAAATCAACGTTTGAAAAAACACTCCAGGCAAAACATGTCTACCTGTTTTTTTCAATAACCTATATTCCACAAATATAGAACACTGTGGTTAACTTTAGAGTAATGTATTATTGTATAAATGAAACTTTACATTAATATCTTCTATAAATTGTAATATTTATTTCTTTTTAAATATGAATTTATAACAGCGAGAGCAGCGACGTGTTGGCAACGGCTGGTAAGAAATAGTTCACAGTTAAAATATTATTTTAACCTCGTTTTTTAGTGTACTATTTGTAAATTAAACGGTGTCTATTGAAATATTTAATTATTTAGGTAGCCCCGTTGGCAACATATTACATTTTTACAGTTTAAAATAACAGCGGAAAATATCGTGAGTAGGCCTTAATGGTACGGTATTGTTTTATTGAGCGAGAACAACTTTGAAACAACTGTCTACTGAGCTCCCCCTCCCTCTCTGGAAATTTCACTTCGCTAGTACGCGGAAATAATTGTACATGTTTTCAACTGTACCATATTTCATACTTATTACAGCAAAATAATGATTTTTGAATTTGTAATTTACAACTGAAAAGAGATTTTAATGTTCGAATACTTATTTTAATATATTTAGATATGATGGTGGGGCAGAACAAAGTGAAGTTGGCAGATGTGGTGAGCCATGACATGGCGTGTTGCTTTTTTTTACCAAACGAAGCGTTAATTATACTCACTCCGAAAAATACTTCAATTGCCACATCACGTTTGTAGACGTGTTTTTAAAATCTTCCTAAGCAAGTTACGATGCTGTGATAAATCTATGTTTCCGCAGCAGTAATATACTGTTTCGGTGTGTTTCGTTAACCGCTGCATGTGAAATAGCGAGGCGTAGCTGTTTGGTGATAGTTACGCTGGATCTGTGTGTGCGTGATTTCAAATATTTGATGTGAACTATTTATACGTTGTAAAAGTGAACTTTTTTTATGACGAAGTTGTTAATTTACATCCGTGTCTGTTTATTTACCACAACATTGTACCTTTGCTCTGGGTGTTTGAAACACAGTCGTGTAACGCGATTTACCACCAATTCCAACAAAATAACAAACCCAGCCACAATATATTTCAATAAACCTAATACACAGTAAGTAGCAATGCATATAGATATGAGTGGAATAAAAGTTACCGTAGGCTTATTTGTGTGCATGTTCACCGCTATATTTTAAGTTACTATAACGAAAAATGACCGACACGAGTTGCGTGCTTGATTTTGATGTCGTTTTTTCGTTGGATTGTCTATTCCTTTGTTATTCGAACTGAGGCCGTCCTTTTAAAGAAATAACCCAACACATATCAATAGCAAAAAGTTAAATACTACAGCTCATTACCCCGCAGTTGTAACAGTGTTAAACACAGTCGCTGCAAAGTATTAATGTGCATTACGTGTAATGTGCTATGTCGTGGAAAGCGAATATGTTAATGTAACGTAACAACTATCGTTAATTTAGGCATTTTTAAAACGTCATAAAGCTGACCTAAATAATTTTATACGACTAAACTGTGTATATTCGTACGAAATGGTTTTTGAAATAGACCTAAGACAGAATTCTCTGAAAAGCTGTAAAAAGTAAACAGCACATTTGTCAGGTATAAAAGTAGAAGTCACATTTCATTGCTTATTTTTAGGTGTAGCGAAAGTATAAGAACCACACACAATGGCATGTAAACATTGATTTTGACATGATACATGGCAGCCACATGGCAATGTTTGTTTACATTTGGCGGAAGGATACGAAACGGGCCTGCAAGTAGATATTTAGCAGGGCTCCGAGAAAGTTACTTCCAATTGGAATGGACTATGCACAACGTGCGATCTTAAGCAGGAGTAGATATAAAATGGGCGTTCTCGCACACGTGATAAAAAGGGGGGGGGGGGTGTGTTCGGGAGCACCGAGGGCACCATCTTGGATCTTCCTTTTTCTCTTCAAAATTTCCTTTATTTCCCTCTGCTCCCGGCTGCCATGTTGGTAGCTAGTATGCCACCAGTACATAATTTGTCATGCTCGATCATTCCACATTGGTTTTTCATGCTCTATAATTCCATATATTTTTGTCATGCTCTAGCATTCTGCCTTACCTCTTTTTCATTCCAAGGGTTTTCTCCGACTTATCGACATCGGCATGCGTAGTGCCATAAGGTTTAATCTGGGGAGTGCCGGAGGCAAGGCTGGTATAGGGAATTAACCTTGTTCGCCCTTATCGACAATAACCTAAAAAGAGAGGTTAGGTTCGGTCATTTTGGGGTAAAGATTATCATAATGTTAAAGAAAAGTTATGGGTTTAAATTTAAAATATATTTATTATTTTTTTACAAAACGAACATAATCGTGACCTTCCTGAATTTTAGTAAACATAGAAGCAATCTTAATTTTATTTTTAAAATAATTATGTAACCACTCCGATCATCAAATACAACACATCGCCTACATTACAACAGGGCATTTTTTTTAGACTTATGCTCTTTCAGACAAGATCAATTATGAATTTAAGCCCTTTTAAGAAACAACTCATAATTTCCGAACTGTTGATACTATATGGATCAATTTCATAACGTAGGCACCGTATACGATATCCGGCATGATGGCAAGAGCATTTAAGCCCTACGACCTTTCTGACAAGGTCAATTTTGAGTTAAGCCCTTTTTATAAATGAACTCATATTTTCCGAACCATTGATGCTATGCTCATTAAATTCATAACGTAGACACCGTACCCGACATACAACATAATGTTAAGGTCATTTAGGCCCTAAAACCCATTCTGGCAAGATCAATTATGCATTTAAGCCCTTTTATAAACATAGTTAGTTCTAAACTCACCAAGTGCATACTCATCAAGGACATCTTTACCAACGTAATATTATTTCATTTCCGATTTTAATCAAATTATATTTGTGACTTGGGTAGATGCTAGGCTTACTTAGTGTAGTGTTAATTTCGGATATTGTAGTTCGATACTTGGTCATGGCATGTAATATTATTTCATTTCCGATTTTAACCAAATTTTATTTGTGAGTTGGGTAGGTAGCAGGGGTAGTTAATGTAATGTTGATTTCGGATTTTGAAGTTCGATACTTTGGTCAAGGCACGTAATATTATTTTATTTCTATTTTTACCAAATTTTATTTGTGAATTGGGTAGGTGCTAGGCTTACTTGATGCTATAATAATTACTGATAATCGAGTTCAAGTCTCGGTCAGAACACCTAATATTATTTTCTATCCGAATTTGACAAATATTTAAATTTGTTCTATATTCTTGCTTGTAGTAATTAATGTAATGCTATTTTTGGATTATCGAGATCTATTCCCAAGCGATTCACGTGATAGTTATAAAAAAAATTCTGGAAATGTAATCTTAAACATTAATTTATGCTCGATGTCTATTATATTACCTGATCGGTGTATACTGCTCAACTAATGTATTACATGTTCGATGCCAACTGTTGAAGGTAGAGAATGGAGGAGGGGAATGCAGTTATGTGCTGTCGTCGTTTAATTAACACAATAGTGAAATCCATACTTGTATAAACAATATTTACTAGGGATGCATGTACACACATTAATAATTAACAACTAAACATTCTCCAAAGTAATCTATCACCTCAGCAAAACAACCAAACTTCAACAGTCGTATACCTTTTCATTTGTTTCAGAATTTACAATTAGTATTATAATTATCATTATTAATTTTATTGTTATTATTTAGGTGTGGAAGGCATTGCACTTACACTATGCTAGCATTCACTATACACACTTATCAAGCATGTACATTATATGTAGAGAGACATATGTCCGCTCCCGAGAAAAGACATCTCAAGACTAAAGCATTACCATATACATATTGTTCATTAAATATTTTCAAGCGAAAACACTCCCTGCTTTATTACTATCAGGTCAACGAGCTCTAACAGTAAAAAACAATCGTTTATGTGGTTTCAACATCTACCAACAACCGCAGACAGAATATTTCAATGAATTACTCTGATAAACCATTTCATCGTGCAATAGCAAAACACACACATACACATCAACCCCAACAACAAACAAGACTACAACGTCAAACACACACAAGGCCCGTTTATAAGCATACTAACTCCTAAATTCCCACGTACCAAAGCTACAATCATCAAATTCATAACTTAGGCATCGTATCCGTTATCTAACACAATGGTAAAGTCATTTACGCGAGTGAAGTAGAGTTGAAACTCCTGATACCTCGCGGGGTAGAGGGCGTCTGAAATGAAACACAAATGTAATTCTTGTAAAACAATGTAAGTCTACTTCTAAAATCATACTTGGATACATAACATAATTGTAGGTTTTAACATAACTTCGTAGATTTGTTCAATCCCTGTTTCTTTTGTACTATTTTAATTATTGTTTTACTGTTTTTCTGAATTTCTAAAGTTTGGGTAGTCAAACACACAGCGCACATGATTATTTTTTCAGTATTTACTAGACCTATCTACATTAAAGAGTTGATTGAACAAAATTAAAGTTGAATTTTATTTAAGCGCTTGTAATTAATATGTTATTCATATAAAACCTACGGTTATGCTTAATGTTATTTTAATTTGTGTAGTGCGATATTCATTTACTCAATGGAATATTGTAATAAAGTTCCGTCCACCTATATGAATATTCTGGTGCGGTAGATTTAGGACTTTCTGGCTAAACTTATGCCGCCTGCGCACTGGACGACCGCGACCATGGTTTGCGGTCGTCCAGTGCGCGACCAAGGAAAGACCAGCGGCGCGACCGCGGTCTTATTCACTTGCAAACATGGATGACATTGAGTTAGCTGTGATATCGTACTACTTCTTGTATTGTATATCGCGAAAGAACAGGAAAAAACAAAATAGATGGTTTTGGGTACATCCATTTATCGACAGGCGTTTTATCAAACAAACGTTCTGTAGTTTTTACGATGCACTGCGACAACACGAAGAAAAGTTTATGAAATATACTAAAATGTCTGCAACTTCCTTCGATGAACTACTAGAAACGATACGACCTAGTATAACAGGACAAAATACACGACTGAGATTATGTATTGGAGCGGAAGAAAAACTATTGATTACTATAAGGTAAGATTAATATGGTTGTAATTACACTCTAATTAAATAAGTAATAATAATCTATATTGTCCATGCCAAAGAAGAAACCATAGACTGCGTCAATAATCTTTAATATTGTTCATAACACGGAATACTCTATTTTTAAAATCAACAAGTTTCTGTATTGTACATATACAAACATTCAGAATAATTTGAATCATTATAAGACACTGTAGAAGCAGGCGATTGTATTGGTATAAACCTCGATGTCCTTAAGCTGTTGGGTGGTCCAGACTGTGCATGTTGTTGTAAATTGTTGGTTGAGAAAGGAGTACGACTGTTCGAGGATTGAGGTTGGGTAAAATAGTCTATGTTACTTGGATCCACATTATGTATGCGATACCAACTTTGTTGTTGTCCCCCGTAAATTACATCTAATATTTTCATTCTGGTTTGTAGTAGCAGATCTTCTGGAATCTTTGTCGATTTCCTTACGTAGAGATAGCAAGAACATTTCCGTGTCATTCAGTTGACTGGACGCATGTCGTATCTTCAAAATCTCCACGAGTTCTTTACCTATATAATCTCTCTCTTCGCTTTCTCTTCTTGTTCTTTTCGGGACACCTGTCTTGCAATGAATACGGGCCGTCGATATCGTCTTCCTGAGTATTATGTCCTGCAATATTAGTGGTTGTTTCATTTACTGCGTTATTTTTATATATATATTTAAAAAAAAAAAACTCAGGTGATGGTAGTATATGCATGGCGTTTTACGTGAAGCGGCCGATCCACTTTTAGGATGTTTCAATCTCCTCTATTTCTGTTGAAGCAATCTTTGATATGTTTCCACTTATTTTGTAGTTGCAGGGCTGAAAAAAAAAAAACATTCGTTGCACACAACCATTCTGAACAAACGGTTACAAATTAAGCATTGTCAGTTAATATCTACACATGTATAAATAACATTGTCTATGTATATTATATAAAATATGTGTTATATATATATATATATATATATATATATATATATATATATATATATATATATATATATATATATATATATACACACACACACACACATTTACTCAACTGCAATTTTCCTTTCGACGTGGTGAAACTACAATAAGAGAAGTTGTGCATGCAGCGTGTAAAGTCATTTGGTTGGAGTTGAGTTACAAGATGTTTGTATGCCAACACCAACAGGAGATTTTGGTTTTGAACATATCAGCGAAATTTGCATCCAGAGCTAACTTTCCCAACTGCATCGGAGCCTTGGGTGGCAAACACATGCGTATAATAAAACCTGAACACAGTGCATCAATATGCTACAATTATAAATACAATTTTTCTTTTGTCTTGCTGGGACTATGTGACTCGAAATACAAGTTTGTGTTCATTGACGTTGGTCCGTACGGCAAATACGGCGATTCAAGTATTTTGCAACACACTACATTTTTTAGAAGACTTGAATCCAACGATCTCAATATTCCGGAAGATACTCCAATTTCACAAACAATATATACTCCTATGCCGCATGTCATTGTTGCTGATGAGGCATTTTCCTTGAGCGGTAGGATGACGAGGCCATTCGCTGGGAGACAGTTGAACTTAAAACAAAGGATTTTTAATTACAGGTTATGTAGAGCTAGATGTTTCGTTGAATGTACATTCGATATTCTAAGTAACAAGTGGCGTATACTACATAGACCTCTGAATGTAAGTATGCATTTGCTGTTGACATCGTCAAGGCCTGCTGTATTCTACACAATTTTATACGTGACCGCGATGGCTATCAGTTTGAAGACATACTACATGCATTTGTTACAGATAATATAATCACATCAAATCGAAGACCAAACAGGTCCAGTGTACATTATAGAAATGTATTTGCGGATTATTTTGCTGGTGAAGGACAAGTGCCATGGCAAAACAAGTTTGTATAGAAAATAGTGACGATTGTGACTGCTCTCAATGATATACATACTGCCTGCATAGTCATATGTGATATTGTGTACATAGATTCACTCATTAAAAACATATTTTACTCACCAAGCTCTTTTTTTCTTTGGCACTTTCGCAGTTCTCTCCTCCAAACATTTGAATAATTTCGTCCCATTGTACATATTTCTCATTTCTGTCACAGTAGCTATCAGAAGTAAAGTCCCAAATAGCAAGGCGGCTTTTTATTTCGGTTATTAATGGTCCGACGTCTTCCACTGCGACTTGTACACAAGTACAGTGCGTCCGTCCCGTACCTGGTCAAGCGACCAACTGAGGACTTGCGTTCAGTTGCACGTAACTCGATGGTCGCGAATGATATTGGTCGCGCACAGGTCGTGATGCACATGTGGGGTCTCCGCGACCAGCTGGTCGTGGTTGCGTAGTAAGCGCGATTACATATAACTTAATGTAAGACGTTGGTCGCTGCGACCATGGTCGCGGTCGTCCAGTGCGCGGGGGCCCTTAGTGCGTCATATGTATTAAAAAATACACTTCTATAATTTTTAAGTAATTAGTAAAACATACATACCGTTAGATTATACATTCCACTATGAAACGTAAACACCACATTCACATAGTAAAGTAACACGAAGCTGTCTTATTTCCTTGTTTCAATATAGCCAGAATATTAATATAGTTTATCCACACCACCTTGCTGAAAGACGTACACGTAGCATGTCTGCAGTGAATGCGTCACACAATGCCAAGTGCCCTGCCATATGTATCTGCTGCTCGTGTTGCAGGCCTATTCAAGTAGTATTAACATAAAATACGAGCAGACAGGATATTACCACGTAGCACTGAACAGAAAATACGTGACAACGTGTGTAACAAAGGCAGTGTACCATTGAGCTGTTTGCATAACCATACTCTCCCATAGGCTTATAAAACAGTGTGAAATGAAACCATGTGTTAATATCGTGTTTTAGGTTGGGTATATTGTTGGCAAAATTTATTACAACTTAGCAGTGTGATAGTAGAATATTTTTCCCCTGAGGAAAACGTCTGCCTGCCCCTTGCGGGCTCGAGAACCAGACGTTCGATGCGAAGAACACTCACCTTAGTTTACCACACTTACTTGAGACCAGTGACCATTTGTCACACTCTGAAAATTATACGACTTACTTTCCACAAGGACATGCAGAAATTATGCGGAACTGGGTTATCAGTGAAGGCGAGGAAGTGAAAACAATTATTCATGCAAATAGGAAAAGACGTTAAGACTACATAAAATTTCCAGCCACATTATTTTATTTCAAATTCAGTTTCTTTAGTTCAACTGATACGTGTTCTGGCTGTAAGAGAAACTAATTAAATATCCTGAATGGCAATAGCAAAGGGTATATAAAAATTATTCAAACTAGCACTGCCGATAGGAAGTGGTCAGACATAACGGTCGTTAACAATACCCTTATTGAAAAACGTAAATTAGCCTGACGTGTAAGTTTGCCACTTTGCAATTATTACTTGGAAAAAAATAACTTGGCTCAGCTTAGTGGTAAAACAATAAAAACTCTGTCTCTCAGGTTAAATTATGGTTAACATATGCTGGTTCTTAGCTATTAAAAACGTTGTGCCAACATGGCGTTGTATAGAATGGTCTATTAATGGCCACTTTCTCAGGCTTGTACGACGTGTACACTAAATTCGTAGAACAACCAGTATTGTAGAAAAATAGTTTACTTGTAGGATGATACCATTTATAGTAGACAGCAGGACGGGATCTCAGGAACATGCAGAGTAGTATTCAAACTTCGTAGAATTAAGGTGTTTCTTAGCGTGGCTTAAAGCTCACGGAACATCACAGCGTCTAACTGACCTAAGCTCCTAAACAGCTGCTTACAATACGGAGGGGTTTACAGCTGACTATAATTCCTTTATTCATCGAATGATAGGCATGAGACCCACGGACGTAAAAGATAACTCACTGCTTAAAACATTGTATAAAGTTGAAAAAGTTTTGGATCCTCGCAAACCAAAAGCTAAATTTGGTGATGTGTGTATAAGCAGACAAAAGGGTGTGTTTACCATGGGATATGCAGGGAACTGGTCTACAGAGCTCTTTCGTGTTGTTCACATGCGGCATTACTATCCTCGAACATACTATTTGGAAGATATGGATCACGTGCCTATACGTGGAGCCTTCTACTAGGAAGAAATATAGGTCGCGAAATTTCCTGATACGTGTTCTGAGAAAGTCTTATGCTGAAAGAAAGGAGAAGTGATGGCAAGATGGTTGGGGCTACCAAAATCCAAAGAGAGCTGGGCGAGTATGAAAGACATAAGGGACAAGTAGCTTCGTTATCTTTATGTTTGCCCTTTGTCTACATATATAAATAGCAGGGGTAGTTATTTCGAGTCATTCGTGTATTCGTCGTCATCGTGGCAAGATGTCTCTTGACGTGGTTTTCGATGGAGAGCTAACTCAGTTACCTAGCCAAGTAGATCACGCAGAAGCAGGGGTCGCAGCAGAGTCACCAGTTACATCACCTTCAACATTTGAGCCATTGCCTCGAATCTCGCTTAAGCCCTCGGATCGACTACATATGCCCGAAGACCTACCCACTGGATATTTGGCATCGTGGACACCCCCACCATCGAGAAATGGTGCTATATGTGGTACGTGGGAATCACCACATCTGTAAACATCAAAAAGTTCTGACAACTGCCAGTGCTATCCGGAAATATGCCGCATAAGTCATGAGACGGAAGAGCAAGTCACTATCATGGATGGCATTCTACACTAACTACGTGAGTTGCATGAGACCCTTGCTACATTAATGATACGAAATGGGCATCAAATACATGTGTTTTGGTTGTTGTGTGGTTTTGCTAATAATATTATATGTGATGGACATGAACCGCAGCAATAGACATGTGTTTGTAATTTACATACAATAAAAACATTTTTTTTTGTTCATTTTACTGTGTGTTTTATGATGTAGTTATAGATTCTATAAAGTTTATAAGGTCGATCATTGTGTGTGTGTATATATATATATATATATATATATATATATATATATATATATATATATATATATATATATATATATATATATATATATATTATATATATATACATACATATATATATATACATATATACACATATATGTAATATGGGGTGACGATGTTTGGTTTTAAAATATATTGTTTGAGTATATTTCATTGCAATATAATTTTGAATATATAGTTTGAAGAATTTTGGTTTTAAAATAATTACTGCCATGCTTATTAAATGGTGTTTATGTTTTTAAAAACAGTAAAGTGACAATTAAAAACTTTTGATACACATTAAAAGAACTTTGGTTGATATTAAAAACTTTCAATATACATCAAAAGCACATTTATGAGCTTTAAAGAATTTGAGAAAACGCCCTTATAGGCATCCTTGTTAATTTTAAATTTTTTTTTTAATCAAGTACAATTGAATTCTAAACTACTTTGTAACAAAGGTTCAAATAGCATACCAATGATTGAGTTTGTGTTTGTGGCCGTACCTTAGTGGTAGAGTATCTAGTCGCAAGACTGAGTTTGAATCCCGCCGGTTCCAAACATAATTTTACAAATAGCGAGCCTGCACCGAGAAGTGTACGGAGCGATATGCAAGTCGCGATAGGCTAGTGGCGACAGTAAATCTGGGTTGTGATGAACATGTCCGAACCTGCAATGTCCACGAATGACGAGTTTGTGATGTCGGGTAGTAGTGGTGATCTGGACTGTGATGAACCCGTCCGAACCTGCACACTGATAAACAAGTATGGGTTTGTGACGTCATGTAGTGGTGACCTGGACCGTAACGAACCTGTCCGAACCTACATGGCCCATCGATAAAGAGTCGGGCGAAAGAGGTGGAGCAGAAAGAAATGACAAGTTAACTAGCGGAATTAATATAAAGCCAATATGGCTTCACTTGAATTTTTTGTGGTAAATTTACAAGATGGCGTTGGAGCGACTAATCGAACAAAGGTGAGAGGAAAGAAATATAAAGGAATAGAGGAAAGAAAGAGAGAATGCAAGAGAAAAGTGGGAGCACTCTGAGAAAACCCTTGAAATGCACAAGAGGCTACATGGATTGATAATGAAGTACAATCACAAAATGGCGGTAGAGCGAATGCGACAAATCGGACGAATGGGAATAACAATATGGCGGAATCCAAGATGGTGGAATCTCAAATGGTTGACCCAACATGGCGGTTGCATGACTGGAATGATAGAGCATGATGTGGCATGATGGTGGATGCCGATGTGGAATGATAGAACATGAAGATATGTAATACAAGATGGTGGATGCCAGGGTGGAGTGATAGAGCAGGAAGTCTGTGAATCAAAGATGAAAGTAGCATGAATGGAATGATAGAGCATGATGTGCAAAAACAATATGGTGGTCAACTGACTTGAATGCAGGAACATGAAAAATGGGAGCACTCTGAGAAAACTCGGAATTATACGGGCAATATGGAATAATATAGCATGGAAATTTACATACTGGCTGACAAGATGCAGTCGGAAATGACATAATCCAAGATGGTGGGTGTAAATGACATCCATGATGGTGGCCGTAAATGACGTAATCCAAGATGGCGACCTGAAATGACGTAATCCAAGATGACAACCGGAAATGACAATCGAGATGGCAATCGGAAATTACGTAATCCAAAATGGCGGCTGTCGGCCCCGGTCCCCCGCCTCCTGTTCCCGAACCTACATTATTACACTACTCATCGAAGTGTAAAAATTACCATATTTGTAACATATTTCCTTTTCTAATAGTACCAGAGTTTCACCCTACTGACGTATGAATGAAGTGATTAGGGCCATGGCAATGTTAATTTTACACAAGGCGGAAGAATACTCAGCGTGCACACAAGTAGATCTTAAGCAAGGCTTTCAAAAGTGCTCGTTTTATGCAACAGCCGATATAATGATTTATTATGTTTGCGCATTTATCATAGTTTGGTTATTAATGACGCGGAGATATTTATAAGCAAATAATAACTAATTTTACTTTCACGTAGAAAAGTGCTAACCAGGTGGTTCTCAAACAGTGACGGCTGTCGTGGTTGGATATGAAGTAGTCCGTGAAACTTTCATATGCTATTAAGTATTTCCATCTATATGAGATCCCTATTAAAGTCTTCTCAGCAACGTGGTTTTCGTTTCACTATATCTGTTATCGTGTTCGTTGTTTTCCCATGTTCGTTTGTGTTTGTAAGATTGAATAAAATAACCATAATTTTATAATTTTTACAATTTTCAAAATTTAAGCAATGCAAATATAGAGTTTTTATGACAAACCGTGTTAATGGATTGTTAAATTATTTTTCGTAGGCCAAAATTTTGACACTTCAGTGGAAGCTTAAATGATTCGAAAAATAACACCAGCGGGACAGCGCACCGCTTCCCTTAGCACTCAGCTTACAAATATTTTGCATGAGAATTATTTGTGAAAGGCTGTTTACGGCAAAGTGAGCACTTTTGAAATCAACCTTAGGAAAAGATCACTGCTCCTACCTGCAAATATTCTAACGGGCGCACTGAGTGACACGCGCTCAGTAAAGATGGTAACGATGAATGGAAAGTAGTTCTACATCTTAACGTCGAATAAAAAGTGTTGGTTAACCATTTGTGGTAACTAAAATTATTTCTTTCACTTTCAGTATTTTTATGCATACCTAGAAGTGTGAAAATGAGCAGATTTGTATAACATTTTCTTTCCAAGAAATCTCACAGTTTTAGCCTACTTGACCGACGCATGAATAACGTGATGAGGTTAATGACAATGTTAATTTTACATAAGGCGGAAGTATACATAACGTGCATACAAGTAGATCTTAAGCAGGGCTTTTAAAAGAACTCATTATACCGTGAACAGCCTATAAATAACATAACTGCAGGGCAAGGCGGGTAGGAGATTATGCTTTGGGCGAGTTCATAGTTGTACTAACTGCGCGGAGGAGTTAAGGGAAATATAAATGAGGTGACTCATACATAGAATAAAATGTTCACGATAAAAATTATTAAAGTTATGCTCTTTATATTGTCCACCTGTGTAGTCCATACACCTTACATTTCCATTTTAAAAAATAATAGAATTTAAAAAGTACATTTAACAACATCAGAAATGTTCGACCTCGTTTTGGCACCTCTTACGAGCAGCCACCCAGATCGCCCTGACCTTGAGTCGCCCCTGTTTGGGGGGGAGGGGGGGGGGGAGCGAGTAAACAGTGTCTTATGGCATCCTGCAATTATTTGCACATGCAGACCCCTAGTATTAAGTGAGTGAGTGAATAGAGTTGGACAGCTCTTAACATTGAGGTCTTGAGAGCCGATGAGAATGAAGCAAGGTGAGCATGGAGCAGCGCCAGGTTGCAAGAGCGGGGGAAATAGGCGATCCCCGACAAAACCCGCCGACCAGCGGCTCCATCCGGCACGATTCCCACATGCGAAAATCCGGGGGCGACCCCACCAGGAATCGAACCCGGTTCGCCTTGGATGGAGGCAAACCTAGAACTAAGAATTTAATTCATCGGATACACTTTATAAAATTACGCTTGTGATTTGTTCTGATGCAATAAAAAATAAAGAAATTACGAGAAGAGCTTTCGTTAAGAAAAATTAAGGTTACAATAGCACGAACAATATTATCGACAGTTTGAGTGTTTACATAGGCCGTTCATGGTAAAGTGAGCACTTTTGAAATCAACCTTTGAAAATTGTCACTGCCTTTACTTAAATGTATTTGAACGGGCACATTCACTGGCATGCACCCAGTAAAGTTGGTAACTACGGAGCGAAAGTAGTTTCGGCGTTGAATTAAAAGTGTTGGATGAACATTTGCGAATACTGAAATTATTTATTTAACTTTTGGGGTTTTTTACTGCATATAAATGTGAGTATCGACGAATTTGTAAAACACTTACTTTTATAATAATTTCACAATTTCACTTGACCGACGCATGAATAATGTGATCAAGCTAATGGCAATGTTAACTATACATATGGTGAAAGAATACACAATGTGCATGCAAGTAGATCTTAAGCAGGGTTTCCGAAAGTGCTCAGTTTACCGTGAACAGCGTATACTTCAGCTTATTTGTACAAAACATTACATATGTCTTCTCAAAAATCGAGTTAGGTCAAAATTATGTGGTTGATCGAAAGTAAATGCTTGACCTACGGGAGGGTAGATGTAACTACGGCACTGATCGCTACTGGGTTGTTTATAAGCGCGCCT